>OU426980.1:7860944-8460944 GCA_911387785.2 Aelia acuminata
TCCTCACTATCTCTTTAGATACATGTTATTGAATATATCATGTTTCAATTATTTTGTATATTGGTCTGTAAGAAAGGGCCAAGGCACTAAGGCAATAAAGAATCAATCAATCAATCTCCTTTCTCCTTCTTCTTTCCCTCTGCACATAAAGGGAACCATATACCAGCAGTTCTTTCCAATTCCATACGCTTATGTGCCGTGTAGTTATAGTCAACAGTTTCATAGAGGCCTGCTCCCACGTTGGTCCAAATAGATAAACCAAAGTGAAGATTAGTTCAGCTTCTTATATTTTGGGGGCATTAAAAAAGATGTTATCTATCTGCTTGTTTATTTAACGTTACTTTATGCAGATATGGCAAATCGGACGATACCACAGTGAGAGTCCTAAATTTTTTTTATTTTTTTTTTTTTGTAGTAGTAAGTTCTTCCTAATCGTTTTGTCAAGAACATGCTGGAGTCTTGAATAACCTCTTTTGTTCCTCAACACATAATTTTGGTTTTCATTGTACCCTTCTTCTTTTTATAAATTTTTCCATTACGTCCTTGGTACGGATTCAATCTTCAGTTGTTCATCTGCCATGGTGTGGAAATTCTTAAGTTATAGTTCTGATTCTCTATTCTCTATCTACATTACCATTCATCAACTGTATTCTGTATTTTTCTTGTTAACTAAAACAACTCTTGCCGTATACTCTTCCAGGAGACACTTTAGCATTAGCTGGAATCTTTAGCACATTTACCTAATACAGTGTAGTATTTAGCGTATGTTATGGTAATGTTCGGGTGTCAGGTTTAAATTTCATTACGTATAAATATTTTTACACTATTTAACATAATTAACCCTTTGCACTCGGCACCAAGTTTCGGACGTTACCAACTCGACGCAACTTATTCGCAAAAGCGTGCACCCTGAAAACGTAATATTATACAGTAAAATTTTAGAAGCAAGTAAGGAATTGTAATGAAATTTAGGTTAGATGTATTTCTGAAGCTTCAAGAACACATAGATACAAAAAAAAAAATTTTTTTTACAAAATGTAATTATAAAAAAAAATATTTTTTTTTAATTTTCTATTTATTTTTTTAAACCTAAATTTAAAGGGACCTTTTTTGGGAATACCGAAAATAGACCAAAAAATTGTGTAAAATGTTTGATAATTAGGAGAACCGGAGCGGATAACGATGGAAACCTCATAGATTTTACAAAGGTTTCGCCGTTCCTTATATATAAAAGCATGAAAAATCTAATTGGAGAAGTAAAAACAGTTAAAAAATTACGAGATGGGGCCCTTTTAGTTGAAGTTTTCTCAGATATCCAATCAGAAAAGCTCCTAAAATGTGAAAATCTACTTAATAACTTTCCGGTTAAAATAGAAGCACATGGGAAACTGAATCGAAGTTAACGGATTATTTGGTGCCCCAAACTAAATTATTGTACAATTGAGGAAATGAAAGATGAATTAAAACAACAAAATATAGCCGAAGTTAAAAGATTAACGTATTATAAAAATAATGAAAAACACCGCGAGCCGCGACCGTCATATATGTTAAAAACTAAAAATTATTTGCATTGTCTCCGTAGCGGAGCCCTCGAGTTTGAAGACACACTTTAAATGGCTCCGCTCCGGAGACATCGAGTGCAAAGGGTTAATTTTTTATAAAATTGTTGATCTTACGTGCTACTCTCTGTGCTCTGTGTTCATAATTATTATTAATTTATTCATCTTTACAGAATTATTCAATTCTTACGTATCCTCCGTCTTAAACTACATAGTGTATAAATGAATACATCCAAACCGTATATAACTTCTTTTTTTTTCTTTATTGCTTTCATTCTCTCTTAGCTCATTTGCGACTTACAGAAAACTAATCTGACATAATTGGACTTTAAAACAAAATTCCAAAAGCCTATAAAGACGACATCAAAGCACCAGCTCCCCTCCCCACCCCGCACTTCCTAAAAGACTCGAAGGTACTTTAATGGGTCGTGCGAACTTAGGGCGGGCTTCTAGCTCCCTAGTGACGATTACCGAATCCGCTGACCTCCCGAAGGCCATTAACGACTAAGTCCTTTGTAGCCCCCGACTTCATTAACAATTACCCTCTTCCCAATTGATTATCATAACTTCACCATCATAATTTTCCTTTATAATAATTTTACGGTGATTAATTGATATTTTAAGTACCCTCGATTAGATATAGGCTTTGATATTATCTATGAGATCATAGAAGAACCTCGGTATCACTTCCGCTTCCTTTGAGAAAAGCTCGCTTTTATTTGTGATTATTAATTTTAAAACTTAATTTCAGGGAGAGCTTATTTTATTCATGCGTTTCCTCAACTTCCTCTTATTTGATTCTTATCGAATCCATTTAAGTAATTAACTATGACTAATTAAAATACGACTAATTAAAAAGTAATAATCTAAACTTTAAAAAAACGGTGAACTAGAAATATTTATCAGCTTAAAGTGTAGTCGAGTGGTGTAGTCGATCCCAAAAAATTACCATTTTAGAACTAATTCATTTTATATATGTATCGTATTATCTGTACTTTCTTTCATTTAGCTACATCAGAATTAACAAAAAAAAGTTCTTTATTTTTCAGCGTTTTTTACTTTCACTTACCTATATATGAAATATATAGTAAGTGGAAGTATTGCGATCGTGAAAAATTTCGACTTCCGGTTTTCAACGGAAATACACGTTTTGGGACCCCCTGAGTCGAAATAACCAAGTCCCGCGAAATGGTCTGTGTGTGTGTGTGTGTGTGTGTGTGTGTGTGAACAGACTAGCTCAAAAACTATAAACCGTGGGAACCTGAAATTGGATATTTAGTGTATGTATATGCCCGCGATGTGACAGCAAAAATTTCATTAAAATTGCTCAAAGGGAGGGGGTACTTTATTTAATAACTTTTTACGTTTTTTTCGATTTTCTCAAAAACGGCTCTAACGATTTTGATTAAACTGAATATTTGATCTATTTATATGCCCGAGATATGACTGTAAAAATTTCATCAAAATTGATTAACCGGAGGGGGGACTTTAATTAATAAATTTTGTATCATTTTCACGTGTTTTTTTTATTTACTCAAAAACGGCTTTAACGATTTCGATCAAACTGGGTATATGATGTATGTATATGCCCGAGATACGACTGTAAAAATGTCATCAAAATTGATCAACCGGAGGGGGAACTTTACTTAATAAATTTTGTATCATTTTCACGGGGTTTTTTATTTACTCAATAACGGCTTTAACAATTAACAAAAATAAGATATGGATGTAGAAAAATGTGTGACTTGGAAATTATATTTGACAAAACACGTCAATTTCTTATCTAAGTAAGTTGGTAAGTGAAAGTTGTGTGTTGCGCGCACGCACCAGATTTTTTTTTTTTTTTTTGTCCACTCTTTGGATACTAAATCCCCATCTGCCAATTTTTATATCCTAACTATGAAACTTTTTATATTAAAAGAGTTTCCTTTTAGCCATAAAATTAATTATTTGCGCTAACCAGTTCAGAATGCTTCCCTCAAGTTTCAATGCATTCTGTTCCATTGAATTGTTTCAATTAAAAAAATTCCTTTGTCCCAACCTCCTTGTTTTGAAATTCTTTACCAAACCTGAAACCTCATCTTTTACATCATTTAGATATCAGTTACTTCTCTATCCACTCAACCATCATCGATCTTGAATATACATGTGAAAACCTTGTAATTTTTTTTTTTTTTTTTGTATAGCATCAAAAACATTTTACCTGCCGAATATTTTATTGTTATTTCACTGTCATTGTCTAATATCCCTTTCTAGTGAAAATGTTTAAAAAAACACATACAAAAATTTACTTTTTAATTATTTCATTATTTTTGATAATTACCCTTCTATTTTTTCTTAATGAGCACAATTATTTGTTTGTTTTAACGTCACTTTATGCCACTAAGGCTAATCGGACGAAGCTACAGTGAGAGTCCTAAATTTTGCCTATCCAGGTATAACTAGGAAAGGGATCTTTAACGAGTACCTGACATCGTACAGGCTCGGGACCTCCATTTTACGTCGTATCCGAGGAACGGCATATACAAGGATTTTTTACTCCCATTAAAAAATCAGGACGCGAACTCGCAACCTTTAGTATTGTAGATTTCTATGCTAACCACTACACCACAGGTGACCCCGTACAATTATTTTTATTTATTTTAGCATGCTTCTCCTCCTCGTAGGCAATATGAGTATTTGCAGCAGTGGAATGTTACGCATGACTGCAAAACAACACACTGCTGCCATTAGAACATAATAAATTTGCCAGCTCATTCTCGTCTCTCCGATCTCCAATTCTCTGAGATTCCATCTTCCTGGCCCTGGTCCTCTTGTCCCCGTTCTTAACACGTTAGGTGCGGCATCAGTCCCCGGGGTCCGATGTCCTACATTCCCTTCTTAACAGCCTATTTTCACCTGAAAATGTCCAAAAGTCCGAACGCTTTAAACATTCAGTTTAGTCGATTTTTAATGTGATTATTGCAATTTAGTGCAGAAAATGTTGCTAATAGCTGAAATTCAGTTGTTTTTTAGAATCGGACTCCGTGGTCCGGTTTTCGATAAAGAAAAGCGTAAATCCTGTACCGGCCTGTCCTGCGCCTATTATGTCTAGTTCCAATCCCTACCAAGAGATAATGTCCTTGAGACGCTCATTTAATTCCCTTTTAATCAAAAGATAACGCTTTCGTCAAAGCAATCCCATCGGCACCCGATACCGTCTATGGCTCATCCCAGCAGTCGGACCCCGGGGACCGTTACCGTTCAATTCAGGATACCTCTAAAATGCGCCGCCGCACCTAACGTAAGTAGAAGTGGACCTAACGCCATCTTCCACCTATAAATGAAATCCTTGTAGAGTCCGCATCAAGGAGGGTATCGCATACCTCAGGATACCCTCAAGAACTCGGTAGGCTGTTCGTACTTATCAGCCGAGGAATCTCATCCTTCTCGTCCATAATCCATCAAAAGGAAGTGTAGGTCGTGACCACATGCACAGTCTCTGGAACATCATACGTGGACATTCTGGCTAAATCTATGCTTGAAACCCCCCTACACAGTAAGAAACTATAAAACCCAATTGTCCTGGAAGATTCATTTCGACAATACCCGGGGGCCGTACTGTGTAGTATTCCCTGAGGATACTCACGTTCGAGTCATTGCTCACCGTCTGCTTCACTCCTCAATCGTATCCTTTCGAATCATCTTTTTTTATTTGTTTGGGTTTTCAGCAACCCTCGCCCGAAAGTCCTGCCTTACCTTCCATCCAGTAAACATACGTCGTCACTGTATCATTCAGAAGGAGGGCGACTATAACTACTCCGTTAGGACCGGCACTACTTCATGCGAAGTTGACCTATTTGCCCTGGTGTCACGATGCAGAGCCGTCCTTTTAGCCTATTCTTCTGTCTTTGGGTGAGAGTCCGCTACGAGGAGGATGCCATGTACCTTAGGATACCCTTAACAACTCCTTTGTAAATAGTTTCCGTGGTTTGGTACCCATAGCCCCTATACGCCTCAGTTGTAAAGACTTCACGATGGATTGCTTTACTGTGCTACAATTTCTCATCTTATTTCCCTTGCTTTTATTTTAAAAGATATATTTCGGCCAGTTTCTTTAAGCAGTCTTTTATTGGTCTTTTCCTCCATAAGCTTATAGTGTCTGATCTATTTCTACCTATGTCTAACTCGGATTGTTCCCATTCTTTAGTTGAAGAATTTCCTCGAAACTTTCAACTCTTCTTTCTAGGGTACTGCTTGGAATCCAGGGCTCGCATCTTTATATTATAATTTTCTGCCCTTAATTCTTAATTTTTAGAGATTTTTTGTTTGTTTGTTTATTTAGGTTTTTAGGCGTAAAACTCCTAGGTCATAAACGCCTCAAATCTTTGTATAAGTAAGAGAGACTTAACAAGAAATAGGATGCGACTGAAGTCGAAAGCAAAATCAAATGTATAAGAAATAAAGAGATTAATTAATTTTTTTTATATATTAGAATTAATTAGTATAGTGATAATAATAATAGAAAAAAGTTTAAATTAAATGAAGTTAAATAAATAAAATAAAAAAAAAATAAAAATAAAGAAATAAAAAATAAATAAATAAAAAATGGAAAACAACAATTACGCATCTACATAAATTTTGTACAGTATATGATTAAATTTTGCAGATCAATTTATAGTCCGTAATGAATCTAATTACTTTTTCTATTTCGGATGCATTGTCTTTTAGTGTCACTCTGATATCGGTTTGTATTTGGTGTTGATTCAATACATTTTTGTAATAATAACATTTTTCAAATATATGCCTAACGCTAGGAGAATTTTTACATTTGGGGCACTTTGGGGGTGTATTCCGTGTAATAAGGTGTACATGTGTGAGCCGGGTATGTCCTATTCTTAGGCGAGCAATAGCCACCTCTTCGCGACGCGTACTGCGATTCGAAGTAGCCCACGGCTTCACGTCCGTCTTTATATATTTAAGTTTGCTGGCTGGACTCTCATCCCACATTGCTTGCCACCTTTTATCTATAATTTCTTTAAGAGGGCGAGCTAGTTCCTGAGCTTTAAGGATCACTGTGTCCCAACCTGGAGGAGAGATTTTTTTTGTGGTGTGTTTGAATCATTCAACTTTCGGAAACGATTTTCTTACCATGCACTTTTTGAACATAGTCAGAAAATTATAGACATGAAAATTATTAATTAGGTCCAAATAAGTATCGTTTCTTTCGGTGAATGTAGTGAATTATTCTTCGGGGAATGATAACGGAATTTCAGGAAATCTAACCTGTTAAATAAAATAAAATAAATAGCATATTTAGAGCAGTGAGGACATGTAAAATTTCGGTTTTTAACATCCGAACAAAATAGGTTGCTTAATGTTGAATTAGCGAGTTGACGTTTTCAACGAGCGAGGCGTGAAAAGGAGGTTTTGTGTACACGGTCTTATGGAATGGAGTTTTATTTAATCCATGTTTTATACAATTTTTTAATATAATTTTTTATTATTTATTATGTTATTGCTCTAAGAAATACAAGAAAATCTTTCTCCAAGTAAAAAAGTAAATTATTTTATCATTCCTTTACAGTGTGAATATTATTTACTGTTATTTCCATTTATTTTTTTTTATTTTTATATTCCTGTCGAGGTTTTAGTGCCTTGCCCCATACCCATACAATTAAATTTTTTTTTTTAATTTATGCTTTGTTGTATATTCTTTAATATAAAACAATCAATATTTCATTTACATTTATCCTAATTTAACAATTCTATTTATGAATCTGATTAGGCAATAAATATTTTTTTAAATTTGTTTCTTTTTTTCGTTTTTAATTGGTAATTTTGTTTCAGGGATTTTAATTGAATGACTTGTTCTGATGTCCATGATTTTTTAAACTCTTCGACTACGCTTAATTGATCAGGTAATTTTGAATTATTTAAATTGAATGGATTAAGTTTTCTGTAGTATGATTTTAAAAAATTTATTATTTCTTTTAGTAAATGCATGTGGAAAAAATATATGTTTTAATTCGAACAATTGCAAGGACCTTTTGGTTATTATATAATTATTATAACGACCTTAATTCACTAATAAATAATTAGGCTATGAAAAGTTCTAAAAATAAAAGTAATGCATTATAACCTCGATTATCCGGCGTCATGACGGAGAAGGGGAGAGCACGGATAGTCAACTTCTTTTACATAGTTCCTTAGTAAGATTAATAAGGATGCAATAAAAATCATATGTATGACAATAAACAATTTATCAGTAATTATCAGACAAAAATGCCTACGCAATATATAAAAAATATTAATGATAATATCTATTCCGTCGATAAAACGAATTTCACTATGCCTTTTCTATTTTTTATCAATTTCCGGAAATTTCGGGCAACCGTTCCATCTTCTGTAGCGATTTTTTTGACATTTTCACGTGGCAAAAAAAATCAACAAATTCACGAAGGTTTTTGAAGATTTATTTAACGTAAACAGTACACGGATTCTTTTTTATAAAGTCTCATCACCGGAAGTTCTTTATTATTTTTACGAAATGATGCTGATTCATTTCACATATCAATTTATTCCATCATCATTTAGGTACATTTAAAGTCTAATATTCAAACACAACTGTGGAAAATTAAATAAAATATCGGTTAATCGGGGTTCTACAATTATAAACTTAAATATACAAAGTTGATACTTAATTATACAGTACCAGTCAAAAGTTTAGACTCACCCTTAGATTTTGTAAAATAAATAAGTAACAACATTTTATATATTGGACAACGTAACACTATAATTTTATTTTTAATTTATTTATAACTAGCTTTAATATCCCGGTTTCACCCACGGAATTTTGAACACAATGAGAAAAGCCGTGGGTCCAGAAAAGTTCGTTAGGACAGAAATGAGTTTTTTTTTTACTCCAACGGTTGATTTCGTAAAAATCTAATGTAAAGCGAGATCATAACGATTTTTATAACAATAAAGAATATACCCAGAGATTGGCTGTTATGCAATTTTAATATGGACAGGTGTTCGCACCTGGTATGAAAGAACCACTAAGCGAAATTGGGAGAATTTAGGACAAACGGTATGTATTTCTATAAAGAACAAACAAACAAAAAGAATTTCATCTTTATTTATATAGATTGTATTCGAAACAATCATATAATTTTTGAAATGTTATCTCTTGAGTTACAATTATTTTTTTAAACTTGAAGATTGTGAATTAAATACAAGGGAGTCTAAACTTTTGACCGGTACTTTATATATACATATATACATATTCATTTTAATGTTTCTTAATATCTTTTCAAATAGCACGTTCCATTAACAAATTGAATAATATTTCAGGATTTTTTATGCCTCCAGCGATATAGAATTGTTCCGTTCTCTTCACTATCTAATTGCTAGGCTGTTCTATTAAAATAAAATATTATATTCATGAGACCTATTAGTCTACGTTCGATTTTATAATAAAAGTTGATAAGATTTGGCCTTCCAATCAGAGAACGAGATGAGCGCAGACCTTATTTTTGGTGGAAGAAATTGGGCCCATGACAATTCATAAATATTTTAACCTCCGTGACTCGAATACAAGCCTACCTCTATGCTCTGTTTTCCTTCCGACCGAAATTCTCAGAGAAAACTTTCATCAACTTTCTTTCTTTCGTTGTTTAATGTTATAATATTATTTTTGATTCAACTATAAATTAAAAATTTATATATTTAAACTTTTATTTTTTAGAATAAAAATGCCATAATGAAAGAGAGGGACATCTGAAAAAAATATTAAAAGAGTTTACAACTTACTTTGATCGTCAAAAAAATCCATATTGCACTGTTTCAGATATAAATATTAACCAGTATTATTGAATGGGATATTTCTTTAGGATATATTCTAAATAAATACTCATAATATATATAAAATCTCGTGTCATGATATTTGTCCGGGACGAATTCCGAAACTAAAAATTTTCATCGAACGGATTTTCGTTTCGTATGAGTAATTATTTTATTCAATCTGCTCTTACAAATTTTTCATTATGCATGTATCTCTTAAGATTTTGCCTGACTTTGGCTTTCCTACCTCTTCACTTTCATCGTAGGGGCGTTCGGGGCACAATGAAACGTTTCATGGAGTCCCACGAGTGTTTCATCGTGCCGCATGTGTTTTTCATTGTGCAATAAGCAGTAGGCTTTTTTTTTTTCATTTTCTTACAGATTGGTACAAAATTTGGAGAGGAACACGAAATTTTATTAATTTACAAACTTTCTTCCAAAATCAATCTGTCCTTCGTGATATATATATATATATAATTCAACTTAATCTTACCTATGATTTTTATTAAATTTTATCTTATACTTTTTTTTAAATATCTACATCGCATTATACTGTTGATTCTGTTTTTAAATTTCGACTTCTATTGTGACAAAATACGTTAAGCTTGAGATAATGAACTTTTTTTAATTTTATAAATAAATTAAAGCATTCTTCATTAATGAATAATACATCATTCCGGTCTGTTTGCGAAGACCACATCCAGTTACTTTCTCGACGCGACATCCAGTTACTTTTAGTAAACAGTTACTTTCAACAATCCGTAGGGGTTATAAACAGTGATAACCTTAATTTGTAATTTTAGTGATAATAAAAATGGGTCTTTTGAAATTAGCTCAAGAAATTTCTGACAAAAACAAGGCATATCAGTTTTTGCAAAAAATGAAATATTACATAGAACAAGGGTGTGTTCTATTATAAATAAATATTCATAGCTCAAATATCTCATCTAGGCCATTATTTGCAAATACAGGTTATAAATATTGTCATCAAAACAAGGGTAAAGGTACTGAAGAGCGGCTGATGGGCGTGGCCTGTTTTGAGAGGTTATGTGACCCTCATGTTATCGAACTCCCATTTTTTCGATTCCCCCCCCCCAGATCCCAGTTCGACTCCCGGCGGAGCCAAATCTTTTCTCTTCAAAAATAAATTATTTAAAAATAATTTTAAAAAGGTGGGTCACCCACAATTATGAATAGATTAATATAAAATAAAAATAACTTGAAATTGACGTAAGTCAATAAATACCATAAATTGGACAAAAATTATCCACCGCTACTACTCGCAAAAATTGCGAGATCGGGGGAGTAGGTATCAGTGAAGAGGAAGGATTTGCTCTGCTTGAAGTCGAGCTCTGTGGTGCAGTGGTTAGCATCCGCGCATGTCACGCGGGAGACCCGGGTTCGACTCCCGGCGGAGCCAAATCTTTTCTCTTCAAAAAATAAATTATTTAAAAATAATTTAAAAAAGGTGGGTCACCCACAATTATGATTAGATTAATACAACATCCAGTTACTTTTAGTAAACAGTTACTTCTTTTAAACACTTATTTTGGCACTAGTACTGAAGTGCGGCTTATGCGCCGTTCACTAAGGCGCCCTTCAAAGTAAGGCCCGATCTCCACTGAAAAGGACCCTCTTGGGGGTTTATTTATCTCTGAAGAGCGAGCGCAGCGAGCGGGAGTCGAAAGTTAGAATCTATTAAAGCCAATCAATGCACTTTTTAACTGAAATAAATGCGATGGGAGTTCGATAACATGACGGTCACATAACCTCTTAAAACATGCCGCGCCCATAAGATAATTTCATTTCGTGTCCATTAGAACACACCCTTGTTCTATGTAATATAGCATTTTCTTGCAATAAGTGAATTGCCTTGTTTTTGTCAGAAATGTCTTGAGCTAATTTCAACAGACCCATTTTTACTTTCACTTACCTATATATGAAATATATAGTAAGTGGAAGTATTGCGATCGTGAAAAATTTCGACTTCCGGTTTTCTAAGGAAATACACGTTTTGGGGTCCCCTGAGTCCAAATAACCAAGTCCCGCGAAATGGTCTGTGTGTGTGTGTGTGTGTGTGTGTGTGTGTGTGTGTGTGTGTGTGTGTGTGTGTGTGTGTGTGTGTGAACAGACTAGCTCAAAAACTATAAACCGTGCGAGACTGAAGTTGGGTATTTAGTGTATGTATATGCCCCCGATGTGGCAGCAAAAATTTCATCAAAATTGCTCAAAGGGAGGGGGTACTTTATTTAATAACTTTTTAATTTTTTTTCGATTTTTTCAAAAACGGCTCTAACGATTTTGATTAAACTGAGTATTTGATCTATTTATATGCCCGAAATATGACTGTACAAATTTCATCAAAATTGATCAACCGGAGGGGGGACTTTACTTTATAAATTTTGTTTCATTTTCACGTGTTTTTTTTTATTTACTCAAAAACGGTTTTAACGATTTTGATCAAACTCGGCATTTGATGTATGTATATGCCTAAGATGCGATAGCCAACATTACATCAAAATTGATCAACTGGAGGGGGGACTTTACTTAATAAATTGTGTATCATTTTCACGTGTTTTTTTTATTTACTCAAAAAAGGCTTTATCGATTTTGATCAAACTGGGTATTTGATGTATGTATCTGCCAAAGATGTGATAGCCAACATTTCATCAAAATTGGTCAAACGGAGCGGGCACTTTATTTCCTAATTTTTTTCCAATTTTTACCTTTTTTTCGATGATATCAAAAACGGCTTTAATGATTTTTATCAAATTCGTCATGTTTAATGAAAATTATGTGTTCTTTAATATCAGGTAAGCTTTATCATTATTAAAATGTTCTGAGGGGGCTTTTTTTTGGGGGGGGATGGGGCCTTTTTTTTTTTTTGTTTCCTATAAAGTACCTTTGTTTTTGTTTATATGGAGAAATTAACTGTCTCTCGTTACGCCTAAAAATAAGAAATGGCTAAATATGAGATATGATAATAATAAAGAAAACATAAAGAGGAGAAAAAAAGAAAAATATTCAGTCAACTCATAAAACTCGTTGAGCCCACGCATGCGGAGTACGCCTTTAATGACAGACCATTGTTCATTATTAAAGCCGTTCTGTTCGAGAAGTGGCAATTAACAAAACGCATTAATTTCTAATCTAAGTAAGTTGGTAAGTGAAAGTTGTGTGTTGCGAGCACGCACCAGATTTTATCATCACTGAAATTAAAAATTAAGGTTATCAGTGTTTATAACCACTACAGATTGTTGAAAGTAACTGTTTACTAAAAGTAACTGGATGTCGCGTCATGAAAGTAACTGGATGGTGGAATTCGCAAACAGACCCCATCACTCTATCCCTATAATTCTGATCTTTCTAAATAATAATTATAATAATAGTAGTTATAAAGGGGAGGGTATTTCTTAAAAATTGGTCTTTAAATAGGAATATTTCCTCTCCTCCAGTGTTGGTCATTTTGAAGCGAGCTTTAGTTGAGTTGACCTATAATTAGATTGAAGGATTTAGACAGCTATAGATAGACAATTGTTGACAGAGACAATGCCGTTCCAACATCTGGACTCTGACGGTATCCTTTTCTTCCATTGTCTTTCTTCCCTTTAGTCCTTTCAATATATATTTATCCGTTCCTATATCTACCTCATCCGTCCTCACGGGACCAACTGCCAAATATATGAAAATCCCATATTTACATATGCGTCATTCTACTGTTTCGTATAAAATCTGTCTTTCCTACTCATTAAAAAAAAAAAAAAAAAAAAAAAAAAAAAAAAAAAAAAAAAAAAAAAAAAAAAAAAAAAAAAAGCCCCCCTTGCAATTAAATTTACTTACAGATTCTATTTCTTAAGGCACGTTATGACTGCTATACTTCACTATGTTTTTTTTTTTTTTTTTTTTATATTTACATCTGTTATCAGTCAGAGACTATATAGAGGGAGTTGGCATATTTATAACATAAGCATAACATAAAATAAAGCCACATCCTTATCTCCAAGGCTAAAAAAAATATTAAAAACTAAAAAATAAAGTAAAATAAACATCATTTAAAAAAATAAACAAAAGAACATCATGTGATATAAAAAATAATAAGTACAATACAAAACATACTTACATACATAACCACAATAATAACTTTACTATGAACATAACTAAAAATAAATACAATAATAATCCTCCAATCCTGAGCATAGATTTAATTACAAACCTTAAAAATAGATAAAAAAAAACAAAATAAAAAAATATTTTGTAATTGTTAACTAATAGAATCTATTTTCTGTCCTCAACTAGCTTAATAAAAATATATATATAAAAATCATTCAATTTATTTAAATCCTTCGGCTCCGAGAATTAAATTAAATTATCAGGCTCATTCAAAGCACAGAACTTACAGGTCTGACTGGAATCAAATTTTATTTTATTCCTATTTAAATAAATGGTGGAACACTTTTTATTAGCTACCCACTAATCTTAATTTATTGATGTGAGTATTGAACATGAAATATGGTTCGCAGGAAAATGAGAAACTTGAAATTTTCCGAAAGATTGTGTTGTAACGACTATTTAGAATAAAATTAATATCTTTTCTGAATAGATTAATTTTGAATGCATTTAGCAAGCTATGGCGGTTCTCTCTAAGCAATTGGAGATCTTGAGATTTAATAACATGCTGGGCACCAATTACTTCAAAGTATTTTCTTATATTTCACTAAGTAATAAAACAAAACGTTTCGGAACTGTAGATCCATATTCATCAAGCCTATCAAATAAACATGTGCATCATTAATATAATCATCAAAATTTTAAAATGGTCGAACATGAATCTAACAATTATTGGGTTGGTAAAAAAATAATGCAGGTTTTTATATGACAAAAAAAATTGTATTATAATTTTTATAAAACCAAGATTAAGGTAAACCTTAAAGTTATTGACACTGTACAGTTATTGGCACCCCAACTTTAACTTAAAGACATAAGTAAACAAGTCCTAATTTTATTTTAAGATATACATGAATCCAATGTTTGAAGGGTCCTCTAAGTAATCTATGAAGTAGGACTTTAACAAACTAACCACAAGGAAGATTTCACAATTAAATCCATAGGGTGTCAATAACCAGTTTTTGCACTTTTAACAATAAATATTGCCATATGGTAAAACTATTGAACTTCCGACCCGAAAAAACCTCTTGAGTCTTTATAAGGATAGATAAAGAGGAGCTATAGGAAGTTTCAATTTGATCCCTTCATAAAAAGTATTTTTTTTTTAATTTCACCACAGAAATGTAGTCTTAAGCGTGCCAATAACTGTACGGTTTACCCTATGCGTCATTCTACTGTTTCGTATAAAATCCGTCATCCATACTCCTAAAAAAAAAAAAAAAAAAAAAAAAGCCCCCTTTACAAATTACTTATAGATTCTATTTCTTAAGGCACGTTATGACTGCTATATTTCACTATGCAATAAAATAAAACTTTTCGGAACTGTAGATCCATATTCATCATGCCTGTCAAATAAACATGTGCATCATTAATATAATCATCAAAAGTTTGAAAAGTTCGAAAATGAATCTAACAATTATTGGGTTGGTGAAAAAATAATGCAGGTTTTTATATGACAAAAAAAATTGTATTACAGGGTGTCCAGAAAGAGTATTCGGGCTTTTGTTACTGTGAAATGATAAGAGGTTTTTTGGCCCAAGAACTTCAAGAGTTTAAAGGATATAACTCTAGAACATGGTTTCAGCAAGACGGTGCCACTTGTCATACTTTAGACTTATTGATTGCTACGGTAAACGAATTATTCCAAAACAAAATGATTTCTCGTAGAGGCACCATTAGCTGGCCTCCCAGGAGTCCCGATCTCAGTCCTCTTGACTTCTTTCTGTGGGTATACCTGAAAAGTAGGGTTTACGAAAAGAAACCGACAAATCTAACGCAATTAAAGAAAAATATCAGAACAGAAATGACGGCAATCTCAGGAACAATGTGTCAACGCGTTTTTAGAAATCTGCGTTTGAGATTCGAGGAGTGCCAGCAGCGTTATGGTGGACACCTAGACAATATTGTTTTTTCTAAATAAATTTCCAGTTCATTCCTACTTGATATTCTATATTTGAGATTTTATTCAAGTTTCAAACTCCGAATACTCTTTTTGGACACCCTGTATAATTTTTATAAAACTAAGATTATTTATTCAATATATTTTCCATCACATCGTTGCCAACGTGTCAAAAGCATTTTTATTTAATTATTTAAAATTAAAAAATCTTTATCTAAACTCTCAATAAACTCGCGGAAGGCATTTTCGGTTTCACTTCGGTCTCTAAAAATTTTTCCCCTTAAGAATTTGTCCTAATGACTGCCCTGGCCGTCTCATGTTGTCATATAGGATCCATTTTTCATCACATGTCATCTTAATGAGAATTGCAATTTTCAAAACGCCGATGTTTTTGGCTGTAGGTCAATCCAGGTATCGAGCTTCTTTACCTTACCAATTCGTTTCTGATGGCGCACATCTGTTGAGTGGTCAACACTAACTTCTCTCGCAATGTCCCGAGTAGTTTTGCGAGGGTTTTCTTCTACCAAATCCCTCTGCTGGTCGTGATCAACAACAGAGTAGTGATGGGAAGAAAAACGCCAAACTGTTTGAAAAAACTGTTTTTTTTAAAAAACGGAAAACACTGTTTTCCTGAACCAGCCCAAACAGTTGGAATTTAGAACTTGCTACTCTTCCCGTTCTCATTTACAACTGCTCAAACGTTTGGAACTCGTTACAGAACGGCTGAAATTGAAAAGAACAGTTGTTTTCTTCACCACTAGCGCTCCGTTGTTTGATTTTCCGTTAGATTTTCTGTGGATTCTATTTACGAATTTCTATTTATTTGATTTAAAATTTAAAGTGACACTTTTACTTTAATTTTATATAATGTCAGTTTATTCAAGTGCTAATTAAAACATATCTCCAAACTGCTGTGTATGGATGAGAATACATTACAATAACAGGAAGTTATACATATATTACAATGAAAAAAAAAGTAAAAAATTCTAAATATTAAAGAAGTTTATGTTTTGTAATATTTCAAGAATTCATAATATTTTAACATTTTTCTCGATAAAGACCGGTAAAAATTATTTATGTTTGTGATTTTTTTTAAATTTTGTTGCTTCAACAATTAGCGACATTTTCTGATTTTATTCTCAAATTATTATTTTTTTTTTTTAACTTTGAAATAATACTATTATTACGTTTACAATAAAACAACACAACACAAACCAAATACCTGATAGAAAAATTAGTCTGGAGGATTTCTGTTTTCCCCAACCTGTTTTTTTCAAACCGTTTTTTCCAACAGTTGTTTTTTTTTCAACGAACAGTTCGTTGGCGTTTTGTAAAAACAATCGAAACGCCCATCCCTACAACAGAGGGCCTACCGCGACCTTCCTCATCTTCCAGATCAAAATCTCCAAGACGAAATTTTTGGAACCATCGCTGCACTGTACATTCAATGATGCTTCCTTCACCCCAAACAACATCGATGTTACGCGCGGTTTGAGCCCCACTTCGACCAAGTTTGAACTCGTAAAAATAAATTTAACGAAAATTTTCTTTTGACATAGTGAATTTCAAACGTCCTTAGTGATAAAGAATGTAACACAAAGTAAACTAATCTTTTAGAAGAAACAACATTAACAACAATTTTTATCGTCCATCAACTAGACTTTGCATTATCTTTGTTTACTAGGCAATCACTTTCCTAAACAAAATGAATATTCAAAACCCGCATTATTTTTGCACCAACCCATTACTTTACATTTCTAGAAAACGATCTTAAATTAATATCATAGATTCTATACTAATAAAATTCTACCTACAGCTACATCAGTAAATCATAATTAACAATTTTTTACAAATTTTTCTGAAAAACGTTGAAGTTAGGAAGGCCAGTAATAGTCTCATCAATCTTTTACAATGTTTATTGATACATTTCAAATTTTTCAGGCATCATCAGGAAAATACATAATTTATTTATATTATTTTATATACCATAAATAAATTATGTTTTTTCCTGATGATGTCTGAACAGGGGAACATTTGAAATGTATCAATAAACATTATAAATGATCGATGAGACTATTACTGGCCTTCCTTTCTTAAGAAAATTATCTTTAGTCTCCTCTAATTCAATTGGTGAATATTTGAAAAGACTAAGTATTAAAAATTTTATCTCATTTTTTATATAATTCTTTATCTTCTATACAAAAAAAAGTTAAGATTTTCCTTTCCTGGCTAAAAAAAACAACACATGTATCAATCATTACTAATAATATTCAGCACTCGCATAACTATTATTTAAATTTATAATTAATCAGATTTTTAAAAAGAGATTTTGAACCATAAAAAAGTTACAAAGTGTTTTACGATTTTGACTTAAAAATTGTTAATTGTGATTTACAGATGTAGCTGTAGAATATTATTAGTATAAAATCTGTTTTATTTATTTAGGATTGTTTTTAATCAATGGAACGTAATTGTTAGATTCGTTTTCGAATTTTTTTTAAAACGATGTACATGTTTATTTTATAGGTAGGAAACCTACTGGTTCGAAACGTTCACGAGATAATAAATTATTGAAATTTCAGATAAGATTTTAATGGTATTGGTTTAAAAATCCCTTTTTTGAAATAAGTTTTCGTAGAGACGTTTTTTTGGAAAAATGAAATGTTTTCGTGTATTTATTTTATTTATTTATTTTCTTTTATTTTCCAGCGATATTTTTTAATGTTATACTAAAATGCGCCTAAAAGATGATGGAATAAATTTATATATGAAATGAACCGGCATACACTGAGTTAATTAATATATATTTTTTTTATATATATTTAATGTTTTTATTATGTAGATGTACATATTTGAAAAAAGCATGGGCTATAAAGGAATAATAGTTATTATGGTGAAAGAAATGAGTTTACCGGAAGGGGGCAGGATTTATAGTTGTGGCGCGAACAAATTGGGGAAACCTTTGCTTTCTTAGTTCACCACTGTACTCGACAAAGCTGAACACAAAGTTCCCAAAATTCTCATCTCTATACCTATTTAAACTTATGTATTTTTCATTGGCGCTCCGCTACGCTATCGAATTCCTATGTTACAATAAGAAATCGCGGTACTTTTCTGTTATAGTCACGCCTAGAGACAATGTTTTTAATTTAGTTAGTACATTGCTTTAAATAAATAAAACACATGTTTTCTGAATAAAATCAATCTCTTGTCTGCAGGTTTTTATATGAAACCTCCATTTAATTTTACCTTTAAATGTTAACTTCATCTCATGGTTATTTTTATATATTCTCATTTCAGGAATAATATTATGCTGTTGTAAAAATCTGACCGCAGTTTCCTCATCCAAAATATTCCTAAAAATATTTTTTAAATTATACTGACACTCAACCATATTGAACGTGATTAATTATCTAGTCAAAACAAATTATTCGGCACGGAATTGTTTTCTCCTGACAGTGTTGCCAGTAAGCGAACAGTTGTGAAATTAACCCTTAGTTACCTCCCTAGCAATACTGGCGATAACCCTGCTTCTCCTAAAAGCAATGTACTAACTAAATTAAAAACATTTTCTCTGGACGTGACTATAAAGGAAAAGTACCGAAATCCCTTGTCGAACTCTCAATATTCCATATTTTACCCCCTCCCAACAAAAAAAAGTTCAATTTTTCGCCATTCTGATACTCATCCAAACCTATTTGTTCCAAGCGCTTGAAAAGAAGACGGTCTCGTGGCCTTCTAACACATATCTGTAATTGAACTAAATGTAGTAGATCTCTATTGAAAATTTCTTTTGAATTTTTATTTTAATTATAATAATGAAGTGTTAATCAAAAACATATCTTAAATTCTTCCTTAATTATTTTCACACAATCTAATTTTTTTTTGTTTTTCTTGGCCACTGGCCGGATTTGACGTGACTTGACGGATTTATGAGCATGAGCGCACCCTGAGTTTTGTCTTGCTGTCGGACGGCATTCTTCTTCAAGATATTACAATGGCCGTTAGACGCGACGCTAAGTGTAGGTCGTTGTCAACGTAAGAACAGCCTATCCTGCAATTATCGATCCTTGCTCTAATCGTTCCTGAACTCTTGTGGGGTCACTGAACCAAAATTGTAGTAACAGAAATATTTTACATTGATCCTGACAGTTTCCTTTTTATTGTTTCACTCTGATTTTATTGATAACCCGAAATCTGAACTAAGATAATTAGTTCGAAAAACATAAAAAGAAAAAAGAAAAAATCTTCCAGATGCTTGACTTGCTGTTAACAGTGGTTTCTTCTTATAACTTTTATTCATTTAACTATTCGAAAAAAATTATATATATATATATATATATATATATATATATACATTATTTTTATTAATTTTTCTTATTGAAATTTACAACTGCATAGATACGAAAAATAAAAGTAAATGTGATCTGTCAACAAGTATAATATCATGAAAATACTAAATAGTCATTATATTATTTATTTATGGTCGTTGGTTATACAATTAAGATATAATTTTTTAAACTATTTAATTAGAAGATAAAAGATTCGACCATGGCCGGGAATCGAACCCAGGTCCTCCGCATCTCCGTTGCGGCGCTCTTACCATTGAGCTAACCGTGAATCCGTCCCGATCGTGATCGAATCTTTCTCTTCTGTGATCCCAACCACCAGGTCTCGCCACATTGTAGCGAAGTACCGGGGAGCTGAACAAGCTTGTTAATTACATTAAATTTGATCCACGTGTGAAAGAAATCCAAAATTCTAACTCTTTTCTAGTGCCCCCCCCCTGCCACTAAAATGCAAAATGAACATTTTTTTTTCAAAAATATCGTCCCCGATAACATAAAATTGGACCCCCTCGAAAGTAGTCCGAAATTCTAAATTTTTTCTGCTGCGCCCTTTTTAAACAAAAAGGGTGACGATTGAGTTAGAAGGGGCTCCATTTAATTTGGAATGGGCTACGTTTGAATTTGAAAGGGTTACAGTTGACTTGGAAAAGGTTACAGTTGACTTGGAAAAGGTTACAGTTGACTTGAAAAAGGTTCGATTAGAAATGCTATAGCCACAAATAAAGTTATACAAAAAGGCCTAAAATGTTCACTATAATCACCTATTTGGTATGAATTGGCGAATTTATGGGTGAAACGTAATCATATTCCTCCAAATTACCTGAAAAGAAGATGATAGCCTCGTTTTTTTTGTTTGTTTTTTTTAAATAATATAGAACATAAACTGAAGTCTTATCATAAATCTTTTTATGGCATTACATATGCTGTCTGTGTCATTATATTAATTTTAATTATTTGGTCTGTTGTAATTCTTTTTTTGTTCCACTATGTTATTCTGAAGGGACTGTGTCCCACGAGAGCGTATATTTTCTTTAAAAAAAAATATATCTAACTTTTTAAAATAGTGTCGGGCTGTTTGCAGATTTTTTAAATATTACTCTGTATAATTGCTATTAAACATACAACCATGGTAAACCATACAGTTATTGGCACCCCAACTTTAACTTAAAGAAATAGGTAAACAAGTCCTAATTTTATTACAAGATATATATGAGTCTAATGTTTAAAGGGTCCTTTAAGTTATCTATGAAGTAAGATTTTAACAAACTAACCATAGGGAAGATTTCACAATTAAATCCACAGGGTGCCAATAACTAGATTTATCACTTTTAACAATAAATATTGCCATATTGTAAAACTATTGAACTTTTGACCCAAAAAACCTCTTGAATCTTTATGAGAATAGATAATGAGGAGCTATAGGAAGTTTCTATTTGATCCCTTTATAAAAAGTCTTTTTTTTTAATTTAACCACAGAAATGTAGTCTTAAGGGTGCCAATAAATGTACGGTTTACCCTATATATATATATATATATATATATATATATATATATATATATATATATAAATTACATAATATTACTACTGTGTAATTACGGCATATATAGACAAGAGATTTTATTTTAAAAAATACTGTTTTAAGTATTGTCAAAAAATGTCTTCACTTGATAGAATATATATTGGAAAGAGTAGATAGAAAAACTGATATTACGTATTAAAAACATTGAGAAGTATAATTTCAGTACACATTGAGGAAAAATATAATTCGTTTGTAGATCATTTACACGAAACTATAGTTGACTCAACACACGTAATGGGTTAGTCAACAATCTATATATGTATGGACCCATTATGTGGGAATTTCCGAGTGAGCTTGTGTGTTTTACGATACCGCTTAATGACCCATATGTTATGTTTTAGTCGATATATATATGTATATATATATATATATATATATATATATATTGTTCTTCTTTTTTGCGTATGATTAACTTAAATATTTATTTTTTGATATTCAAGAAACTTCTCCTCTTTTTATTCACCTGTATCTTTCTCCCCCTCCTTTTTTTTAAGGTGCCCTGGATTATATAGAATAGATTCGAATATATTTACAAAACCATTTCTTGCATTTAATATCTTTCTTTCTTTTCTTACCCCGTTCAAAAGTTAAATAAAATAAAATAAGCAATAAAATCATGCTATAAAATATATAACTTACCTTTATCTTTATTATAAAGATACAAAAAAAAATTGAAAAGACAGGAAGGTAGGCTCTTCAATACAAGGCAAGTGTGGGTCATTAAAGAGGTTAACTGATCGGCGGACCAAGACGTCAACGGGAAGTTGCATAATCCGACCTCATTGATAGTGCGATTAGTTATGACGAACTAGGAGGGATGGGCAGTCATTTTAAAAGTAATCGGTTATAGTAAGAGCTAGGTCCCGCTATTTTACCTGCTGCAAAACACGAAATGTTTTTTTATTAACGAAATACCATCTGACATTTGAGTGTAATTCTGAAATAAAGCCTGGAAAGTTTCTCCACATTCTAGAGTCTCGTCCGTTATGCGTAATGGTTTTGAAGATGGAAAACTGTCATAAGCCGTTTGTTATATTATTTTTGAGAAAACGACAAAAAAATTTTAATAAGTCAAAAGACACATAATAGAAAGCTAGCAAAACGCCGTCTTGTAAAATTAAAATAATTACATATGACATTTTTCCATCTTAATACAGCTATCTCTCCCCTGCTGAGTCCTGTTGAAAAAAAGTGAAAAAAAATCTTTCTTTCCTTTTTTTTTTTTAAAATAAATAAAAACATCTTTTCTTTTTCTACACCCATGAGGAATGGAATTAAACGTCCGCTTTATGCCACGAGGGCTGATCGGGACGGGTTATCTACGGGTAACCACCCTCTTCTAATCCATGGCAAGCCGCTGAGTCTGTTCAGTGAAGCCGTCACCGAATAGAATCGAGCGGGCTTGGGCGGGATTCGAACCCGATATCCCCTCGGCCACGCCGCGGCCCTCGAATTTCTTTAATTTGTTCTTGTAGGAAGTTGAAAATGATCTGATAAAATAATTTTAAGTAAGAATTGCATTTACTTATTTTTAAAGATATGAACAACTATTCCCAACCCCACACCTCCACAAAAAAAGTAAAAAATGAATTAATAGGTCAAAGAATTTTTCTGGCACGATAGTTATCACTTTCAATCCTGCTTACTCTATCCTGAAATCTTGGTGTTAACATGAACACTGCTACATTTCTATGATGTGAGGAATAATCGTTCATTCCCTTTTGTTCTGTGATGAAAATATTTTATATTATTTATTTTATTAGAATGTTAATACATTTTGTCTCAATGAAGGATATTAGTAATAGTGATTGCTGAACACATTCACACCGATAAAAAAAAATCTGGTGCGTGCGCGCAACACACAACTTTCACTTACCAACTTACTTAGATTAGAAATTAATGCGTTTTGTTAATTGCCACTTCTCAAATGAGCAGAACAGTTTAATTATAACGCATTGGTTTGTCATTAAAGGCGTACGGCGCATGCGTGAGCTTAAGGTGTTTTATGAGTTGACGGAATATTTTTCTTTTTTTCTCCTGTATATGTTTACTTGATTTTCTTCATATATCATATTTAGCCGTTTCTTATTTTTAAGCGTGATGAGAGACAGATAATTTCCCAATATAAACTAAAACAAAGGTACTTTATAGAAAAACAAAAAAAGCCCCTTCCCCATTTAAGCCCCCTCAGAACATTTTAATAATGATAAAGCTTATCTGATATTAAATAACAACTAATTAAACATAACGAATTTGATAAAAATCGTTAAAGCCGTTTTTGAGATAATCGATCAAAAAGGTAAAAATTGGACAAAATTTATTAAGTAAAGTCCCCCCTCCTGTTGATGAATTTTGATGAAATTTTTACAGTCATATCTCGGGCATATAAATACATTAAATACCAAGTTTGATCAAAATCGTTAAAACCGTTATTGAGTAAATAAAAAAAACACGTGAAAATGATACAAAATTTATTAAGTAAAGTCCCCCCTCCGGTTGATCAATTTTGATGAAATTTTTACAGTCATATCTCGGGCATATCAATAGTTCAAATACTCAGTTTAATCAAAATCGTTAGAGCCATTTTTGAGAAAATCGAAAAAAACTTAAAAAGTTATTAAATAAAGTACCCCCTCCCTTTGAGCAAATTTAATGAAATTTTTGCTGTCACATCGCGGGCATATACATACTCTAAATACCCAATTTCAGGTTCGCACAGTTTATATAGTTTTTGAGCTAGTCTGTTCACACACACACACACACACACACACACACACACACACACACACACACACACACACACACACACACACACACAGACCATTTCGCGGGACTTGGTTATTTTGACTCAGGGGACCCCAAAACGTGTATTTCCGTTGAAAACCGGAAGTCGAAAATTTTCACGATCGCAATACTTCCACTTACTATGTATTTCATATATAGGTAAGTGAAAGTAAAAATAAAATAATGAGCTTGAAATTTAACTGAAGAAATTAACGCTATCATAACTGTATAGAATAAGCACAAACCTGGATCTTTTCTTGCTTGATATAGGATATCACCTTTCACCTTTTACATCCCCTCTACCTTTGGTGAGAAATGCAGGACTACAGGAGATACCAGCGCTTTGCTATCTGCCCCGTCTCTGGAATTAAGAAAGATATAGTAATTGTATTTGGGGCCGGGATGGCAGAGTGGGCAAAGGCGCTTGCATAGGTAATCAACGTTAAGCAACGTCGAGCATGGGTAGTACTTGAATGGGTGACCACTCCATTCTGGTGATCACCCTACCGGAGGCAACTCACTCCGACTGGGCGTAGGAGTGATATACCTTCCCCGTGTATCTTATCGAGAATTTCGGTGTGTTTTTCCAGGATGTCAATAACCGCCCGGAGGTTTGATACAAGGACGGTAAGTTTTGGGGAAAGATATATAGGGCTGCTGACTCTGAGCTGCCATAATCCTTGGATCTAGACCGCTTTGTCACTGTCCTTGAACCCAAGAGAGCTGACTCCATCGGTGGAAAGGACACTACCAAATCGGCCCCAATCTGATTGGCTATTGAGCTATGGGTAGTATTCGGCTGTCTATGGTGACTATGCCTGGCAGCAAAGTGAGGTTTGGGCTACCCCCTCCAGGCTGTCTGTGCTCCCGCAAGCAACACTAATGTCTGTAAGAAGACCACACCGCGCGGCCAAAGGTCTCATTACGCCTGCTGCACCAAAAGAAAAAAAATAGTAATTGTATTGATATTTTATTTCTAATTAATTATTTAATTTTTCATCCGTAGATCACCACATCTTCTATGACACATCATATACTATAATGAGTATAATTTAACTTCGATTCAGACCAATGTTTAGATCTGAACGTTTTTTTTTATTTTTTTTTATTGTCATTGTTAATATTGTTCAAAGATAAAATATGCAATAATGAGGTACTTACGATGAAGGGAGCTCGCTTCGTGAGTACCAATTTAGACGGAACTCTCTCGAAGTTTCTGGAGTCCAGAAATTCCTCCTTAACAATTGGTCTACTAGCAAGCTCATCAGAACAACTTCTTTAGCGCCTGTCGATATTTAAAATAAAAATCTTACAAATTGCTTTATTATTGAAAATAATTAACTGATTCACGTCTTATGACCTCCTTACAGATCTTTATTACAAACCAAAAATATGTTGTATATCATGTCTATTTTGGATAATTTTAATTTGATCATCTCTCTTATCGTCATTCTTGGAGAATTATCTGTCTATAATTATTTTTGGAAGTTTTACTTTTATTCAGACCAAGCGTATTATTTCTTGAGTCCATTTCAGCGAGTTTGAGTAAATATATCATTATTCAATCTCTTTGTCATGATCCAAACGCTAAAAATAAGTGGCCATTACTCGGTCGCTGATTGAACATAAAAGACACGAGCATTTCCTTCTCATGACAGGAGAGACAATAAAATCGAATCCCTGATTTCCTCAAACGTTTAATTTTTCTATAAAATGATTCCAAGCAACCAAGCCTGGCAAACTGTCTTTTTCTTATTTTTTTTTTTTTTTTTTTAATATCCTGACTCGAAACTGAAAAGTCTAACGAAATGTAAATTCTGTATTTAAGTTGAGGCATTTTTTACATATTGTATTGTAATTATTTTCTTCTCAAATTTTCATACAAGAAGAGCCACTTTATGTTATTAATTTTACATTTTTTAGCCATTTTTCATGAAAAATTACGATTTTAATGAGACCGTTTATGAATGTGAAATTTAGTGTTATTAAATATTAGCTGGGTCCAATCTTTATTTAAATTATCTAAATGGGATAAACGTAGAAATCTCAAAGTAGTTTTAAATATTAAACATTTCTCTTTGTTATCGGCAATCAGATTTGGGCAAAATTCATCTTTTATTATAGATTTCGATTTTTAAATAAAATTAAATATTATTCGACGTTTTTAATAAATGATACTGCATCATGTATTGTCCATAAATAACGAATTATTTATATTTATCCTTTATCTTAGATAATAGTTTGAACAAAAAGTTTTTGACGGATTTCATTAAATTGTTTATCGAATAAATTGTTTAGTTATTACGGGTTACTTTTGAAATTCGACCAAATATGGCTGATAATCGTCTTTTTAAATCATTATCACACGAAGTTATTATTAATTCTTATTTCGATTACTTTTTTTATAACTACTGTTTTTTCGACTTATTATATCACTATTATTATTGGGTTTGTATGGTGTTCAGGGTTTATATTCATCGTTAATATTATACCTTGAATATGAATTGTTACTTATTTTTAATAATTATTAAATATTTTTAAAATCATTTAATTTAAAGAGAAAATATTGGGCACAGCCAGTAATTGAACTCTGGTCTCTGCATCACCGCTGCATTACTCTTAACCATTAAGCCATTAGTATATTTCTTTGTTAGTACATTTCTTTGTTTCAAATAAATTTAGTAGCATTCCTTTTTAATCATTGTTTAAATTTAATGAATAGTGATTCCAAATTATCTACAGATGATTAATAAGAAATAATTCGTTCGTTGATTTTTCAATTTTTTGAATAACGAATACAAATATTATTCATCATCCGTCACATGTATAAAAATTATTCGAATAATGCTCAATTCTGTTCGGATTATTAAAGAATGTAGCTACATTATTTAGTTTAAAAAATCAATAAGCAACTAAAAAACAAGTTTTTGAAAATGATAGGAGTACAGCATATAATTTCTGTGACTAATGGACATCTAGCTTTTATTATTAAATGAAAAATAAATGTATGCATGGTAATCAATTAGCTACTAATACAATTTATTTAATGCTTGGTAGAAAAAAAGTTTAATATTAATTATAGTAGATTTATATTTAGAGTTCAAGTCACATTCAATAGGTATATTGAAACTGAATCAATCAACATGAGAAATGTTGCTAAGTGGGTAATAGTGCTATTAATGATATTGTATTTAGTAGCACATAATTAATTTCTCTAATAATAATTTAATTTTTTCCACTTCGGTAATCAAGCTGGTTTTTGCCCTAAGACTCAAAGAAAGAAACGGAATATTCTTGTAGCCACCTGTATTAGGCCTAATGGGAGAGATGGGCAAATTGTAATCTGAATAATGATTAATGAATATGAATAATTGTAATCATAAAACAGATGAATAATGAATAACCATTATTCATAATCAGTGCGGTGTATTTTTAATGATTATTGAGTGTTTATGGTATTAATTTGAAATGAATAATGAATAACTGGTATTCAGTTATAATATATTCATGAGCTAGGATTAATATAATATTCATCAATCATGAATACCTAATTTTCATCAATCATGAATAACAAATATTAACCAATTATCATTCATAAATATGATATATTCATAACCATTATTCATTTAAATTTAATAGAAGAGGATGCATTTCTGAATTAAAAGTTGTCCTAATGAGCAAGGACAAGTCCAAAGCAGTTGGTGTAGTCAACTGAACAGCATTTGAAGTCACAAGTAAAGAATTAGACTCTAATTCCAACGGATGTTAGTAAAGGTCTATTGACAAGGATGGAAAATGCAAACAAATTTCCATCATCATTCATGATCAGTACGACTCAGAATTGTGATTTTTTTTTGTAATCATGATTAATGAATGATCTGTAATCATGAGTAGTGAATTCCCATTAGTCATGATTAATGAGTAATGAGTAATCATGAATAATGAATTCTTCTTAATCATGATTACTGACTAACATTTAATGATGAATAATGGTCATTCATGATTGTTGAATACATTATATTCATGAATACTCCACGACCAGTGATTAATACAATTCATGATTAATGATCCCGCGCTAAAGAATGATTTGTGAATGATGATTACAATCATTATTCACATTTTTTATTATTAGTCAAATCATGATTACATTTTTATTTAAATATGCCCAACTCTGCCTAAAGGTTGTCTAATATGCCGAAAATTTACTAACATATTTCCTCACACTAATGCAATATTTTATTTGACGGGAGAGGAAGATATGATATTCCATTCGTAGTGTCGCATTCTCATTTATTCATATCCTACAAGACGTCGATGTGGGATTAATATTCATTTGACCTCGCTGATGTGTTTGTTAGTGTAAGTTACTAGAAATAACTTGTGGAAGATCCGTTTGTATTTGTGTCTTGTAATCAGTTCTTTTTTTATTTACAACATATAAATTACATAATAATGTAAAGTGAGACGATTGCAGTAGTTATTTATATCTTATTGTGTGATTTTATTACATCAACTACCTTCTGTGGTATCAAGTGCGAACTTCGAACTTTTTAACTTTAATCTTCTTTAACACTCTATTGAAAGGTGTAACCTCACTGCGCCGATTCAACGTCACTCTTGTTGATTTAGTTTTGCTATAAAGTTGAAGTGTAAATTATCACTAATTTTTCACATAAGATAATTAAGTAATTTTAATACAGTATTTTCAACTTTATCAGAGCTAAATTTGTTAAAAAATATTTTCAGAATTTCGGAATAGGGGAGAGCGGGGTTGGTTGGCAACAGTTTTCATTTTTTTTATTGTTGAGTCGTTTCTTTTAATATAATCCCAATAGGGCTGATACCACTGTAAACTCCAAGTATTAGGATACTTCAAGTATTTTTTTTACTACATAATATTTAATACTAAGATCATAGAAAATTCATTAATCCAGAGTATACCAATTAACCTCCTATGTGGGGCAGGTTGGCCTAGAAGGTGGGGTTGTTTAGCCATCTCATTCAAGCACTGCCTATATGTGTCAGGCATAATAATTTCAATAATAATTTTGAATCGGTTTTTAACAGCTTTAAAGGGAAAATAGAATGACAATAGAAAAAGATAGAAGTTTAGACTGTCGTCACTTTCTGCATAAGAATAATTGCTCCCATCCTCCTCGCTGGAACCAAAGAAAATAGTTAGTTTCTCCTTTGTTAATGTTTACCTTGCTTTTGTGAATTGCTACTGCGCCAACAAACCCCAGTTGAAGAGAGCCAACTAACCCCACAGGAGAGAACATATGAAAGATGGCTGCCAGGACAGGGGAGAACAATCAAACAAGAAACTGGTTAATCGAAAGGTTAGGTTTTTCAAAGGAGTTTGGGGCTATGGGAACAGAATCGGAGTCAAATGTGTTGCCATGCCTTTTAACCAAATTTACTGAAAATATAAAAATTTACTTACATGTTATAAAATCAATCAATGAAGCACACTCTTCTCTACACTGTTAGCATCGGATTGAAAACTCAGGACAGGACTCTCGAGGTCGAGCGGGTCACATGGTACAATGGTGGGGCCTTCAGAAGAGGTATGACGGAAACTATATGCCGATGGCCAACCTACCCCCTATGCCAACCGACCCCGCTCTCCCCTAATGTCATCCGGAAAATCCTATGATTTTTTGCATGATATGTCTATTTGCTTCAGTGAAAACCGATGGAGATTTAATGTTAGGAGTTGCAAAAACAAAAGTTTCGCTAAGGAAATGGATCTGGTTTGAAGGTTCTAGAATGCATTTTCATAACATTCTAATTTTCATTTATATTTAAAAGTCTTAGCATAAATTTCTATTGATAAGAACAAGAAACCTAGCAGGTTTCAGTGACAGGTTATACATAGGTTAAAAAGTAATAGGTATGCACTAACGAAACAGAGAACGGTCACGTAATCCGAACTCCTAATAATCCGATCCGCCGTTAATCCGTAAATATTGAAAAAAGTTGACTGACGAGAAACGGTACAGTCAGCAGGAATTAACAATGCGTCTAAAGGTGAAAAATCTGAACAGGTCATGCGACTTCCGTTTTCGGATTATCGAAACCGTTCTTATTTTTGTGAAACATGCGTAGATGATTTTTAATTTCAATACTTTTCATATTTATGCTTTCTCCTCCACATGTACATAAGTCGATGTTCTGTAAAGGTGCATTTACACTCTACGAACTTTACCCTCGAACAGCCTTCACGTCGACTGTTTGGGTGTTCTAGGTACTTCATCTGTTCGCTCGTGTTCGGTGGAAGCGCTAGTGTCACTTTTGATTTTGGTTTTTCCCAAGTGACAGGAGTTGTTTGTGACACTAGTGCGCCGTTGTAATTCGTCTCCTATTTTCTTATTTTTCAGATAATATTAAAATATATTGATAATGGAGATGTTTTATTCATCATAAGCTAGCGTTGGGTGCGTCAGCCATATTTGTTCGCTTAACGTCACGTTAAGTATAAATGGCTGTTCGTGGAAAGTAGTCCAGGACCTGAGGGCCAAAAAGGTGCCTGATTTGAAGAAAATTTTGACCATATAGGCTGAAAGTACTCATTTCATAGACAACAAATGTGAACGTCTGCCACCTCAGATCGGTTGCCATCAAATTTTATAGGCGAACAAAATCGACATTTTCGAATTTTTTCAATTTTTCGCTACTCAACTCAAAAAAAACGATTTATCGCAGAAGAAATTATGTTCTATCTAAAATAAAAGGGCATTAAATTTAGCCTCGAATGAGGTCCTCAGAGTTAAAATCGGGTAAGTCTTTTCGCCAAAACCGATGTCAATCTAGCCACTTTAGCGGAAAAATGAATTACGCTCATGTTTCCAAACCTGCAATTAAAAGAGGGTTACTCCAAATAAAAAATGTTACGTATAATAGTTGTAAAATATTGAATTCTGTGTAAAACGATCTCATTAATTTTAAGCCCAATCCTGTCGCGACAAAGTAAGTAAAACGTGAACGTGTTTAGCTCCTTGTGGTCTAAAATCCATGAAATTTTTTGGGATTTTTTTTTAGTTTCTGGCATATAATTCAGCAAATACAGATCACAAAGCATTTCTTTCGTCTTACTATAAGAGGCTAAACTATTGAAAATGGAATTATATAATTGAAGTTTAAATCGGTTTAGTGGTTTAGCCGGTTTCGGTACCGGTAATTCTTACGATTTTGGTAGAAAACGTGAAATGAAAAATGTTTTAAATAAAAGTTGCTGAGCATCAAATTTAACAGGCAATAAGCTCGTTACACACGACATTAGCTAAACCCTGCGTGGAAATACAAATGAAAACGTGAAGTTATTCGTTGTGCTTACTTCCTGCTAAGACTTCGGTTTTTGAAGTATTAACCATTTTGAACTAATTAAACAACCATCTTCCATCTGTTAAAATAAAAGATAAATTTTTCCATGTACTTAACTGTCTAAGTAGTTATTTTTATGAATATTTTATCAAATCTCCTGACACTTGAAAAACCGATAAATACGTTCACATTTTAATTAATTTGTCTCCACAGGAGTGGGCTAATTTTAAAATTAGTGACATCGTTTTACACAGAATTCAATATTCTACAACTATTATACGTAACATTTTTTATTTGGAGTAACCCTCTTTTAATTGCAGGCTTGGGAACATGAGCATAATTAATTTTTCCGCTAAAGTGGCTAAATTGACAATCGGTTTTGGCGAAAAGACTTACCCGATTTTAACTGTGAGGACCTCATTCGACGCGAAATTTAATGCCCTTTTATTTTAGAAAGAACGCAATTTCTTCTGCGATAAATCGTTTTCGAGTTATTAGCGAAAAATTGAAAAAAGTTCGAAAATGTCGATATTGTTCGCCTATAAAATTGATTGCGACCGATCTGAGGTGGCAAACGTTGACGTTTGTTGTCTATGAAATGAGTACTTTCAGGCTATATGGTCAAAAATTTTCTTCAAATCAGGCACCTTTTTGGCCCTTAGCTCCTACACTAAAGCCGGTACGGCAAGGTTCGGGGAGAATCAAAGGTAAGAAGTGTGGTTCGTAGAGTGTAAAGGTACCTTAAGTCGAACAACGCCATCGTAAATAATTAATTTTTCTATTGATGAAATATTCGACCATTACTCTATGCGTTATAATTATCTTCCTTGCTTATCCAGAGTTAATTGTGTCTAATGGTTAAAAAAAAAAAAAAAAAAAAAAAAAAAAAAAAAAAAAAAAAAAAAAAAACTTCGGATGTTTTAACGACGGGTATTCTATTGAGAGAAGTCCCCTATTCAGCGATTCCCCTCCAGCCGGTGGGAGTCGGAGACAAGAGTGGATGAATAGTTCGGGCGTCCTTGTAGGGTTGCACCCCAGCCATCTCCTGAGTGCGGTGTGGAGGGGCGGGCTGCCACGCCAGTCTTCGCCATGTCGCCTTCCAGGTAGCATCGAGGTCCGCATGTAGCTACAGAATACAAGTGTCGTGGGTGTTTGTGTGTTTACTGTGTCAAAGTGCTGGATCACCATCCTCGAGAAAAAAAAGTTAAGGATACTTAGGACTTTATTTCTTCTGAAAAGGTGAGTCTTCTTGTTCTTGTGTAATCATCCTAGAAAAAAAAAAAAAAAAATAGTACCGTTGCTTTACCATGCATAATTTCTTATTCTTCTCCATATATTTTTAACGGAATAAAATTCAAATTATGTAATTTTTCTTTATTCATTTTAACTCTCGTAAAAAAAAAAAAAAAAAAAAAAAAAATCTACGACCACTCCTTAACAACAATCGAATTCAATTACTCAAAAAAATTAAAAATAAAACTTAAATTTACATTTTGCTCCGACCCTTATGTATCTTCCAGTGCGAACAGTTGTTCTTGCCCGATGAGTTAGACCATACCGTGACCTTTGCACGTAACGGTACCATTACCATTAATTATTCACGTATACGAAGCGTAAAAAGGAAATAACATAAATCGACGGCAAGTTCAACAGAGTGTCGATTTCTTTAACGTTAGTAATTTTTAACCCAATTGTAAACATCTTGTCATAAAATAATATTTTTTTTTTATTATTTTAACCGTTATTTTGTTTTCATTTTTTAGAAATAAAAATAATATTACTGATTATTGAAAGGTGATTCATACAATTTATTTTTAAGGTGTGATGATATACCAATCTTAAGTTTGTGCCTCAAAGAAAATAATCAAACAAAAGGCACATTTTTAATTTTCAAATTAAAGACTGAAGTTTGAGATTACATTTAGTACTCACAATATATTGAAAATTAATCTGTGAAACTCACCACTAAGTCATGGATTAATTTATCTGAGTATATAATTTTAAAAAATGTGCAATCATAGAAAAAAAAAAAAGTTGATTTGAACTGTTGCAAGTAATATAAAAGCTATATATATTAATAATTGTAAAAAATTAAACTAGTAATTACTGTCACAATAAATTGAGAAAAACGAAAACTGAAATTCACAGCTAATATATATTCAGTTACACGATACTATTAAAGGACAATAAACGCCGGAATGCATTTAAATAGAAGTTGTCCGTACTGGCTCCCAACCACTATCTGACCTTCCTACTCCAAACTAGTTTGGGTCCACCTCTTGCTTCGTCCAAGATGATCATTAAATAATTTTAAAGACTTATTTTATTATTTTATTAATGTATTACCAGACCAACATATTCTCAAATTTATATAGGTTTTTTTTTTTTTTTTTTTTTTTAAATAATACAAAATCGCCGGTGTCAAAATATTTTTAAACCCGTTTTAAAATTAATACGGTGGTTTCCTGATGTTTTTTTCTCTATCCTTACGTCCCCTAAAAAACATATAAATCTTCATTTTTATACAGGTTTTTTAATTTTTTTTAGTATTATGTTTTAACTGAGTTCTCACCTCATATAGTTCTCATGAATATATATGTCAAATACATACACTAAACAAATTACTACTGGTCGCTATAGAACACAGCATCCTTATAAATGTTATTAGTTTATATATATATATATATATATATATATATATATATATATATATATATATATATATGAATCATAGTTTATTGTTAATAATTGCAGATATAATTGAGTTTTTACATATGTACGAATATTTCAAAATATAATAAGTGGTTATAAGTGTGTAAGAAAACCAAGAATACTAAAAATAAATACCGATGAAAAATATTCAGTTCACGAAATTCATTATATAATGAAAATATTTTTGTAATGTTAATTATTTTTTATCTTATTTTATTTCGCTGATCACTAGAAAACTAAGAGTGCGACGTAAAAAAAACTAATATTTAAAAAAAAAATCGATTGTTTTTATATGTTAACCTTCGCTGTCTATTGATAATGATGTATATGTTAGTATTTTAACGTATTCATTTTTAGAAGTATTCTCCCTTCCCGTAAAAAATTCTTAATGGAACTGATTTAAAGTTTTTTAAAAATGTTTATAAATTGGTTACCTGTAATAAAAATTAAATATAATTTTTTCTTGTTATTATTTTTTTCTTTTTTATTATTATTGTTTCATTTTTTTTTAATGCTTACAAATTAAGGACTCTGGTCTTAGTATTTAGAAAAAAAATTTATATAATTTAAATTAAATAATATCTTAAGAGAAAAAAATTGAAATATTATGTACAGTAAATTTAATAATCTCAACCGTGCTCATATAAGCTATTTTAAAAACAGACATGGAAACTCCAAACCAGTCTGTCTCCACACATTGGAGGGGAAAGCTGGACTTTAGAGATTCCAGCGCTTCTCGCTAAACCACGTCACTGCTATAAAAGCAAGTGCAAGCTGAATAAAATTAAAATAAATGTAACCGATAATATTTACATAAACATACTATTAAAATAAAATCATAAATCCAGGGGAAGGAAAGTTATTATGTATTGTTTTTTTTTTTTTTTGTGTATTATAAATGTATATAATAATGTAATGTATTAATTGTTAATTGAGTATATTTTATTTATAGAGTAAATAATCCACCAGTTATTTCTTTTTATGTTTGCATGATTTGGCTATCGAAATCATTTTCGTTTATACTTTCTACTTCTGCTTCATAAAATTTAACTATCGTATGATGAAATATGATATTAATATTTAATTCAAAAACTTTAATAATAATTTATTATAGAACAGTATTCACGTGCTTTCCTCTTTAAATAATGTGTTTGCAAATACTTCTTTAAAAAGAGCTCTAAAAATTAAAAGTTATTTGGTGACAGCTATGGGAATCAGTACCTTGTTGAGTTTTTTCCTGAACCTTTGAATATTTAACAAAAACCTACGAATGTTTAAATGTTATGTTCCGATGCGAAGTATCTCACCAAAATTACTTCGGGACTAAAGGGAATAAATCTAGAAAGCAAGGAGTATATTTAAATTATTCAATGAAACTTAATGAGATCATTCATGTTTTATTAATTTCAATTCAATAAATCAACATTTTATTTCATATAAACAAAGTCTTGAAACATAAAATTATTTTAAGGTTGTTTGAATTATCAGTGTGACTGCTAAATTTATATTCTAATGTATTCATACGAATTTGCCTCACTTAAATAAAAATTAATTGTATTAAAACTTCTTTCACGGCTAAACTTCATTCATAAAAATATCTTTGTATTCTTGTCATCCGTGACTTTGAATGGAAATTTCACTCACACAAAAGAGTTTCAAACAGGTGTTTTTATAAAAACTCCTTTTTTTTTTCGTTTATCCTTTTCATCGTTCAATTAATAATTTAGTATGTGCCATGATTATTTTACATGGGTAAATTTACCTAATCTTTTTAGTAACTTTTCATTAAAACGAATCAGGAACCTCTTCGTTATCATGCAACGTTGCAATTCATATGAATCGTTCGGGATCTCTTTGTAAAAGATGAGAACGCAGAAGAAGGCCTTAGAAAGAAGGCTGAATTAATTCCTTAATGCATCAAATGCAATTATGTAAGCATGCGATTGTGCATGATGCAGATTGCACAACAAGCATTGAATCAGTTCTTGGCAGTTTCCATTGGATTCTTTCTGCGCAACAAGTTGTACCCAGGAATGTAGGCATCGTAGTAGCCCGATAATTAGTTAATAATTATTCCTGTCTGATAAAAATTATAATCACACCAGTGATTATTTCTTTCTGTTGATAAAATAAATATTCAAAATTAATTCCAAATCAAAAATTCACTGTTTTACTCTAAAATTAATTAATTACAGTAAGGTTCAGATTAACCGAGCTCCGGTCAACCGGAGGGTACGGGGTGTGTATGTATATGAGTTAATTTAAACAAAGTACAATAAAAGATTTCTTTTAAAAAAATTTTTTTCATAGTTTCTGTTATTATTATTGTTATTATGCATTATTATTATTAAATATTTATTAGGTTTTTAAGCATATATGTAGTTTTTATTTAAAAATAACCTACATTTTCAGTTGGTATTGGTATGGTTCCGATTAACCGAGGTAACCTTGGTCCCCATCGACTCGGTTAATCGGAACCCTACTGTAATTACGTAGGTTGTTATAAATACCAAAAAGAGTTTGAATCTGGGTGGAAACATATCAGTACTCGGTTATGCCAATGATTTGGTTTTGTTTTGCGATGACATGGAAACGACAGAACTAAATACAAAAACTTTGAGGAAAGCCGGTAAAGAAGTAGGGCTAGAAATAAATAATTTTGTCGATATTGAAGTATAAGCCTTAGAAAAATTTAGATATTTAGAATCTACAATAACTAGATAAAACGAAATTGAAGAGGAAATTAAGGCCAGGCTAAAAGCGGAAAATTCTTGTTATATTTTGGTTGCAAAATTACTTGGCTCACGCCTTCTTTCCCGAAATGTAAAAATTAGAATTACACATATCACGTAACGTAAACGTTCTGAACTAACCAGTATTTTCAGTATCGAATTTCTATGTTTAAAAAAATGCTCCTTATTTCGTCTCAAATAAAATTATCCATGAAGACTTAATGTTCCTTATGTCAGCGATTTGGCCCTATCCAGACAACAGACCTTCCACAGTTAACTCCCTACTCATCCTAACCCTCTTGTCTCCAACCTTTATTCCTCCTCTATCCCAGACAATCCTCCGAGGCGTCTGAAAAGAAGATGGCCTAGAGATCTTCTAAACTAAAACAATATTCGAGTGCTACAGCTGGGTAGTTTCTCCACACGTCTTTCATGTCAATTATGTACTTACTAGCATTCCCCGTCGCGGCTTGCCCGCGAGCCTTTAGAATCAATTCTGTGATCATATTCTTGGTATTGACTTAATATAATACGTTATCTGAAGTTAAGGAGATTTAGTAGAATCGGAGCTTCCGGTTGGTGGAATGTTGGAGAGGGAAGCTGCCGGCTCGGTAGAAAAGAGGGAGACGCGCAATAGAGAGAGTTCACTAAAATCTCTACAAAAAATTGCTTACTCGTCGTGAATGCTTCATTTTTCGGCTTTAAAACATGGTTTTCGACGTCCCGTGGGGGCTTTCGAGTTCAAGATCTCGTCGTATCAAGATCTTTAAAATGAGTCCAAATTAGATATCTTTTCTCGAAGTGCAAAAATATGTGTCCGTTAGAGTTAAACGACAATTTCGCCATTTAACCCCTTAGGGTTACATTTTTGAAATTCCTTTCTTAGTGGTTACCTACATCACGTTTAAAATCTAAATTCCGAACTTCAAGTCTCTATCATTAGTAGTTTTTGCTCTGCGTTGATTCTGTCAGTCAGGACAAAGCCTCTTATACATATATAGAGATATCGACTTTAATTATAGTATTGTAGGGTAATCCGTACAGTTACACAGCCGTAATTACACAGTAGTAATATTATGTAATTTATATATATAGGGTAAACCGTACATTTATTGGCACCCTTCAGACCAAATTTCAGTGGTGACATTAAAATAAATACTTCTTATGAAGGGATCTAATTAAAACTTCCTATAACTCCTCTTTATCTATCCTTATAACGACTCTAGAGGTTTTTTGACAATATTTAGAACAGTATTTTTTAAAATGAAATTTCTTGTCTATATATGCCGTAATTACACAGTAGTAATATTATGTAATTTATATATATAGGGTAAACCGTACAGTTATTGGCACCCTTAAGAACAAATTTCAGCGGTGACATTAAAATAAATACTTCTTATGAAGGGAACTAATTGAAACTTCCTATAACTCCTCTTTATCTATCCTTATAAAGACTCAAGAGGTTTTTCTGGGTCAAAAGGACAATAGTTTTACTATATGGCAATATTTATTGTTAAAAGCGCCAAATCTAGTTATTGGCACCCCGTGGATTTTATTGTGAAATCTTCCCTATGGTTAGTTTGTTAAAGTCTTACTTCATAGATCACTTAGAGGACCCTTCAAACATTAGACTCGTGTATATCTTGTAATAAAATTAGGATAACCTATTTCTTTAAGTTAAAGTTGGGGTGCCAATAACTGCACTGAGTGACAATAACTGTATGGTTTACCCTATAAACAGTTGTAAATTTCAATAAATAAATAAACTAAAAAAAAAAGTTAAAACAATGTATACGTTAGTGATGACAGTTACTTCAAAAATCCCTGTCACGATAATCCAGCTTCGGACAGCTGTGACAGAAGCTGCCGAAGACCTCAACTCCTGTACTGAATACCTACTACCTGTTGACAATGTGGCAGAATGCATCACCGCAAGAATATGATCGAAATTGCAATTTCATTCCTCTGTATTTTTTCCAATAACGTTTCCCTCCCTAAAAAGTTAAAATAAACGTCTATTTAAAAAAATTCAAGATTATAGGCTCAGTCATTTAATCATTCGGAATATATAAACGTAAAAAATAATTAAAATAATGGGCGTAATGCAATTTGGTTGAGAAAAAATTGCAGTGTTATATTCATGGGATCATAACTTTTTGAACTGGAGAAATAAATAAGCAATAAAATAACATCAAGTGTTTTTATAATTTTGGCACGTTTCACTAGAAAATTGAAAAATTAACAAAGGGTGGGAAAGGTAAGCTTTTAAAATCTATATTTGTTTAAGTATTTCCGAAAATTTAAAACTTAAAATTCCAAATTTTATTTTTATATTTCTCGCTATTCCTGATGTGCCCATATAAGTGTTCTGCATTTCTGTAGAGAATTAAAAATTAGGATGAAAGATTTATTCGTAAATTTAAAAGAAATTTATTAATGGACTTGATAGCACTTATAGGATACTGTTTTGTTGATAAATCAGTCTTCTAAATCATAATTCAAATAAGTGAGAAAACTGTCTATATATTATAGATAGTCAACTGTTAATCTTTAATAGGTTAAATAATGATTATGATTTTCAGTTTGAAATTTTTTTTATTTTCGAAAGCCAGCGTTTCGATCCGACTTGTGGATCTTCATCAGGGCTAAAAGAAAACAAATATATGAGTATCTTTGCAGAGGATGACAATAAATGAATATTTTACAGAACTGATAATAATATAAAAGATGGTAAGCATTACACATGAATATTTAAATAAATAGCTGGTTAGCAAGATAAAATAGAATCTGATATTTACCTTCTGAGTCAAGGTAGATGCAAAGACTGAAGGTAAACTAAGGAAAGAGGTAGTGGTAGGGGATAGATTGCCGACTTCAAAGGTTTATGAGGGGGAAAACCAACGCTTTTGATTACTCCCATAGATACTCATATATTTGTTTTCTTTTAGCCCTGATGAAGATTCCCAAGTTGGGCTTTCGAAAATAAAAATTTTTTCAAACTGAAAATCCTGATCATCATTTAACCTATATATTACAATAACCATGGATCCTGTTCTTTTGTACTTGGCCAAAATAGGTCCTAAAGAGTTCAACACTCGTTTAGTATCAACTAATGTTGTGAAGAAAGTCTTATACACTACCTGCATTTATTTATTGAATTGTTTAAACTTAAAATAAGATCCCTTGCAAAAGTCTATTAGTCCATGGGAACTACAAGAAAGCTACTGTCGCAACAATTTGTTTTCAGTTTGAGTGAGGGAAATGCTTTATTTTTTTATAACAAAACAAACAATGCTGCCGAAATACATTGGGTTTATACAAAACACAGCATACTTATCAATCTCTACATAGGGTAACTTTACCAGAAGTAGACGGTGCTCTAATAGTTGACATTTGTTTGACTTTGGCCCCCAGCAGACTGTCAGGGCTCGAAATCTGTGGCTGGTTGAAACTTTAAATATAAATCTGAGTGTATGAATAAATTAAGAAATTAACAGAAAAAAATAAACCTCTATTGTTTTTAAATTTACAATTTTAAAGCGGTACATACATTGATAAAATGGATAAAAAACAGATTAGTCTTAGTGGAATTTTAATGAAGTATTTTATGGATGACTCAGACGATTGCGGGGACGATGTGAATGCTGAATAAAGTTTGGGGTGGGCGATCATGCCGTAAATTTAATTTGCATCTCACTTACATTTTGATGTTAAATGACCTGACCCATTCTGCTTCATTCTCCGCCCCAGGTATCCCCCTGGGGCAACTTCTTTCTTCTACTCCATAATTAGGTTGAAGTAGATGAGACAAAAAGGAAATTGACGTGGGCCCACGTAGATGCAGCGCCAGGTCCGGACTCAGGTGACAGCAGTACGTGTGGCTAGTTACATGCTACCTGTGTGAGGGCAGCAGTGCAGCGCTAGATAACACCGGAACCCCAATGAAGCGAACGCGGGACATTTTGTACAAAAAGTGTGAATAATAAGATTGGTTGATTATTTTAGTTCACAATTTGGCGGTAATTTGCCAAGTTATACTAGTTAGCTGTGCTGCCATCGACATTAGTTTGATGAAAACTCAAGCTTATTTGTGAGAGATTGTAATGGCGAATTTCCTAGTGGCCTGAAAACTTGGTTTCAGCTTCTAGTGGCTACCCTGTTTCATTAAGGTGGGAGTCAAGTTAAATAAGCTTTTTAGTTGGTTTATTTGAGCTCATTTATTACTTTCACTTACCTATATATGAAATATATAGTAAGTGGAAGTATTGCGATCGCGAAAATTTTCGACTTCCGGTTTTCAACGGAAATACACGTTTTGGGACCCCCTGAGTCGAAATAACCAAGTCCCGCGAAATGGTCTGTGTGTGTGTGTGTGTGTATGTGAACAGACTAGCTCAAAAACTATAAACCGTGGGAACCTGAAATTGGGTATTTAGTGTAGGTATATGCCCGTGATGTGACAGCAAAAATTTTATCAAAATTGCTCAAAGGGAGGGGGTACTTTACTTAATAACTTTTTAGGTTTTTTTCGATTTTCCCAAAAACGGCTCTAACGATTTTGATTAAACTGAGTATTTGATCTATTTATATGCCCGAGATATGACTGTAAAAATTTCATCAAAATTGATTAACCGGAGGGGGAACTTTACTTAATAAACTTACTTAATAAATTTTGTAACATTTTCACGTGTTTTTTTTATTTACTCAATAAAGGCTTTAACGATTTTGATCAAACTGGGTATTTGATGTATTTATATGCCCGAGATATGACTGTAAAAATTTCATCAAAATTGATTAACCGGAGGGGGGACTTTACTTAATAAATTTTGTATCATTTTCACGTTTTTTTTTTATTTACTCAAAAACGGTTTTAACGATTTTGATCAAACTTGGTATTTGATGTATTTATATGCCCGAGATATGACTGTAAAAATTTCACCAAAATTGATTTACGGGAGGGGGGACTTTACTTAATAAATTTTGTATCATTTTCACGTGTTTTTTTTATTTACTCAAAAACGGTTTTAACGATTTTGATCAAACTTAGTATTTGATGTATTTATATGCCCGAGATATGACTGTAAAAATTTCACCAAAATTGATTTACGGGAGTGGGGACTTTACTTATTAAATTTTGTATCATTTTCACGTGTTTTTTTTATTTACTCAAAAACGGCTTTAACGATTAACAAAAATAAGATATGAATGTAGAAAAATGTGTGACTTTAGGAAATGATAATTAGCAAACACGTCAATTTCTAATCTAAGTAAGTTGGTAAGTGAAAGTTGTGTGTTGCGCGCACGCACCAGATTTTTTTTTAATTACTTTTATGGTATTCATAATGTTCATGAGAATCATTTGATATCCTTTTTAAGATATTTATACAATCTTTCAAGGTGTCAACTATTAGAACCGATATTAATCCATAATTTCAATAGTTGACATCGATGTCAACTACCGCCAGAATAAGCAAATAGTGTTCCATCTGGGGGTGGTTTATGAAAGTCTGTGTCTGTATGGATAACAAGTGCCTTATTTTATGAATTATAAATAGCTAGTGTGCTCTATCCATGGATCGTTGAGAGCAAAATTGCATTGCCAATAATCCTATTCCTGAATGAACATGCGTCTTATCTGACTACTTGCTATTAGTCGCACACTATCAAAATGTTACACTCTTCATCCCACTAATGAATGTGGCCATTTTTAATTGTCTAAAAGGGCACTGAAAGAGTGTTGTCCAAGAGGATCATTGGAGAGTCGAAAATTGTGCAAACCCAACATTAAAAAAACGAAACTTTGGCCATTACTAAAATCTATTTATCAAACTTACTTAACTGGGTGATCTCATTTTTCTCTTAAATATGTTTTGTTTTGTTTTTGTCTCATTTAAGCTTTTTGTGTATAAAATAATTAAATGGTGGACATTTTATTTTGTTTTCATTATGAATTTACTAGTTTATAAATAAAAATAAGTTAACTTTTATTGTAGTCCTTATTACCTATTAAAAATTACATGAAATCAAATATTAATGCATATGTCAACTTTAAAACCATAAATGTCATCTTTCCAAACCTTTTTTGGACACACATTTTGATGTGTCAATTATTGGTTCATTTTAGAAGTTTCTAAGAAATCATTTTTTATAAAAACCGTAAATGTACACAATAGAATATTGTATTCCTAGTTTTCTAGAGGGATTGGCCTAACTAAATTCTCAACAAAGATTATCCTAACATCATTATATTGATAAACATTGTCAATAATACAATTTTTTTTTCTAAAACCGTCAACTATTGGTACAGTTACCCTATGTATATTCATTTAACCAAAATTACATTTTAACTTGCATGCATATACACATATAATATTACAATTTTTTTTTTATTTCTCAATCCACTATTCATGAGGGTGTTGTTAAGCATATGTTGTTACTTTTATTAGCTGATGGATCAACGTTTCAGATGTTTTTTATAGAATATTTTTAACCAAGGGATTCGTGAAGGAATTATCTCCCTTTAAAGAGATTTCTTTATTCGGGAAATGGGAAGATTTGATTTAATTTTTTTCCTTCTTTTTTTTCTCCCTTATCAATAATTAATTAAGGCGACGAAGGGTAGTAAAGGGATAAGGGCGAAAGAGTCCAAGGGATGTGGCCCTTGCGATAACGCCTTGCAAAATGGAATCCCCGACGGCGCGCTGGGAAATATCCCTACCCCTCCATTGTCCTTCCATATTAGATCAGATTTTCTGAGTAAATACTTCTTCATTCGATTTCTTAAGTACGCTTTGCTTACCTTAGCCCTTCATTTGGATTATCCGAAAGGGCCGGAGGGCGAGGCCATTGATAAGGCAATGGATTGCGATACCAATTATTTTCCGAGAAGAGGATTCGAATCCTTTCATAATAATTCGGAATAAATCTTGGAGCCCCGTCATCCTTGTGCGATGGTCCTATCATTGTTGATTTATTACTTCATCATTCACACACAAAAAAAAATGATTCTATACAAATCATATATGTGGTGAGTTGATCCTGTGTTTTCCTATTTTTACTTTCACTTACCTATATATGAAATATATATTAAGTGGAAGTATTGCGATCGTGAAAAATTTCGACTTCCGGTTTTCAACGGAAATACACGTTTTGGGGTCCCCTGAGTCAAATTAACCAAGTCCCGCGAAATGGTCTGTGTGTGTGAACAGACTAGCTCAAAAACTATAAACCGTGCGAACCTGAAATTGGATATTTAGTGTATGTATACGCCCGCGATGTGACAGCAAAAATTTCATCAAAATTTCTCAAAGGGAGTGGGTACTTTATTTAATAACTTTTTAAGTTTTTTTTATTTACTCAAAAACGGTTTTAACGATTTTGATCAAACTTAGTATTTGATGTATTTATATGCCCGAGATATGACTGTAAAAATTTCACCAAAATTGATTTACGGGAGTGGGGACTTTACTTATTAAATTTTGTATCATTTTCACGTGTTTTTTTTATTTACTCAAAAACGGCTGTAATGATTTTGATCAAACTGGGTATTTGATGTATGTATATGCCAAAGATGTGATAGCCAACATTTCATCAAAATTGGTCAAACGGAGCGGGAACTTTATTTCATAAATTTTTTTTTCCAATTTTTACCTTTTTTTCGATGATCTCAAAAACGGCTTTAACGACTTTTATTAAAATGAAAATTAGGCGTTCTTTAATGTCAGGTAAGCTTGATCATTATTAAAATGTTCTGAGGGGGCTTTTTTTGGGGGGGGGGTTGGGTCCTTTTTTGTTTGTTTGTTTCCTATAAAGTACCTTTGTTTTTAACTGTCTCAGATTACGCTTAAAAATAAAAAATGGCTAAATATGAGATATGATAAAAATAAAGCAAACATATAGAGGAGAAAAAAGAAAAATATTCGGTCAACTCATAAAACTCGTTGAGCCCACGCATGTGGAGTACGCCTTTAATGACAGTCCATTGTTCATAATTAAAGCAGTTCTGTTCATTTGAGAAGTGGCAATTAACAAAACGCATTAATTTCTAATCTAAGTAAGTCGGTAAGCGAATGTTGTGTGTTGCGAGCACGCACCAGATTTTTTAGTTTATACCTTCAGACAACTGAAGAAATAGTCTTATATATTTCTGTGCATTGCCTCTACTTTAGCTTTAAAAAGAACGATCATTAACACGTTAGGTGCGGCGGCGTATTTTAGGGGCATCCTGAATTGGATGATATCGGTCGCCGGGGTCCGATGGGAATACTTCGACGAAAGCGTTTTCTTTTGATTAGAGGAAATCAAAGGAGCGTCTCAAGGGCATTATCTCTTGGTAAGGATTAGAACTAGGCATAATAGGCGCAGGACAGGCCGATACAGGATTTACGCCATTCTTTAATAAAAATCAGACCTCGGAGTCCGATTCTGAAAAACAACAGAAACTCAGCTGTTAGCAACATTTTCTTCATCTTATTAAAAATCGACTAAATTGAGTGTTTGAAGTGTTCGGTCTTTCGGACATTTTCATGTGAAAATCGGCTGTCAAGAAGGGAATGTAATACATCGGACCCCGGGGACCGATGCCGCATCTAACATATTAAAGTCAAACAATTCTGAAGATCGGTTCAACGTCAAATTGTCTTTGAAGATATTGAATCAATTATTCGTCGTAAAATTTTTATGTAAGATAGATAGATTTCAGATCTTAGATATTACACAACTATAAATATAGCTCGTCACACTTATGCTAATTAATTGATATTTTTAAGACTAAAAATCTATTTATATGGCTTATTATTAATATTTTTTGCAAGAAAATTAGGATTTTGATTTATTAAACAGCGTCTGTTTAATTAAGACTATATCATTTATAACTTATATATAATACATTATTATATTACAGTGCATAAGATATTAAATGTACTATTTATGTTTAATGACTACAAATATTGTTTAGTTCGTAAAAAAATGTAGTCGGGATCAAAACTTTTTTTTTTAGAATTCCATAAAAAGGTAGAAAATTATCGTCGAACTTCATATAAGTCTCCCAATTCCTTGATTGGAGTTTTCCGTTTGTTCTGATATTGAAGATGTGGGTTATGGTGGAGTTCAATCTAAGTGAGTAAACTAAACAAAAAAAAAAAAAAATAAAAAAAAAAAAAAAAGATGAATAATAATAATACTCTGATTTTTTTGATTTTTTTTTTAGTTTACTCACTTCCGTCTTTTAAAACTATGCACATACCTTATATCTTATATTTGTGGTTTATTTTAGACCTGATGACGACCCCATCATAGTGAAAATATCACTGAAGATCTCAAGAATAACCTCAACAAGATGTTTTATCGATTTTGTTTTTATAAAATATTTGTTTTCTTTTAATTTAGCCACTTCAGCAGAAAAATGAATTACGCTCATGTTCCAAAGTCTAAAATTTAAAGAGGGATTAGTCCAAATAAAAAATGTTACCTATAATAGTTGTAGAATATCGAATTCTGTTTAACGAAAACGATCTCATTAAATTTAAAATTTTATAATTTTATAATCCCTTTTTAAATTGCAGGCTTTGGAACATGAGCGTAATTCATTGTTCCGCTAAAGTGGCTAAATCGAAAGTCGGTTTTGGCGAAAAGACTCGACGCGAAATTTGATTCCCTTTTATTTTAGAAAGAACGCAAGTTCTTCTACGATAAATAGTTTTCGAGTTATTAGTGAAAAATTGAAAAAAGTTCGAAAATGTCGATTTTGTTCGCCTATAAAATTTGATGGCAACCGATCTGAGGTGGCAGACGTTCACATTTGTTGTCTATGAAATGAGTACTTTCAGCCTATATGATCAAACATTTTCTTCAAATAAGGCACCTTTTTGGCTGACAAGCTATAGCTGACAATTTATTTTTCTTTATTACCATCTTGTTTTTAAAAATAGCCTAATGAAGAAAAGGTTTTTGTTTCATCTTTCACATTTTTACATTTTCTCTTCTGCATTAACCTTGCAATATCTGATGTACGGGACTTTTTCGAAATTATTCGAAAGTTGAATGACATGAGATGGGGGATTGAGGATGTGAAATTTTCGCGGAGGCAGGTTTGCTAAGACGAAGCAAGTCATGAACCGCCCGTTATGGCTGAGAAACCAGTCCGCAAAACCTGATCCCATCGGAGTCTGTTGGTCGGGATCCCAGCTCGAAGCTTCCAATACGATCCACAGCTATCAGTTACCTTCCTTTGGGCATGAACACTTCCTCTTTGGATTGTTATTAGTCCTAGCAACAGGTTGGGGTGCTCTGAAATGACCCTTCATTTCCGGTTGGAACCATTGTTATGACTAGGACCCCGATTTTCATGTTCAATCAAAATATCATGATATATATTTATTCATAAATGTATTTTAATAATAATAAAAAAACAAATATTGAATTGATAGCATCCCAATGCAGTCTCATAAACAGGGCCCGGGTTTTTATGCAATTGCATATTTTGTTTGCGTGCTTATTTAAATTAGCGGACCATATATGATTACGAATTAGAGTGCGTAGATCTAATTGGCCAAATTTTATATTGCATATTTTTACACACGATACGAAATATTTTACACACATTAGTATCTTTGAATATTATAGTTGTTTTATAGCATATTTTTAGATTTTATGCTGCATATTTTACTACTTATTTTCTAGTTTTTTAATCCGGGCTCTCCTCATAACATATACGTCTGCATGTTTACATTTCGGTGGACGTTTCGGACCAGACCATATTCATCACCTATATGTACAGTGCATAATTAATTATAGCAATTTACAAAAACAATTATCAACATTAAATACATAAAAATCATACATGCAATTATTGATAACAATAAATATAAAAATGACATATAGGCATGTCAAGTTATCCAATCTAAAAATATTTTACATAAATAAATAAATAAAAATCAAAAAATAACAATAAAATGGTAAGATCGCTCACCAACCATTTCTTTCTTGTCTAATATTAAATAATTAGGCATTCTAATAAAGAATCTGTCTACTTTTAATAAGTATTTTATATCACATGGTCTCTGACCTATGGTGAGAATCTGTTATCTTTTAATCCTATGGTGGTTTTTATATTTTATTTGTAATGGCATAGTAATGTTTGCTAATTATTTCAAAGTCTTTTTTATAGTTTACTAGTTCTATTTCATTCTTTTATATATACATAGATTCAATGATATTCCTTTTAAATTTATTATTTAAAAAAACTGTATAAGTATATATATCACTGAAGAAATAGATGATAACCTTAAAAAGAAGTTTTATCGATTAGTTTTTTATTTCTTTTTTTTTTTTTTAATCTATCATATTTTTGTGTTTAGACGTTTTCATCAGGGCCATATTAAACATTTTTTATATTTATTCTTTTTTAATGTAGGTAATAAAATAAAATAATTAATTAAATAAATAAAAGGTACTTACGTATTAGACTGCCGCTAGTATATTTCTTTCTTAGGAGATTACACAGACAAAAATAAGCTCACTAAAAGAGCCAAAATATACTATGTGATGAAACCTTCATTAAAAAAATAATAAAATGGGAAACTTATGACCGCGGGGAATCAAGTTGGCATTAGCTTGCGTGTACTTAGAGTTTTAAGTAGTCACTTCTTTTTTGCTTATTATTATTATTTTTCGGGTAAATGTGTAAAGTAAACCCTAAATACGTGAAAATATGTAATAACTTCCTTTATAAGTACTAATATCTAAAAAAATATGTGCTTTAATTGCCTTTAAATTGAATAAAACGCGAAAAACTAGCTATCTGTTTACTAAAGAACCACCCCCCGTCGTGTCAATTTTGCCAGTCAAATATTTCGGTCATACATATTTTTGAACAATGCACTCACTATGTACCAATAATATGAAAAATTGGATTAGTCCCAAATTTGAAAGTTCGTCTCGGTGATAACGAAGCCTCAGTAACATTAATGTTGTACTTTCTAAAAGAGAACCGGCTAATTTCTAAATTCTAAAATTCTCTATGATGATTTATAATTATTTCATTTTAATATAACATACTTATATTTAAATTGAGGATGAGGGCGACCATTAAGTCTCAAAACTTTTTTCTTAAACTTTATTTCCGCATATGTTTCGGCCGTTTGGCCGTCATCAGTGCTGTTGGCAACATCTAGGTTTTATTATTTACCGAATAAATACAAATGTATCACTAAATTAACATACTTGTATAACAATCATTTAATAATCCAACAACAATTCATTCAAACCACAACAAAAATTAATTTTTTTCACCACTTAACTATGCTGGAATAAAGTTTTAATTAAAAAAAAAAGTGTTGAGACTTAATGATCGCCCTCATCCTCAATCGGATAGTCTTAAGAAGAGGAGAGTAAAATTAATAGTTATATTTCTTGATCCTTTATTTATTATTTTATAATAATTTTTATCTTTTTTTTTTTTTTATACTTTAAGTCCTATAAATGTAGCCTCCTATAGGCATTGATGACCCAATGGTTTTACGCCTCTAAGCCCTAATAAACAAACAAACAAACGAAAAACTAGCTGTCTCACCACGGCTTAGAAAAGAATATGTAAATACATATGAATCAGGGAGCTGGTTATGGCGCTATGGTCCCTCTAGATATGTTCCTATGCCTTATCTTGAGAGATTAAGAGTCGTTCAAGTGATTCAGGGAAGCGTTATTTCGTTTTGATTAGTCACTGTTTTGAATCCTCTAGAGCAACTCCTAAAATAGAATCGAATTCGTTCCATAGTACCTTAATCACCTATTTTCCGAACTTTTAGGCCGTGGCGAAATAGATGGTTCATCGTTTAGCCAATGTCTCTGCATATTTTGTTTTGTTATTTTAGGGGAGAGCGGGGTTGGTTGGCATAGGGGGTAGGTTGGCCCTCGGCTTATAATTTCCGTCACACCTGTTGTGAAGGCCCCACCATTTTACCATGTCACCCGGTTGACCTCCGGAGTCTTGTCCTGAGTTTTCAATCCGATGCTAACAATGTAGAGAAGAGTGTGCTTCATTGATTGATTTTACAACATGTAAGTAAATTTTTATATTTTCAGTAAATTTAGTTTAAAGGCATGGTAAAACATTTGACTCCGATTCTGTTCACATAGCCCCAAACTCCTTTGAAAAACCTAACGTTTCGATTAACCAGTTTCTTCAGTCAGATTAATCAGTTTGATTGTTCTCCCCTGTCCTGGCAGCCATCATTCATATGATCTCTCCTGTGGGGTTAGTTGGCTCTCTTCAACCGGGTTTTTTTGGCAAAGTAGCAATTCTCAAAAGCAAAGTAAAAATAAACAAAGGTGAAACTAACAATTGTCTTTAGTTCCAGCAAGGAGGATGAGAGCAATTTTTTTTATGCAGAAAGTGACGACAGTCTAAACTTTTATCTTCTCTATTGTCATTCTATTTTTCCCTTAAAAACTCTTAAAAACCGATTAAAAATTATTATACCATTATAGTGCAGCTTTTAATAACAATAATATGTGTCAGGCAGTACTTGGATGAGATGGCTAAACAACCCCACCTTCTAGGCCAACCTGCCCCACCTTGGGGGTTAATTGGCATACTCTGGATTGACGAATTCTTCAATTTTCTATGATCTTAGTATTAAATATTATGTGGTGAAAAAAAAACTTGAATTACTCTAATACTTGGAGTTTATAGTGGTATCAGCCCTATTGGGATTATATTAACAGGAACGACTCAACAATCAAAAAACTGAAAACTGTTGCCAACCAACCCCGCTCTCCCCTATATAATGCATTATAATACTTCTCTTATAATGCATTATATATATATATATATATATATATATATATATATATTCAACAGCCTCTTTAAGTCATTGTTCTGCACATTATTTGTTCTTTAACTTGCTTCCTTACATTAAGGAAAGTCAAAATCTATCTTTTAATGACAAAAAATTTTCCAAAGGGAGGGGCTGCAGCCCCCACAGCCCCCCCCCCCTGGATCCGCCAATGCATACAACCGAGGGGCATTTAGGGTTACTTAGTGTGGTCCCAACTCAATTAAAAAGGACCCCTTGGGGGTTTATTTATCTCTGATGAGCGAGCGTAGCTAGCAGGTCGATAGCCAATCGACTCCCTTTTTAACCGAAAAAGACGGTTAAAGATATAAGTTCGAAAATATCACGGTCGCACATCCTCTTAAAATAGGCCTCGCCCAAGAGACGCTGTTCCAAAGTAGTGACGAAATTTTAATCTTATGATTTATTAACATTACGGTTTTCTTTATTTTACTAATTTCGGAGGAGAGGGGGTCCGAGTCCCTTGCCCACCGTCGTACGTACAGGGTGTCCCAGACATAGTGTAAAAAAAAAAATTGGGTAATACTGCATGCTAAACGGGGTAGAACGGCGCAGAAATGAGTTTTTTTATCTCAATTTGTTAAGGAGATAGAATTTCTTTTGTTTTTATTTTTTAAATCTTACTTTTTTTCTGAAAAATGGCAGTTTTCTCTACTTTGGTTATGCCCTTAATCAGCATTGACTTTTCTAAAATATGAAGTAGGTCTAGTTATTTTAAATCTACTTTCATTGGGCCTTATAACGCGCAAAACACAACACATTTATTAAAACTTAAATTTGTAATAGATTTTGAAAATTCCTCACTTCCCACTGGAGCAGCCTAGAAGCCGCCACATTCCCTAAAAACTGCGGAATTTAGTTAGCTTTTTAGTGGTGTAACCCATGATAAAATTTCAATTCACCTTTTGAGTCTAAAAGATGCTTTTCTGATGAAAAACACGTTAGAGAAGAAAGACTTGATTGCTTCACGTACCTATTAGAGAAAACAACTTGATTGAATAAAAGTATTAGTTATTTTATCTCTTGTCCATATACAGGGTAACGAGTTGTGAAGGTGGGGAATGAGGAATTTTCAAAATCCATTACAAATTTAAGTTTTAATAAATGTTTTGTGTTTTGCGCGTTATAAGGCCCACTGAAAGTACATTTAAATTACTTGACCTACTTCATATTTTAGAAAATTTAATGCTGATTAAGAAAATATCATCGTTTTTGTTTCTAAGCTTAACCAAAGTAAAGAAAACTGCCATTTTTCTGAAAAAGTAAGATTTTAAAAATAAAAACAATTTTTTTATCTCCTCAGCAAATTGAGATAGGAAACTCATTTCTGCGCCATTCTACCCCGTTTAGTGTGGAGTATTACCGAATTTTTTTTTACACTATGTCTGGGACACCCTGTATATGCCCTTGCTTTAATCATACTATTCGTGCTATTCATCCTTAACCCCTTTATTCCTCCTAACATCCCTTATTTCTCGATCCATTTCATCCACCTGCCGCAATACAAAATTAATTATATCTAATTATACCTGGATAGGCAAAATTTAGGACTCCTAATGTAGCATCGTCCCATTAGCCTAAGTAACATAAAGGGACGTTAAACAAACAAACAAATTATTTATATATTTATCTCTGCAACATCTTTTTTGAACATCGAGGTTTTGTACTCCCGATTCAAACTACATCTCCCTCCTATCACAACCCCTAGACTTCATATCGACCAGTTTCTGTAAGCAGTACTTCATTGGTCTTCTCCATTCGTACTTAGATCCCAGTTCGCTTGAGATATCAGGCTAAGATTTTTTCACTAATATTTATTTGTTCTAAACTTATTATAAATAACGTATGGTATCGAAACAGCTAATGTAACTTTGTTTTGTAAGGGGTTTTGAGGGGCTCATAACTAAAAAAGTACTTACGAAATTATTCAGAAGAGAACTGAAATGTATGCTTCAATTACAGAATTCATGAGTTCTATTAAATATTAAGACTTTGTCACACTATCTTAGTTGTTTTCAGCCATGCATAAGATTGCTGCTATAATTATTATTCATGCAGGTCTTTCCATGAATGTTTCAGCGCAGAACGTATTTTAGCCTCCAAATGTATACTCCAAGTTAGTTTTCCTTCTCGCGTGCTAGCCAACTGTGGAAATGTTTTCGACGAAGTGTGAAGATAATTACGAATGCCCTTGAACCTCCGTTTCACGGTCGTTCTGGGCGGAGTTGAGAAGACTCGACAGTCTTGGAAACTATAATAGGTTTTCCTTATTAAAGTTCCAACGGACGCTTGTGAAAGGTTTAATATTGTGATGAAACCATGAAAATGATTTTTTAATGATATTATTTTTTTTTAAAAGTCATTCCATTCCAGATTTCTGAAAACATATTTCGCGATTCCTCAGGCCTGGATCCCTCTTCGAATAAATAAATGAAAGTATCGTATAACTGAGGATTTCTTGGGGTTTCCAGTGACCTCAGTTTTATATGCGCTCACAACCAAGAAGGTCTTCACCGATTCCATCGGCCTTGTCCTGAACAACGGGCCAAGGATTTTATTTCGTAATCGTAAAAATAACTTCCGGAAGAGGAGGACTTGCGAATAAGCTCTGTGAAGCAAATAACGAGCTCCTTTTATCCAATTGTCGAAGTTTTGAAGTACCATTCTTTTTGTTCGAGATTTTAATGGCGGTAAATTTACTTTAAAGTATAAATATTTTTTTTAAAGTGTACCTGATTTTATTACTGGCCAAATTAAAAAAAATCCGGGAAGTCAAGATTATTTTTCATCATATCAAACACTTTTTTTTTTTCTTTTTTTGTGGATTGTATATGAATTATGAATACTAAAAAGTCTATACCTACAGCATAAAATTGAGGCAAAGAGAAACATAAGGTAATAAAATATAATAGAAAGCTACGTGCATAATTTATACTGACAGTATTGATTTTAAAGGTTAACAATTGGTCGATATGTGAAATAATGGTCAGGATTTGCAGTTGATAGACGATGTATCGATTTTAAGATTTAAACCCCTATATTTAAGCTTTCAATATATTTTCGGCCTCGAATTAGACTAAATCATAAAACATACTTATCGTTGAATTATACGACAATATTTTTTTCGGTTAAAATTACTAAAAAATAGGGTATTTTTAATTTATTTTTTTGAATTTTTTCTTCATCAGACAATAATTATTTAAACTCCTTTCAAATAGAGCAAGTGCCTGAAAACTACATGTATATGAGCAGAAAGCTCAATAGATAATAATCCTGACTCATTTCATTCTCCATGTACAACCCTGTACCTTATAAACTATTTTATTTAAATTTAAGTGAAGAAAGGATTCATATAAAAATTAATTTGAAATACTTAGAGTGATAGTATTTTTATTTTTTTTATTCTCACTGATAAAGAAATTCCCATGCTCTTTAATAAAAAAAGAATTATTCGATTATCGTCATTTAGTCAGGAGTTATAGATTTTTGGCCGCTAAATCACAACATTTTCCCACTGTGCGCCGCCGCACCTAACGTGTTACTAAATACTATAAATACTAATAAATATACTCGATTACTATATTTTATAATCATATAAAAAAAAAAGTCGGCTCCACTATTTTATATATATATTTTATTTAAGAACTAAAACCATTAATCATTATAATAAGTTTATAGAATAAAATTTTGATAAAAATGATTGTGCTATATCATTGCGGATATTTTTGTCTAGGTTTTTATTTTTTATTTTTTTATTTACTCCCACGTTTTTGTAATATATTTATAAGGTTCTTACCTATTTGTTTCCCTTACAAAATTTCTTATATTTTCCTTTCTTGTATATTTTTTTTCCTCCTCGGCGAAGTCTCCCCTTACTCAGGTTCTTCGAACTTGCCCCCTCCTTTCCCCCCCCCCCCCCCATCTCTTTGTGTTATTGTCTACCCGGCCATTTGAGCGGAGCCTGATTATAGGGACGCCTTAACAATCGGCCAAGTCGTTGGCTGCATTACCACAAAGGAAGCTTCTTCCCGCATCAAATGCATCGCCCGCCCACGTCCGCGTCCTGCAAATAGTGCCCATCTGCGAATTACTTCCTATCAATTTTCAACTCCGTTGTCCTGAATTCTATTTTGGCAGTTAGGTTTCGAAATTGATAACTATTTTAAGAAAAAATTATTTAATAATTGAAGCTTGGAAATGCATGAAGTGCCTTAGGGAATTTTTACAAAAATGGTGTCACTTATACCATCTAGGGTGAACTACGTTCAGCGCTTATACCCATTTCTGAAGAATGGCTTTGGCACATCTAACCATTTGGCAAAAAAAAAACTTTGTTTTATTTTTTTGGCACTTAGACCCTTATGCATTTCCACGCTTCAATTATTATATTTGATTTTTAATTTAAAAATTATGCCTCCTTTACACGTAAAACTTGAAATAGATCTTTTATTTATTTATTTATTTAACACGTTAGGTGCGACTTCGATCCCCGGGGTCCGATATCTTACATTCCCTTCTTGTCAGCCGATTTTCACGTGAAAATTGTCCGAACACTTCGAACACTCAATTTAGTCGATTTTTAATGAGATTATTGCATTTTAGTGATCAATGCTGATTTTCAGACTCGGACTCCGAGGTCCGATTTTCACTAAATGGCGTAAATCCTGTTTCGGCCTGTCCTGTCCCTATTATATCTAGTTCCAATCCTTACCAAGAGATAATTCCCTTGAGACGCTCATTTAATTTCCTTTTAATCAAAAGATAACGCTTTCGTTCCCAAGTATAAAGTATTCCCATTGTACCCAGATGCCCGATATCGTCTGTGGCTCATACTAGCAGTCGGACCCACGAAAATACACCGCCGCACCTAACGTGTTAATTACATTTTCGCTGCCGTTTGTATTTTCTGAAATGAAAGATTCCAAGTGAGTCTTTGTATTACTCTGGAGTCAGAAGCCCTGATGAAGGTCCACAAGTGGGATCGAAACGTTGGCTTTTCAAAATAAAATAAAAAGTTTAACTTAAAATCCTGATTACGAATCAACCTATCATGAAGAATAACAATTAACTATTTCCCACCTCTAAACTTGTCTAAATATTGGGAACAAAAAAACGAAGATATGAGTCTACGATTCTTTGTATTACTCTGGACTCAGAGGCCCTGATGAAGATCCATAAGTGGGATCGAAACGTTGGCTTTTCAAAAAAAAAATTTAACTGGAAAGCCTGATGATGAATCATTTTTGATTTTTTAAATCTAAATTGATCATTATTATTCATGTAATACGGTATCACTCAGTATGTGATCATTATTTTAAATTAAAAATCAGACATAATAATTATTATGTTAGTTTTTAAAAAGTCATCTAGTTTTTAACAAGGTTTCCGCAATCACTGATTAACCATAGAGCAAGATTGGCACGTCTGTGTCAATCTAATATCTCTTTGTTAAAAGTTCAGTAAAATGTGTTGCATTGAATTCCGGCAGCGCACATCGCTTTAACTAGCAGATCTATCCGACTTCCAAATTGGGTCAGGGATTGCACTGATTGCAATTTCAGATGTTAACTCGTGTCATCAAAATGATAAATAGTCATCCGGACCGCAAATTGGAACCTTTGTTCCCCCCGATGTGTAACGAAACAGTTCATAATTTATTTAAAAATTGCTTAATTTTTTTTATTTACATATTTTCTAGTGTATTAAGTGTATTTCTACATATTTTATAGTGTATTAAGTATTTTATATAAACTGTTCACCTCGGAATGTTAACACACAGCTACTACTGGATACCTGTACACTTATAAAAAATATCCGACTTTGAAATTAAACTCTTGCAGCTACGCCAAGGCAGTTTTTATAGCCATTTATTTTTGTAAGCCTAAACTTCTATTACATATGTCGGAAATAAAAGTTTTCTCTTCCTAAAATTTTATAAAATTCTTCACCTATTACTGAAGACTTAAAATATATCATAGAGAATACTTAAAAGAATTGTAAGGATTTCTGATTAAAAATTATTACTTGAAAATTTTTATTCTTAATGGTATAATTTTTATTCAAAACTAATGACCAGAATATGATATTTTTAACTAATGGTTTAAAATTAAAATCAGATAAAATTTTAAATCTGGTTAGATTTGATTTTACTTCAAAACCTGGGGTAATTAGTACAGCATTTCCCTATGACCTTGAAATACTTATGGGTTTCTTTTAGGGATGTTCAAATATGTATTAAATTTTTTTTTTAATATTTTGTGAATGATTTCCTACTTAAAAACAATTTTGAGAAGTGGGATGATAACAGCTAAACACTATCGACTGAGGCGTACTGGACGATGATGTCAATGCCCTTACATTTAAACGGGTTGCTGTTCAGATGTTATAACAATTTGAGAATTCAATGAGGTACATTTTTCTCTGAGCGGTTTGAAGTTTTTTATTCGTTCAAATTTGATAGTATATTTTCTTCCACTTTTTAATAATTTTTCCGGAAGTTATTTATTATTATTTTTAATACAAGTTTAATGAATTTTTTTTTTATTTAGATTTTTAAATAAAACAATAAATTTCAAAACAGATACTAAAAATCTAAGTACACATTACACAGATAATATAAGCAAATTAAATATAAATTGTTAGATTTTTAAATAAAATCTAAATAAAACAATAAATTTGAAAACAGATACTATAAATCTAAGTACACATTACACAGATGTTATTAGCAAATTAAATATAAATTGTTAAAAAATTATAGATGTGAGGAGAGAAATATAAGAATTAAATCAGCCTAAACATTTAAATACACTGATCCCTATAGTACAAATGATCAGTTTGTGACAGAGATGAACAGAGAGAGGCTTAAAATAATTGTTAATTTTAAATTGATTGTAATTTATATATACCTGTGTTGTATATATATACAACACTATGTGTATGTGTGTGTAGATATGTACATAAAGGTTATGCAATTGACAACAAGCAGTAAAGCATGGAAAATATTTTTAAGGTAATTAATATTAAATTATACAAAAACTGTTTCAAGAAGAAAGTTAATAAAGCAATATGGATATTATAAAATTAATTTGAATTATTGTGACTGATGAATATAAATGTTTTTAGTTGTTTCCTGAAGATGCAAAACAATTATTGGAAGTGTTATTTTTCATTAATTAATTTCATTTTATTACAAATTATATTTTCTTTTAATTATATATTTATTGTTCAAAAACGAAAAAAGATATTGCCTTAAATAAATAAATCTATACTACAAATTTTATTCTCGCTTTCAAATCTTTATAAATCTCACGAATCCTGTCGATTGAATCAGATATCATTCCTACTTTGTATAGGATAGTCAACTTATACACTACCAGCGCATCACTACCAAAAACATACTTCTATTACAACATATATTACTATATACATATATATATGTCCGTGTGGGTGTATATACATATACATACATATAGAAGAGAGGGAGATAAACAAAGAGGCATAAAATAAAATATTTTGTGATATTTGTTGCTCTTCCATGTGTCCCAATTATTTATTACACGAAGGCAAATTATCATTTTTGTAATCTCCTCGTTATTTTCTTCTTTTCTTTTTTTTTTTTTTTTTTTTTTAATCAAGGGAAGTTTTTCGTGTATGTGGGGAGAGGGCAGCTTAAGAATAAAGGAGCTTGTTGTGGAACTCAAAAGACCTGGTGTTTATATACAGAGAGAGTACCAAATGAAAGCTCGACTCCGGGACATTACTTATTAAACCTTAGTGACGTGTATTTTCTCTACCATTTTTTTTTTCTTTTTCTTTTTTTCATTTGTCTTGAATGGACTGTTTAAATATTCCGGAGATGCCCGTAGGCTGCTGAGGGATGTTAATTGTTGGACTTGACGTGGGAACCAGACTTGGCTTATTATCTACATTACAAGCGACATCCACCAGTTGCCATTTTGTCTATATGCCCGGGAGATCCTCCTTGATGGTTAAGCGTGATCACAGTAAAATCATTATTCACACGACCTCTGTCCAAAAACAGTAATATGCTGATATTTTTACCAGGCTTAACTAGTAATGACTAATATATTTTGCAAGAATGGTCCTACAACCATCATTCTTTCCGGGTGATTCACCGACGAGTTGATTTCATTCATTGACTGTTCCAGTAGGTCCCAGGGCCTCTGGCGGCTCCCATCTCTCTCTCCAGGCTGTGAAGTGAAATCGAATACTCGTCGATTAGTTTTAATATGATATATTTTATTCATTTATATATTTAAGGTTTTGAAGTGATTTTTATCAGTTTTTGTGTGAATAGTGCGACTTTCGATAGAGTCAATTTTTCGTAGGACGATTAACAATTAAGGTATGTTATTACGTTAAAATAATTTTTAAAGACGTTTTCTTTACCAGAATATTTATCTATCGATTACTAAAGCCGGCTGTATTCTTTTAGAGCATTTTTTTTTTTTTCATTACAGTTATCAAATTGAGAATACAAGAATACGAAATGAGGTAAATCTTACAATTTTAAAGATACTTCATTCATTAATTAATTTTTCTGGATCCTCCATAGTTTTTTAACACGTTAAGTGCGGCATCGGTCCCCGGGGTCCGATGTCTTACATTCCCATCTTAACAGCCGATTATCACATGAAAATGTCCGAAAGGCCGAGCACCTCAAAAAGACTCAATTTAGTCGATTTTTAATGAGATTATTGCATTTTAGTACAGCAAAAGTTGCTAACAGATGAAATTCTGTTGTTTTTAGAATCGGACTCCGGGGTTCCGAAACAGGCCATCTGTAATAAACGGCATCACCCTTCCACGTCCGATAATATTGCAACGACTACCTTCATGGTTATCTTTAATTTTATGTGTTTGATTTTATACTATATAGTTCTATTTAATTTCTTTGAATTTTTTTAATTATTGCATAGATATGAGAAAGAAAACAACATATTTTTTTTTTAATACTTCTTACTAAGTCTGTAATTATAAAAAAAACTTGCTGATATTTGCTTTCTTTATATTATATAAATTCATTTCTTTAAAAAGAATTTTTTTTTTTATCATAGATTAAGTGGTTGTAAAGCAATAAAAGACTCCTAAAAATTGTTTTAGCGTTGCAAAAATTATCAATATGGATAGTAATTCTAAATTCAAGCAGTTTAGTGCAATTTTCGTTAAAGTATGGCGTAAATCCTGTATCGGACCCCGGGTGCATGTCCTGCGCCTGTTATGTTTAGTTCCAATCCATACCAAGAGATAATGCCCTTGAGAAGCTCATTTAATTGACTTTTCAGTAAAAAAATAACACTTTCGTCAGAGCATTCCCATCGGACCCCGACGCCCGATATTCTGTGGCTCATTCCAGCAGTCGGACTGATACCGTCCAATTCAGGATACCCCTAAAATACGCCGCCGCACCTAAAGTGTTAAACAAAATTATCAGTAATATTCACATCCTTCGCCTTCTTGGTGGAAAAGTACGTTTAAGAAAATGAAAGTAAAACTATTACAAAATTATAAAAAAATAAAATAAAATAAAAAGTTGTGGATTAATCTTTAGATACTAATAATACACACTTTCTAATCTAAGACTTTCTAGAACGTTGTCTGCCCGTTCGAGCATGTTGGAAAGTCAAGACCGCATTATCACGAGAACACGATATTTACTTTGAGATAATAAAATAACATGAGTTTTTTTTTTTTTTTTATTATGTATGTTATAAAAACTGAATAATATTCTATAGCGTCTCATAAAATGCCAGTTTTGGTGAACTCATGAATAATGGTTGTTGGTATTTAACCCATGTAATTACTATTAAATTATTAATTATCAATTAGAACCTTCCAGGAAATGTAATTTATTCATGTTGTCAGCAATATGTTAATTGGTTTTACTTGTCTACACTTTTTAACGAGCAATGAACAAACACTTACCCGCTCTCAGAAAATAATGCTATGCACGACGTGTTTTTCTACCCCTCTCTAGTAGTAGTTATGCATTTTAATATTATATTTAGTCCCGAGTCTTTTAAAAGGTGAATTTTGTTTTCTCAACTTTTTTTTTAATCTAGGAAATTTGATCATTATTCTTTTTTTCATCAATAAATATTAAAGATCGATTTAAATTGTTTTCAACACGGTTCTCGCAATCGCTAATTGTGATACTTAATCCTCGGAAGTTTGGCACGTCTCAGTCAATCTAATATCTCTTCGTTAAAGATTCAGTAAAATGTGTTGCGCTGAATTCCGGCAGCGCAGAGTATTTTAACTGGCAGATGTATTCGACTTCGAAATCGGGTCAGGGATTGCACTCATTGCAGTTTCAGATGTTAACTCGTGTCATCAAAATGATAAATAGTCATCCTTTCCTGACCACAAAATAGAACAAGTATTCCCTACCAACTTGTGTAGAATCAGTTAATGATTTATTAAAAATTTGCTTTATTTAAAAAAAATATATTACAATTTTAAAAAAAGAAATATATTAAATAAAATTATTTTACTTTATTCTACTTTATTGATTCGATCAAAATCCGTTGAGATAAAAATATCTAAAAAAATCTGATCATATCCAAAATGCTAATGTATAAATATGTTTGAGTCTGGTGCTAAGGGATGGAGGTTCGAAAGGGTAGTCACCTTTTCCAGGTATGTACTGTATTTTATTCATTAATGGAAATATGTTCATATTAAAACAACAAAAATAAAACACTAAAATTGAAAACAGTAGAGGTGAGAGATAGTCAACTGTTCTTCAATTACGATAGGTTAAATGATGGTCAGGATTTTCAGTTTACAATGATTTTATACTTGGATACAGATCTATCCCATATATCCCCATTCTCTCAAACAAAATCAAAAAATCCTTCTCAACGAGTTTCCCACACATGCGCCTAGTATTAAAAAATAAAAATAAATTAAAAAATCATTATACCAAACTCCAAGACCCAGTACCTCTCCTAGACAAGTGCAATGTAGTTTATCGTATCCAGTGCTCCACGACTAATTTTTTTTTTTTTTTTTTTTTTTTTTTTTTTTTTTTTTCACGACTAATTGCAACAGTTGCTATATCGGTGAAACCAAAAATTATTTTAAAAAACGTATTTATCAACATAAATACAGTATTTTCACGCGTAATTCGTCTACATCTAAATTAGCAGAACATGCCATTGCCCACAACCATTCCTACGACTTTGAGAACCCCTCCATATTAGCTACTGCGCCTAACCACGATAAACGACTCCTCTCAGAATCCATTATCATCCATCTGAAGAAAAATAACCCGGTAAATCATAAAGCAGATAAAGAGATAATTTCATCCACTTATTCTAACATCTTCCGCATCCTCAAATCCTAGTTTTGATTTCATAGGTACCTGCAATTATCTCTGTATCTCTTCTACTATTATTATTTTTTGTATTGTATACTCCTTTCTGTATATTTTACAATATTTTATGCATTACATTATGTATTATCTCATTTTTATGTTATTATTGAGTCCAGACACAACTATTTGTATACAGTACCATCTATTTTGTTAGTTTTTAAAATAATTTTGTTCACTCAGTTGTTATGTGCCTTCACTTCAAAGCGTTGGATTTCCCCGTCATAAACCTTTGAAGTCGGCAAACTAACCCCCTACCACTACCTCTCACCTTATATTTACCTTTAGTCTTAGTATCCACCTGGACTCAGTAGGTAAATATCAGATTCTATTTTATCTTGTTAACCAGCCACTTATATTAATATTCATGTATACACCATATTTTATATTATTATCAGTTCTGTAATGTATCCATCTATTGTCACCCTCTAGCATAGATACTCATATATTTGTTTTCTTTTAGCCCTGATGAAGATCCACAAGTTGGATCGAAACGTTATGTTATAAAGAAAAAGAAATGTATTGATCCAGAATATATTTAATTTGTTCTAATAGAATATAGAATAACTTAGACAGTTTTTTTTATTTTTGTTCTTATATGTTGAAGCAAATCATTCTTTAATTATAGTGTTTACACCTCTGTGCTTATGAAAATGGTCAGAGGTTTTCGAAAGACGTTATCGGTCTCTGATTTGTTTCATACTTTCAGAAAAATATATGAACTTAAATGGTTAGCATTGTTAATCTGAAAATGGTTTTTCCTAAATGGGTCAAAGAATAATGGCCCTAATCCCAATTTCAATTTTTTTTTTCTTTTATCAACAGATTGTTATATTTATTGTCATAACTTTTCAATAAAGAAACATTTCAGACAACATTTGAATCTTATTATTCTAAATAAAACAACAGATAGAGGGTGTATATTAACGATAAATAGACTAGAAATAAATAAAGTGGAAAAACAGACTTAAATTTATAGCAAACTAAAAAGAATCTATGAATATAAATCGTAAATGTCTCATGACTTATGCAGAACTGAATTCAAGTCGAAATCGTAAATAATATTGCATGCGGCTTTTAAGTTGTTAGATACGGAAGGGGTGTTAAATATGGGAGCAATAATATTTAGTATCTGAAAAACGAATTTATTTGTTATTAGTGCAGTTAATATTAAATAGTATAATTTTTTTAAATTATTTGTATTAAGTATTTGTTTCAACAATTATTATCACGAAATTATTTGTAATACAGTGGATATCGTTTATAACGACATTGACGGGACCGTAAAAACTTCGTCGTTATAGGCGATCGTCGTTACATCCGACATATCGCTTATAGCGACGCCGGTCGTTATATTAGGTCTAGGCCATTTTTAACAGCTGATCGTTATGATAGCCTTCTTAAAAATACAAATTTCCTATTATAAAAAGTATATGTTTCAATTTCAGTCATATTGGCTGCCACCAAAACCGTTATTCTATCCTTGGACAGTTTTCCGTTAGAACATTTCTCCCCCTTAAAATTTAGTGCCCGATCAGACAGTACCTTGTAAAAAAGTTCAGTTTCATCTGCGTTAAAAATATCTGAATCATCGTAATGTTCGGAATTGATGGCCATACTGACGGAAGCCAATCGCTTGTTATCCCTTGGGGGAAGCTAGCAGTCACCGCTTAAAAAATAATTTTATGGCGAGTACAAAATCTTTGAATCCATCCTCGCGAAATACTACTTTTCGAGTCGCTAGACGGTTCTGAAGTGGATTCATTAATAAATTTTAGAAAATTATTGGCTTTTTTGAGTAAAATTGTCCCTGATATTGAAACATTTCGGCTGCGTTGGGGTCGAAACCATGTTATTAGAGCACCGTTGACTTTGTCGCCCGTAGCTCTCCTTATTTTTTTTGTCTTGAACGATTCACCGCGTTCAACTAGTCCCCAAATGCTGTCCCTATTTTTTCGTATTGTTGAAATAGTTTAATGACTTACATTCAGTTCCTCCGCAAGACTTCTGTTCGACTCCCCATTTTCCTGCCAACAGCAAATGTGCAGTAAAATGTTTCTTCTAACGAAAATGCCCTTCTCTTTGACATGGTATCACCATGCACAAGTGTATGGAGAACAAAACCGCAACTAACATCGAAACAAACAACCAGATATCACCACGCAAAAGTGTCTTATTTGAGAACTAGGCCGCAACTGATTCGAATTCGTTTGAAGGAATAAAAACACAAACAATCAGGGGAGGGAGTTTCCTAGAAAAGGTGATAGATGTGTATTCCTGTTCCTAAAGAAATATTCCGCAAGCCGGATTGAAGGGTTCTTTCCGGAAGCCGGACGTTATAACCGATCTTTTTGTTCACCGGAGGACTCAAAATGGGTCGCTAAAGCCGATCAGTCGCAATAGCCGGATAAAAATTTATTAAAATATGACCGTAGGGACCAGGGACTTAAGATTTCCGTCGTTACAAGCGGCAAGTCGTTAGAACCGATGTCGTTATAAACGATATCCACTGTAATTAATTCAAAATTTACAAAATTGTAAGTCGTTAGGGGTGTCTCTTGTATAAGTCTGTACCCCTTATTTGTCAAATGTTACAAACATTGTACATAATTTTAGAAAAACCGTATAGGTATGGCTCTCTGAGCCGATCTGGAAATAAAGAGTTATATATTTAAAAAAAAATTAAATAGTGAGTATTATTTAATTATTTATGAGGAACTAACTGCTCTTTCTGTAGCCTCACAAGTTCCTCAGTGCGCCCAGAACGTGGTTCAACTTCAAAGCTGGTGTAACGCTCGAACCATCGTTGTTGGAGTGAGGAAGAAGTCTTAAAAATTACCTTAACGGTAAATATTGGCAACCCTTGTTTAATTATTGTAGAATACTATAGAAGAAGAATTCAATTACTACTAAAATGTAACAATTACTTATTAGCCTTGTGAGTTATGTCTCATAGAATGTCATATTTAATTCAATTATTAAAGAATTTTAATGAATGTAAATCATTACATGTAAATTCGTATAGTAATATATTTATTTCAATATCAAATTTGAGTATGAGTGAAACGGTTAGCATCTAGTTGTTTAAATTCATTTTTTCTGTAATCGTTGAATAATGGTAACATTACTAAACTGAAATGAGTGAAGAAAGTGAAACATTTTGCAATAGAGTGAAGAAAGTGATTACTTTCTTCACAAGTGAAGAAAGTGAATTGCCTTCTTAATTAATAATAAGTATAAATTAAAAAATAATTTGAAGTTGGAATTAAATGCTTTTAAATGTTTCTTAACATTGTAAGAATTTACTTTAACAAAATAAATTGAAATGTGAATGAATTATTGGTGGAAATAATCAATATATTTTAAAATTTAAATATAATAATAATTACCCTCCTTGTTTATAACCTGCACTTGTTTATAACTGCACTACTTCACAATCATTTTAATTTAAACAGACATCTTTGATATTACTAAAAACTTCAAAAAACACTGTTTGATTAAATATTATTATTATTATATTATAAACATAATTATATATTATAAACAGAATGTAATGTAACTATAAATATATATAATAAATAAAATGTTAAAATAAATTAATACTAGTTGTTTTATAACTATCCTTATAACCTTTCACAACCATGCTTATAACCTACCAACAACATACCATAATCATCACAACATCCTAATTTTGTTCATATTCTGGTTAGATCTGATCATGTATTTCACGATTACAGAAAAAATTTAATATTACACTCGTGAAAAAAGTAGAATTTACAACTCTCGTGAAATTACCACACTCGCTTCGCTCGTGTGGGTAAACGTTTCACTCGAGTTGTAAAATGATCTACTTTCGTCACTTGTATAATAAATAACTATTATTTTCTTCTTTTGTGTGTATTTATTATTATTATTACTATTATCTCAAAGATGTGAAATGATGTATTTAGATTAAAATTTTGAATTTAGATAGGTCGAATCTGGACAGACGGTCTAATAGACCGTAGTTCTATTAATAAGTTTTTATTTATAAGAATAGTATATCATTTTCTGTAAAAACAAATAAAAGCAGTTAATCTTATTCATTCAAAATAGGATCTAAGTAGCCGAAACGTCGTAAATAATAAGTAATTAATGGTAATTTGAAGTTGCGATCATTGATAATCTTCGAATCAATAGGGTAAACCGCACAGTTATTGGCACACTTAAGACTACATTTCAGTTTAAATTAAAAAAAATACTTCTTATGAAGGGATCTTATTAAAACTTCCTATAACTCCTCTTAAGCTATCCTTATAAAGTTTTAAGTTTTAGTTTTACAATATGGCAATATTTATTGTTAAAAGTGCCAAATCTAGTTATTGGCACCCTGTGGATTTAATTGTGAAATCTTCCCTATGGTTAGTTTGTTAACCATAGGGAGACCAACCATAGATGACTAAGAGGACCCTTCAAACATTAGACTCATGTATATCTTGTAAAAAAAATGGGACTTGTTTACCTATTTCTTTGAGTTAAAGTTGGGGTGCCAATAACTGTTTGGTTTACCCTATAATTTACCGGCTTCGTTTCCTAATTATGTATTTTAACGTGATTCGAGCTGATGTAAGATACACCTCTGATAATCTACCACCTAACTCGTTTTGAGAGATCTTGTTACAATTTCAAGCAGCCTTCCCTTATACACCGATAAGGAGCTAGATTTTTTTTTCTACTTAAAAAAAGAAAAGAAAAAAGAAACTCGAGTGAAAGCCAGAGACAGGAGGAAGTTGGCCCATGGCTTGTCTCGACCGAAGCCTTTATTCATGAGGCTCCACGGGCAACCTCTACCCGACTTTACGCAACCCTACGACGCGCCTACGCAACAGTCTACGCATCTGTTTATATTCTGTTCAACTCAATCAAACTCTATGATATAACGTCATAGAAAGTGATATAAATAGACTGTACTCTGTTTAATCATAATTTTATCTAATCTTGTAACAAATTGGAGTTAATCTCATGATAAAAACACGATTTTATTAATACAAACATCAAACAATATAACATATATCAATAATACACAGACTATAATATCTAAAAATACCAATGGATTAACAATCCGTTGTTACATCTAGATAAAATATCCATAGCAAAGCAACAATACAAATATATTAGTCCTCTAAAAACATATGGATGGCAACCAGCTGCCATTTTCATTGTTCAACGACTCTTTTTCTGAATGGGAAACGAGTAAGGAAGCTATAAGCTTGGTACAGAGTTAGGCATATTTAAATAAAAATGTAATCATGATTATGACTAATAATAAAAAATGTGAATGATGATTACAATCATTATTCACAAATCATTCTTTAGCGCGGAATCATGAATTGTATTAATCACTGGTCGTGGAGTATTCATGAATGTAATGTAATCAACAATCATGAATGACCATTATTCATTATTAAATGTTAGTCAGTAATTATGAATAAGAAGAATTCATTATTCATGATTACTCACTAGTCACTAATCATGATGGGAATTCACTACTCATGATTACAGATCATTCTTTAATCATGAATAATATAAATTCATTAATCATGATTACAAAAAAAAAAAAAACACTATACTGAGTCTTACTAATCATGAATGATGATTGGAAATTTGTTTGCTATTTCCATTCTTGTCAATAGACCTTTACTAATACCCATTGTAATTAGGTCTAATTCTTTACTTGTGACTTCAAATGATGTTCAGTTGACTACACCCACTGCTTAGGACGTGTACTTGTTCATCAGGACAACTTTTAATTCAGAAATGCCTCCTTGTTATTTAAATTTGAATGAATAGTGATTATGAATATATCACATTCATGATTGATGATGGGTGAATTTTTGGTATTCATGATTGATGAATATTATATTAATCCTAGCTCATGAATATATTTTATTCATGAATAATGACTAACTGAAATTAGTATTCGTTAACCACGAATAAATGAATACCAGGTAATAATTATTCGTTTCAAATGACTACCCTAAATACTCAATAATCATTAAAAATACTCCGCTCTGATTATGAATAATGGTTATTCATTATTCATTTGTTCTACGATTACAATTATTCATATTCATTAATCATTATTCAGATTACAATTTGCCAGACTCTGGGTTGGTACTGGGAAACAGATTCCCCTCTTTTCGTTTTTTCCTTCTATCTTCATAAGTTGAATTAGAATGTCTTTTCTTTATCACAAATGGCCCTCTTCCGATCTCATCCATTTCGTTTCTGTTCAATTTGTTATCATTTGCTACATACAGCAAGTCACCTTCTTGAAATTAATATTCTGTTCTGTTCTTGTCAACTTATAGTCTTATTACGTTCAAAATTTTTTTCTGAATTTTTGAATGCCTTTTCTAAATTATTTGCTTGTTTTATTTGAGAAGGTACGATTTCTGACGTCGTACAAAATAAAAGATATGCTGGAGTGACTTTGGTTTTCCTATGTAGTGTATTATTATATTCATCTAAAAAATGTCCAGCAATCATTTAATTTACACCAAATCCTGTTCACCAAAGTTCAAGTGAGGATTATCAACTGATATATAAAAAAGTTGAAAAGAAAAAGGTATTTCTTTTTATTTATATATTTTTTTTTACATATATTAGAAGTAATTCCTTGATGTTCTTCCTTCATATTTTCCACGCAGAAGATTTTAAAGTTGAGATGTTCTCATAAACAATGGAAGAGAGTTTTTTATGAATTATAAAACATCATTAAGTATATTATAAACACGTAATATACTCAATCCACGGTGAGAATTTTCCCAGAAGCTTGCAAAACGGTTGCACAACCTTTTTTATCGCTTTGTTGCGATTCTGATTTTATTTATTTTTTTAAATTTTATATTTTCAACTGATATGTTTTTTTTATCATTTAAAGTAGCTATTGCTATATTTGTATTACCAGATACGTACAAAGAATGTCCTCTTAAAATCTAAACGATTTTAGATTGGTATACTGCCTATTTTAACGCGTTTGTAAAGGATTTCCTGCTGTATATTTTAATGAAAAGACTTTAGTAAAAAAGATATAAAGACAGTGAAGCAAGAGTTTGAAACTTTGTAATAGCTCCTATGTTTATTCTTTCTTCGGAACTTAACAAAAACGGGGTTGCGTTACGAATTTAATTTTTTTATAAATGTATAGCCTTATATATTTATATACCGCTTAAGAAAATTTTATTTTAGTCAGAATCGAAATATTTAGGTACTTTATAGCCGAAATTCAATAATAGATTCACTTCTGATTTTACTAAGGTCAACCTAATCTTAATATTTAGTTTAGCCAAATCGTAGTGAGCTTCTGTTTTGTATCTTTCTCCGACATTTTGAACAGTGTAGGCCTATATATAGTATGCTTTATGAAAGTTATTTTTGTTTTTTTAAGGTAACGATATCAGCGAGAATTCGGGAGAATAAACTTAAAGAAAAAAAAAATCTGAAAATATCCATAAGACTACTTCATTAACTCATCAGGTTTTTCATCCGTTTTCCAGACTTTCAAGATTCAAAACACACATTTAACGCATTTGTAGGAGGGGGCGGGAAACGTTATCTACCCCTGGGGGACTCTATATAATGGGAGGGTAGTGTCAGCTGAAAAAAAAAAACTAGGCAGCTGCAGTTAGTTGATCCCCCGTCTACTCCTTTTCAAATGATTTAGTCCTAATCCAAAACAGGAAGTCAATAGTTTAACAATTTAGTCAATGCATTAAATAAATACAGCTCAATGCTTGCAAGTTCTTCTTATCTTTTATCATTACTTAATTCATAATATGTTTTATAAAAAGTTATTAATTTATAATGTATATATATATATATATATATATATATATATATATACACATATATATATATATATATACATATATATATATATATATATATATATATATATACAAAATAAATAATTTATTTTTTGAAGAGAAAAGATTTGGCTTCGCCGGGAGTCGAACCCGGGGCTTCTGCGTGACATGCGCGGTATGCTAACCACGGAGCTCGCTTCCAATCAGTTCCAAATCCTTCCTCTTCACTGAGAGGAATTTAAATTTGGCACCGCTTGGAAGCGAACTCCGTGGTGCAGTGGTTAGCATACCACTCATGTCACGCGGAAAACCCGGGTTCGACTCCCGGCGGAGCCAAATCTTTTTTTCTTCAAAAAATAAATTATTTAAAATAATTTAAAACAAGGTGGTTACCCACAATAATGAATAAATTAATATACACAATTAAAAAAAAAAATACAAATTTGAAATAATTCAACTTGGCTTACCCTTGTGTTGGTCCTGTTACTAAATCCGCTCTTTTTTTAATGCAGGCAAAAGAAAATTGTCTTTTTATTGATCATTATTTCTATTCGTATTTCTATTATTTTTTTTCTATTTTACCTTCATATTTTTACCAATAGTGATTATTTTCTATCTATCTATCCATCCACTGACGCTACAGCCCATGAAGGACTCATCCAATTCCCTATCAGCCGCCTCCGCTCTCCATCTCCTCACTCCAGTCTGCCTCCAGGTCCTCCAGCCAACTCAGACGGGGTCTTCCTCTTAAACGCTTTCCTCCTGGTCTCTCATATAATAGCTTTCTTGGTATCCGGTTTTCCGGCATTCTCTCTACATGGCCAAGCCATCTTATTATCGCCGTCTTGATGACCACAACTAAATCGGGTTACCCAAAAAGGTCCGCCAACTCCTTATTTTTCCTTGGTTGCCTCTGCCCTGACTCACATACCGGTCCAAATATCATTCGTAGAGCCTTTCTTTTCCAAATCCTTATGAATCGTTCGTTTTCTTTGGTCAAAACCCAGGCCTCGCTGGCGTAAGTCACAATTGGCCTGACGATTGTGCAGTATGTGTTTATCTTGGCCTTACGTGAGAGACGTGTAATCACGTTGGAGTCCATACATACACCTAGTCCCTGAAACCATTCTCGCCTCGATTTCTTTTTTTATGTCGTTTTTATCTGTTACCCCATTTAAGTATTTAAATTTGTCGACCTCTTCGAAGCTTTGTCCACATATTTCAAACTTTTGCCCCTCACGGAGATCTGCCTTTCGCGATTATTTTCTACGGTCTGTTTTTATCATGACATATTTTCAGAAAATTCAAAGTGAAAACTCTAATCCAGGAATCTGATCTCTTTTTCACCCCGTATAATAGCCGTTATCTGTCATTGATATGAACCTCGATTTCCTTCGATATCCTGTTATTCTCGTGAAAGTCCTTTTACCTAATAGAAAGCGTGTAATGTAACGAGCTGCCATTTTGTTTCTTATTATCACGCTTGAGTCGTTAACTATGATATTATGTCATATACTTATTGTAATCCTGTTTTAGCTATTTTTTTTTTTTTTTTTTTTTTGTATTTATATGTTTTAGATGGAAATTGCGTAGGCTTGAGATTATATGACCTGTATGACCTCGGACTAGATTTTCTTATAATACTAACCTTAAAAAAATATATAGATATATTTATAAACAATGGTTCTAAAATGTCTTTATAGGATCTATTAGATGGGGGATTCACATTATTAGTCAATAAAATGAAATTTAGATTCAAAAGTTCAATTCAGTTTTGTTTCTATATTTCAATCTCCCCATGTCACAGGTTTCTTATAATAAATAAAATTGTCAAGTCACCTCAGGAAAAGAATCCAATATACATTGATACATATTCAATACATTAATTTCATACTTTAATTTGATATATGCCGTTTTTTTTTAACCGCCACCCGCCTTAGTAATGTGGGCAGTCAGAAACTTAGCAATAATCTAATGAAGCTAATAAAGGCCCTTTATAACTGAAAAGGATAAGATGGGGGCTCGATTAAGTCTTAACATGCCTATTATTAATATGAAATATTCACAGCATTCTGTTTTAAAATGTATATATATATATATATATATATATATATATATATATATATATATATATATATACAAAATCTTCCATGCGTCTTTTCATATACTCCTTAAACTGTTTGAATATTCCTCTCAGGATGGTCACTCGAAAGCCCTTATAAATTTTTCTACTAACTTTTTTATGACCCATTATCTCTGACCCGGATCGTTGTTTTATTAGGCTATAAAGTAACTATGTTCTCGAAATATTGATGCTTTCTCCTTCCTGAGATCTTTGGTGTCTTTTTACACTTCTACGATTTCTTTCCAGTGAAAATATTTGTATTAAACCCTTGATATGTATCAAATGAAGGACTATCGAATACCTTTAAATCCCATCTCGGTTGGAACGCTGTTTCATTCATAATGTTGTAAATATTCTACTTACAGTCCAACTATGGCATAGAATTCTTATCGTACCGAGGAATTGCAATTTTACGTCAAGCATCACGGAACACCTTATCGTAAGTGGAACGTGGTATTGATCTGAAATAAAACTTTATGAATCTTTAAAAAAAAAAAAAAAAAAAAAAAAAAAAATTATAATTTTCATCTTCAAGTTGGAAAAGCGTTCCTGTGTAAGCCCGGAGTTCTAATTGACAGTCTCTTGCTCAGAGATTGATGTCCGATCATTGGTTTTTCTTCAGTTCCATTTCGTAGATTAGTTGTTAAATATTATATATACACAACTTATTTATATTACTATAGATTTATATTTGATACTCGATAATTGACCGTGTATATATATATATATATAAAAAGGAAATTTTTTTGTCTGGGTGGCGTCCAAATGGCATTAATGAGAAACCATTTTTTTTATGTTAAATTTAATTGTGTATCATGAAATATTAGGAACGTACCTTTCTTTTTATTGTTCTTAATTTTCTTACAACTTTATTTCTTTGACGTTTCGGGGTTGTGTTCCCATTCTCAAAACATTTATTTCTCAATCGTATGATTGAATGTTAAGGAATATTCATGTCAAGTTATTAAATAATATAATAAAATTACAACTATGTCACATTTCCAAATTCGCTGTTATGCATTCGTATATATTAATTAATCTTCTTCTTCTTCTTCGAATCGAACCCGTTTGGAAGCGAGCTCCGTGGTGCAGTGGTTAGCATAGGGTTCGATTCCCGGCGGAGCCAAATCTTTTCTCTTCAAAAATAAATTATTTAAAATAATTTAAAAACAAGGTGGTTACCCACAATAATGATTAAATTAATATAAAATAATTTAAAAATTGACGAACGTCAAGAGATGCCCAAAATTAGACAAAAGTTGCCCATCTCCCGTAAATACTCGCAAAAATTGCAAGATCGTGGCAGAGGTGTCAGTGAAGAGGAAGGATATGGCACCGTTTGGAAGCGAGCTCCGTGGTGCAGTGGTTAGCATACCGCGCATGTCACGCGGAAAACCCGGGTTCGATTCCCGGCGGAGCCAAATCTTTTCTCTTCAAAAATAAATTATTTAAAAAAATTATTCATTTGGCTCTGAAGAAGGCCCTTATTGCTCCGTCAAAAATAAGCTACAAATAAAATATCTTATTGTAAAGAGAGGATTTTGGCTGTGGCCGATCTTATCAAAATAAAATCTTTAAAAATAATTAAAGAAAGTATTAATTAATATATACGAATGCATAACAGCGAATTTGGAAATGTGACATAGTTGTAATTTTATTATATTATTTAATAACTTGACATGAATATTCCTTAACATTCAATCATACGATTGAGAAATAAATGTTTTGAGAATGGGAACACAACCCCGAAACGTCAAAGAAATAAAGTTGTAAGAAAATTAAGAACAATAAAAAGAAAGGTACGTTCCTAATATTTCATGATACACAATTAAATTTAACATAAAAAAAATGGTTTCTCATTAATGCCATTTGGACGCCACCCAGACAAAAAAATTTCCTTTTTATATATATATATATATACACGGTCAATTATCGAGTATCAAATATATTTTTTCTTTTAATTAGCTATTTTAATTTTTTTTTTTTTTTTTTTTTTTTTGTATTGACAAGACTATATTAATTCTTGATACATTAAAATTGGAAATTATGAAAAAAACAATTCTCTCCCTTCTTTTGAGAATTCCTCGTTCAGTATTATAAAAAAAAAAAAATATCACGGAATAATCCCCTCTCGAACTAATAAATTATAAAATATTTAAAACCCAAGGGAATCTTGGTTTGTGCCCAAGTTTGTGAATTTCTCTTAAATAATAATATGTTCTGAAGGGAGTCCATTATCAAGTCCTTTCTTCTCATTTAATTATCTCATTAAAATTATGTGTTTTGTTAACACTTAATTTTATAAGGTTATTTATTAATACACTTATAAATTGAGATTTTTTGGTGTTGATTTTGTGCTAGCAGGATATTTTTTTTTAAAAAATGTTAAAAAACACATTATTTGATAAAAAAAATTACTGGGTTAAGAAATAAGTTCTCTTCACCTTTACCCAATCCGTAATGAGGAGATTATGGTTGGTAGCTTTTAGTTCCAGTAAATTATTTATTGATTTATTAGAGAATTCTGACATTTCGGTGGCTTGGTGTTACTGAGTAGACTATTCCACTAACCTTATTTTTTAGAAAAACTAGTTATATAATTTCTTCAATTTTTGTTTTATTGATTGCATTGGTCTAATAAGATATTTTGAATTTATACAAAACAATATTAATTGTTTATTGTTAAATATTATTTCTGTAACAATATTTTAACTGTATTTTACATAAAATCAAAGACTAATATTATGGGTGTGTATATAACTTTTTTCCCTTCTATGGTAGGCCTATAGAAGGAGAGTTTATTAAAGGATTTTACATGATCCATGCCTATTTCATTTGGCACATTACCTGTATTACATGATATATTATATATTGAACGATATATAAAATTTTATATGCCCAAATTATGTTATAAAAAAAATAACAACAACAAAATATAAGAAAAGTTACAAAATAAAGTAGTAATATAAATAACGTTACATTAATTAAATTTAAAAATATCGTCAAAGAAACATAACTAAGAAGAGTTACAAATAAAATAAACAGCTAAACTGAAATAAATTACAATAAAAAGTTAAACAGCAAGCTATGTACAAAGCTTATACAGATAATTTAAACTGCCCTCTTACATTCATCAGTCAGTAAGTATATTTTCCTAGTAAATTTTTTGTCTGTTTATTAAAAAAAAAAAAAAAAGTATTTTTTAATTTTTTCTTTTTAGTCTCTATTCTGTTTCAGGCCATGACCCTGGTTTTAAAAGGACATTCTTTATAAGTTTTGCCTGAATGTTGAATATATATATAATCGGCAATATTGTCAGTTAGAACCTTCTAAAACCGAGGTATCGATTTTTTAATATACAAGAAGGTACCTTTAGACCGCACCGACCACGTACCGAACACCCTACCTTCGGCTAATCTTTATATTTTATCGCCCGAGAAAAGGCTTTAGGTACGTGGTAAGGTGTGGTTTAAACGCTCTCACATAGCCTGTTCATTACGGGAAACCGAATTCATTTTTAGGTCACCGAAATATTATAATAAATTGTTTAATTAATTAAATAATATGTATCAGTTTAACTCATCTTGTAAGAATACCATTTGACGGACTGACGAGTAGGTACCTCCGAATGGGTCTCATAAAAAATCTAATCTAGCGGAGCAGACATGGAGGGTTTCGAACTCACTTGCCCGGCGGAATGCAAAGAAAGGAATGCGTGTCGTAAACTCTGGAGAGCTCTACAGAGCTATAAATTTTTTTTCGTTTTTTTTTTCTCTCTCCTTCGAGGTTGAGGTCTCGTAGAATTCTCGCTGGGTTCGATACGAAACGGGAACAATGGCTTTGGGCATAACTCGTTTTACGATTGCCTTCAGACGTTTGACAGTCGGTAAAGCTTTATGGAACTCTGCCGTCTTTTCTTTTATTTTTTTTTATTTTTATGCGATTAGCCGACGTGGGTTACCTATATTCGTGTTGTCGTAACCCGTTTCTCTGACGTCGAAGGGTATAAACATGTCAAGTGATCTTGTCGACTTTTTTTTTTTTTTTTGGTCCGAGTGTGCGCTCGGTGACTGAATACTAACATCGGAGGCGATCTGGTTCCATGCCTTCCATGCATTTTTATTGAGCGCAGCTAAATGTCTTTTAACTGTTTACGACCGTCATGCTAAATCCCCCTCCCTTATGCTAAATCCCACCCCCTATCCTATACACAGTATTTTCATACCTTTAATTTAATCTAGAAAATGGATTCCATGTTAGAGATATCCTACTCTTAGCCCCGACTATCATCCCTTGGGTAAACTTATCTATTCAGTCGCTAGTAAGCTTAAGAGCCTAATAGAATACATTATAACCGGAAACCTGATTTTCGTGTATATGCAAATGAACTACCTTTTTTTTTTTTTAAGAGCTTTTCTGAATATTGCCGTAGACTGTCTTATATTTGAATATTTTAATTACAATGTTTTTTTCATATAGATGAGACTTATATAAGCACTAGATAAACAGCTAATTACATAAGCACTGGATACGGACTCTATTTATTTTTTTAATCTAGTTAGTACTTTATACAATTTAAAATAGTATCAAAACGTATTTTTTATTTTTTTTTTATTCATGGAACTTTTTTGGGTGTAACAGCACATCCATTTAAGACAGATGTTATAATACGAAGAGTAGAATTTAATAATAATTACATTTGTGGATTGCCGTAAGGATTTCAAGCAAACAGTATAGTTCAAGATATTGTCTAAAATTTGTTTTTTAAACCTATTTTGTCCTAGAGATGATTAATATCAACTTTTTTTTTCAGTATATTATTAGGAGATTTTCGTTTCCTTTTCCGTTTATGATAATTTTTTAAGTTAGATACTAAATTACTTTTAATAATGTCAAAATTAGTGTAATTTTTTAAAACAAGTTTTTTTGTGAAAATGCAAATTTGCATGCTTCAGAAATGCGAAAATTCGCATTTAATTATTGGTTTTTCAAGGGTATGAAAAATGATTTTTTAACAGTTTTGTAAAAAAAAGAAAAAGTTAAGTGTCATTTTGATTAAAGGATTGTAATAATAAAAAAAAATTACTAATTTATTTTTTTCACTTTTGACTCCTAAATGTCCGAGAAATTCATTTCCGAAAAAAGGTTTCCCGAAAGGCAATAATTTTTAAATGTACTCATCATATACTTTTTACATATATTAACATAGAAATAGTGAGAAACGCCAAAAATTCATATTATTTCTAGTTTTGGAACCAAATGGTTTAATTCTTTACAATCAGAATCTAAAATGAACATAAAGAATATAAAATATTAATGGAATGAGAAGTTTAAAATAAAGGGATAACAACTATTCCCTATTTTTAAACCACAAGAAAAATAATCTATGATTAAGAGCATTAATTTATTTTAATAAAATTAAAAATTAAATCTAAAAGATTTTAGGCTTTGTATTATTATAATATTTTCTAAAGGCAAATAATTATGTGATTTTTAGATGAGTATGTTTCTAAATATCAAAAGTTCCTTAAATTTAGAATAAATCACTCTTAGTGACTTCTTGAAAAATTTAAGAAATAATTGTTAATCAATTCTTTATTAAAATGGTTTTTTTTTATGTGTTTTTAATTGGCGTATAGAGATGGTTACTACTTTTTTTTTTTACGATAGGTTAAATGATGGTCAGGATTTTCAGTTTACAATGATTTTATTGTGGTAAGCCGACGTTTCGATCCAACTTGTGGATCTTCATCAGGGCTACTGAGTCCAGGTGGATACTAAGACTCTTAGTAGTCTTAAAGAGTCTTAGTATCCATCTGGACTCAGTAGCCCTGATGAAGATCCACAAGTTGGATCGAAACGTCGGCTTACCACAATAAAATCATTGCAAACTGAAAATCCTGACCATCATTTAACCTATCGTAATTGAAGAACAGTTGACTATCTCTAACCTCTACTATTTTTTTTTTTATTTCACAAATCTCCCCTTCCATGATTTTGACCGATGTATTTATAGTTGGATTGTTTGATAACTTTGCAGATAAAAAATAAATTATTTTTCTCAGAGGAGGAACGCAGCTGCTAAGCACCATCTTGTAAAAATGCATGCGAAGAGTTCTTTGTAATCTTCTATCAGTTAATACTAGGAACCGCTAATGATGTAGTATGTTCTATTGAGACGTATGCTTGAGAATTATAGTCTCCACAAAGGCTCAGCATAAGATAACCCCTTTGATTCGAGAGATTGATTCTTCGAAGGTTCCGTTAAACACTATCGGAATTCCAGTATCTGTGATCTATTGAAGTAGCCAGAGATCATACGTTATTGATATAAATTAAAAAAAAAAATATAGTTTATAAAAAAAAAAATACGGTCAGAATTGATTTTAAGAACTATGGAAAATGGTAAAATGTTCTTATGAAAAGCGTTTTAACATTTTTAATGCGTGATTAAAATGCTAAATATTAATATCTACTTATAATAAATAGAAATAAAATAATATTTTGTGTTAAGTGCACAGAGATAAAATCATGAAAAACCGTTATAAACTACAATTTGAAATAAATACGTTAACGATATTCATAGTTAAACTTCCTCGGTTTGGTGGATGATATTCATATAAAATACAACGTTAAATGTGTACATTGAAATGTAATTATATTTTCCCTAATATGTGACAAAAAATGAGACCAAAACCACATAAAATAATCATAATAATATAATTATTATATTATATATTATTATATTATATATATATATATATATATATATAATTTTTATTTTATATATATATATAAATCAACATTATTTAGCGTACTTCATTGTAATTTTTTATTTCTTTTTTTTATTGTCAAATTCTATCATTATTTGATATTTATTTATTTTTTGTTATTAATATTACGTAATTTTTGAGTAAATGTGGACGACGGTGAAATTTGAATATACTAAAAATAGGTAATGCAGATAATTCATTTTCGTTTATATTTCGTGGAACTTGAAATAATTGATGTAGAAGTCTGAACCAGTATTAGGGGAAAAATACTTATAAATCCGTTTTCTATTTTTAACTATAGATAAATCTTTAATTCTTCTTCAATTTTGCATATTCAAAATATTATTTGATGCATCATATTTTGACAGGATGCTCTGATTGAAGTATTTATCAACTTGTTATCTTTTCAATTTTTTCTTTATTCTAAAATTAAGTGATGTGTATTAAGAAATAGAAATATTTCTAGTAGTAAAACGCTTTAATTTATTACTCTACGCCTGATAAATGATAATAGTTCTCATGTTTAGTTTTGGATTTTTTTTTTATAATTTAGTGTTATTAATATATTGAAAATAATATCTTTAGTTTGATGTCCAATACGTTTAGACTGCACCCGCTAGAAATTAAATAAAATGGTTGTTTTAATAAATTATAATAATAACATCTTAATTTTATAAGATGGAGATGAACATTTTATCTGATAGAAATATGTATGTGTAATTTTGTAGGCCGTTGTAGATCTCACTTAATGCTCCTTTTGAAAAACAAAACAAATAAAAAACATATTTTATTGTTCTTAATGTCTTTTTATGTGTGCGGTTTGTTCCAAACGAACTGATATGACGTTGGACATCCTTGTAGAAGAGACAAGGCCATATATTTAACCCAACGAACCTTAATTTACTGCTTCTTCTTCTATTTTATTGCAGTTGCCTCTCGAATATCCTCTCGAGACCTACTCAAACACGTTCCAGGCTCAACCCTTTAAGTAAAAAATAATAATGTCTCCAGAGTGCTCGCAGGTTGCTAACACAGCCGTCATAGAAATTTAAGGTCACCTATTTACCAATTTGGTATTTTCCAATTATTAATACGTTAATATAATTTAAATATATATGTAGATGGTCTTCAGGATAATTATTAAGTAAATCCCTTTTGTTCTTCATCGAATTTTAATGTTCTACGAAAACACTAAATTTTCATTTTTATTTTCTTCTCAATTTGGTAGGAAGATTATTTATATCTTATGAGTACTGATTAATTAGCAACTTATCTTCCTTTTTTTTTCAACTATTTATTTTCTCATTACACCATGTTGACGTTTCGAAGCTGTTTCCCCATTCTCAAAACATAAATAATTTCTCAATCGTATAATTTCTCCAGAAATGGACAAGTATGAGCTGTCAAATAGAAAATGTATAACAGTGTATTTTAGCATATGACATTGATATATTTATTGTAATATTTATTAAAAGACCATCAACCATACGATTGAGAAATTATTTAAGTTTTGAGAATGGGGAATCAGCTCTGAAACGTCAACATGGCGTAATGAGAAAATAGATAGTTAAAAAAAAAGAGAAAAAAAAGGAAGATACGTTGCTAATTAATCATTTTTAAATTTTCAGTAAAATTCACTATCTAGTTTATTAAGTTCGTAATAACATGAGACCGGTATCGACATTTACAAAATAAAAACCAGCCAAACGGGATTAACGGATCGGGAATTTGTAATTATTTAAATATTTGTAAGTAATTATTATTTGAAGAAAAAAAAAATATAGTAGGGTAAACCACACAGTTATTGGCACCCCACCTTTAAATTAAAGAAATAAGTATACAAGTCCTAATTTTATTTCAAGATATACATGAATCTAATGTTTGAAGGGTCCTCTAAGTCATCTATGAAGTAAGACTTTAACAAACTAACCATAGGGAAGATTTAACAATTAAATCCACAAGGTGTCAATAACTAGTTCTTGCACTTTTAACAATAAATATTGCCATACGGTAAAACTATTGAACTTTTGACCCAAGAAAACCTCTTGAGTCATTATAAGGATTGATAAAGAGGAGCTATAGGAATTTTTAATTTGATATCTTTACAAAAAGTATTTTTTTTTAATTTCACCATAGAAACGTAGTCTTAAGGGTGTCAATAACCGTATGGTTTACCATAATAGTTTTTCAAAATACAAATTTAAATAATGGATGATCTACAACAATCAAAATATACTAATTTAGGATTTTGCCTATTAGTTTATGTATTGTAAAAAAAAAGTTCCTAAACCTAAAGAAAAGAGAAAATTATTATTTATGTGTAAAATCTTATTAATATATATACGAAGTTACATACATACATAGTGACATTTTAAAAAATAAGTACATCCACTGCATTTTTTATTTATTTTTTTAATATTGAAATACCATCTTATTTAATACTTCTTATATGCAAAGAATATTATAACAGGACCAATCCATATTTTACAAATTAGACAACTTTTCAGTCGATTCAAAAATAAATTTCAAGTCTTGTGTGTGTCCTGCGTTTTGAGTTTTAATTATTTCTCAAAACGCTAAAATGTAAAATATAATATTAGAATAAATTCCTTATTATACAATAGGAAGGAAAAATATTATGCATATATCTCAATTCATGTATAACAAGCATATAAATTTTCAATAAATAAAATTTAATAAAAATATAAAATTTATTGTTCTATAAAATTTCATTCATGGCACTCTTCCACTGTTAAAAAAAAATTAATAATAAAATAACATCAAATGCTTCCAATTAAAATTATGGATATTTCTAGTTATATAATTCCTTATTTATTTTTAAAGAAGGGGGACTAAATAAGTTGAGTAACTATTGTCCTAAATAAATCAACATTAGCTAATATGGATGGCAATTGATTAAGTTACTCAGTTAAAATAGAACTTAAAACTAGTTAAAAAATACCCATTGAAAAAAAGAAGTCTCATTAAGCTCTTGTAAGTTATCTTAATTGACAGCTGTAGAGCCTTATAAGTCCTGATTGCTACATAACGGTTTTTTTCTCTTTTTTTTTTTTTTTTCTTGTCGATGATTGGCAATCATTCTACTTGATGGACGTTTCACAATTGTGAAAGGGTTAGTTAGAATTCAAAAACGCTTAATCACAATTCCGAATACCGCGATTGGATGCAAATCTTAAAAAGCAGTTTAAATTTTTAAAAAGGAACAAGTACAACGTAATCCTGTATCTAACCCATTCTCCTAACTTTGATAGGTCTATATATTTAAAAATCAAACGGAATATGTAGTTCACTCATTTCATAGGAATGATCTTAAAATCGTGACAGATAATCTTTTTAAGTTTCATGACAATAATTAAAAAATAAGTATATATGTACATAAATAATTATATATATATATACAGTACCAGTCAAAAGTTTAGACTCACCCTTAGTTTTGTAAAATTACAAAATTAACTACATATTATTTATTTAACAACATAAAAACTATAATTTCATCATTACTTTATTTATAGGATTTGTTTGTTGGTTTCTTTAACGTCCCTAAATGGTACTAAGGCTAATCGGACGATGCTACAGTGGGAGTCCTAAATTTTGCCTATCCAGGTATAATTAGGATAGGGATCTTTAACGAGTACCTGACATCGTACAGGCTAGGGACCTCCATTTTAAGTCCTATCCGAGAGACGGCATAGCCAAGGATTTTTTACTCCCATTAAAAAATCCTATGGCTACCCCGGGACGGGAACCCGCGACCTATTATTGTAGGTTAATATGCTAAACAATACACCACAGATTACCCCTATTTATAATTTTATTCTAAACTTAATCATATAATGTTTCTAATGATATCTCTTGAGTTGATGATGCTGGAAGATATCCACCATATTCTACCTCTTAAGTTATAATTATTTTATTTAATCTGAAGATTGTGAATTGAATAAAAGTGAGTCTAAACTTTTGACTGGTACTGTATATATATATATATATTTTTTTTTTTTTTTAAATGGAGATCTAATATTTTTATTTTGAAGGTTAATCATGAGTAATGTGTTTGTTTTAGTTTGTAATCCAGCTTGTATCGTGTAAGTATGGGGCATATACTCTCAAATAATCCCTTCAGGATTTATAGTGCAGGAGATAGAGCCATTTGTCTAAGGGCTTCATTCCACGACTCATCTTACCTCAAATTTAAGTAAATAGGGTTTTGTGCAATTTAACAATATGGGGTCATACACAATATTCAAGAAACCACCCCGCATTTGAAAACTTGGGACAAAAAAATTAGGATTTGTGGAAAAAATAAATTTTTTTTGCTAATAATATGAATTGGCTGTACATTTTTATCATTGAAAAGTATATGTTTATGAATAAATATAGTTTTAATAACTAATTAAAACTATTTTTTTTCCTTTATCTTCGCCTCTACCCTTTAGGGTCATTGGCGATGTGTTCAATTATATTTTGTTGTAATACGTGATTTCTTGTAAGTATTTGAACAAAGTATCTATATTTTCCTCGTCGTCTTTTAAAGATGCCTTAGTCTTTACACCTTACGAACTTTACCTTCGAACACCACCCTCGAACAACCTTCGTGAAGCCTTCACGTCGACTGTTCGGGTGTTCTAGGTACTTCATCTGTTCGCCTGGGTTCGGGGGTAGCGCTAGTGTCACTTTTGATTTGGTTTTTCTTAAGTGACAGGAGTTTTTTGTGATACTAGTGTAATTTGTGAAACGTTGTAAATCGTCTCCTATTTTTTTATTTTTCAGATAATATAAAATATATTGATAATGGAGATTTTTTCTTTATCATAAGCTAGCTTTGGATGCGTCAGCCATATTGGTTCGCTTAACGTCACTTGAAGTATAAATGGCTGTTCACTTCACGTCGGTACGGCAAGGTTCGAAGGAGAACTTGTTCGAAGGTGAGGTTCGTAAGGTGTAAAGGCACCTTAACAGTTCGCTTAGTGTTTTTTCTATTTTCAGTTTTTTTCCGGACACCATTTTATTTTGCACAGTTTATTGAAGAAGGTGTTTCACCGTTTGGGGTACGTTATCACATTTAATTAAAACTATATTTATAACTAATGAATGTTTTAAGAACTAAATAATATTAAAGATTTAAATAGCAAACAAAATAACTAGAATTATAACATGCATATTTATAGACGTATAAAATATATTCAAATTGTTTTTTTATTATAGGGGAAATCTAGTCCCCTCAGCGTAACAGAATATCTACAATTTGAAAGGCATTGATTGACTAATTGAATAAATTTGTAATAAATAAAAAAAAAAAAATAAAAAAAACCTAAAAAAAAAAAACTATAAACATATAACATAAAAATAACTTACAAAAATTGTGAGTGTGAAAATAAACTAGAGCATGTCCAAATTTGCAGCTAGGTATTACTTATGTAGCTATTTTACATATTTATGTAAGGTTAGTGAGTACGGTAGTGGAGAAATGATTGGGTTTTAAAAATGTGAGAGATAAAGTTTTTTTCTATTACGAATGTAGATAAGTTAGGAATTCCAGATATGTATATGTTGTCATGTATGATAAATCATTTCGTAAAGGAAGCAGTTCGGTAAGAAGGGATCTTTAGGTTTATTAAGGCCTAAGAGAATAGATTGAAGAATAAGCAATTAACTAATTAGTGATATTTCGTCGGGTGCACGATAACCAAGCGAAACTGCGAAAACTTAACTATTCAGGAGAGCCAGAAAAACAGAAAGAAAGGGGGAGAGTCAATTTTTTCCGAATTTTAGTTATATACATATAATTGTTCGTCTAGATGAGTAGAATATGTTGGTGAAAAGAAATAGTCAGAAAAAATGACAGTAGGTTGGTTACAAGGGATGGAAAGAACCACGTACTCGGAAGAAAGGGGGAATGTCCACGCGGAAAAACCTAGAATGGGGGAGAGTCATGTTAGAAGTTATATGGATTGTGTATTAATATCACCATTTCATCAATAAAACAGGGAAGACAGGGGGAGCGTCCATGACTATCCCCCTTTCTGTTATGTTTAAATTGTTTTTTTTACTAAAATCTTTTTTTTTTTTAGAGCGTGATATGTCTGTTTCGGGCAAATTTATTATTTTGACACGCAAAACAAACAGGAAAAGGACATATAAAAAAATTAAAGAAAAATGATAAAAGATACTTAAGTAATTAAAGATCCAAACCTAAAAACTCGATTTTCTCGGAAAGCACTCCAAATGACATCCCCCCTTTCTTCCGTGGACTCTTCAGTTACTTGCCTTAAGTGCAATCTTGGCGCCAGTCCTTGTGATTTTTAGATATAATTATATGTTTGCATCGTGAAAATTTTGCAAAAAGCATTAAATGCATGCAGCCCATGTGCGAAATATCAAAAAAAAATTTTTTTTCATATTCCTTATACAGGGTAATCCGTACAGTTATTGGCATCGTTAAGACTACATTTCTGTTGTTAAATTAAAAAAAAACTTTCTATAAAGGGATCAAATAGAAACTTCCTATAGCTCCTCATTATCTATCCTCATAAAGACTCAAGAGGTTTTTTTGGGTCAAAAGTATAATAGTTTTACAATATGGCAATATTTATTCTTAAAAGTGCCAAATCTAGTAATTGGCACCCTGTGGATTTAATTGTGAAATCTCTCTCTCTCTCTCTCTCTCTCTCTCTCTATATATATATATATATATATATATATATATATATATATATATATATTTCACCGTACAACCGACCGCATCTACTCCTCTTAATCAATCTCTACTTTAAGTATGTTATAATTTGCCAATTTTTCAGTCTCTCTCTCTCTCTCTCTCTCTCTCTCTATATATATATATATATATATATATATATATATATATATATATATATATAGTTCACCGTACAACCGACCGCATCTACTCCTCTTAATCAATCGCTACTTAAAGTATGTTATAATTTGCCAATTTTTCAGTTTTAATATTTAAATATACGACATAATTTATTCATATACCTAATAGTTAAAGTTGTGTGAAGAAAGAGACATGGCATGAACAGGCTTGTAGAGAAACCCGTTTGTAACACTAAAAAAATTGAGTTCTACTATGGAAGGTGCTAAGGCCATCTTTTTTTCAGACATCTCCGAGTATCAATAATAGGAATAGAGGAAGAACTAGATTGGAAACTAGTGTGTTCAGTGGATTTACATTGCGCGAACAGCCTATTTCTGGCACCTTTGGCTCCTCTTCACGATTTCTTTTTTTTTTTTTTTTTTATTGCATAAAGATATCTAGTGGGGCATACTTGGCTTTGCATGAAAGGTTGAAGCCTTTGGGGATGATTTCATTTTGTCGCATTTGTTAGTTTCAATTTTATTGGAAGGAGAAGAAGTTTTCAGTAACCGACTTGACGTCATCTAGGGCCGTAGAGGTCGGTCCCAACCAACGGCTTATCTACCTGTTAGCTTTATGGCACCCTGAACTTTGGGCAGTCCATAAATCATGGAAACTTCACACTTTGGTTCCTCACTTATTGTTAATAATATTTATAATTATTAATTATGTGATGGAAACGGTTGTGGGGAGCGGTCAAATGAAACTACACCATATGTATAATTACATATATGCAACTAGGTATTGTTTTTCATACTTAGCCTTGTTTCATACTTAGCCCTGATGAAGACCTGAAACTCGTGTCGAAACGCCAGGCACAATGTTATTCCACGTATAGTGTAGTTTTATTTGACCGCACCCCCAAACTTTTCCATCACATAAACTTCTACAGTCAACCATATACCTCCATTAATTATTAATTAATGGCGCATAATTTATTATATTAATTAATTACATGGGGTAAACCGTACACTTATTGATACCCCTGAGACTACATTTCTATGGTGAAATTAAAAAAAATACTTCTTATGAAGGGATCAATTTGAAACTTCCTATAGCTCCTCTTTATCTATCCTCATAAAGACTCAAGAGGTTTTTTGGGGTTCAATAGTTTTACCATATGGCAATATTTATTGTTAAAAGTGCAAAAACTAGTTATTTACACCCTGTGGATTTAATTGTGAATTCTTCCCTATGGTTAGTTTGTTAAACACTTACTTCATAGATGACTTAGAGGACCCTTCAAACATTAGATTCATGTATATCTTGAAATAAAATTAGGACTTGTATACTTATTTCTTTAATTTAAAGGTGGGGTGCCAATAACTGTGTGGTTTACCCTACTATATTTTTTTTTTCTTCAAATAATAATTACTTACAAATATTTAAATAATTACAAATTCCCGATCCGTTAATCCCGTTTGACTTGTTTACTTATTTCTTTAAGTTAAAGTCGGGGGGTCAATAACTGTACTGAGTGTCAATAACTGTATGGTTTACCCTATATATATGTAATGTTCTATCATTAATTTTTCTCTCTCTCGACTCATTTAAACTCTGAAAAGTAGTTGTATTTTAAAACAGCGATAGAGTTCTTATCTACTCTTTTTCAGAACTTCTCATGACCAAAATTGATATAGCTAAGGGTACTCTATTATAATAGGGTTACGTTTATAATTATAAGGGTACATTTATAATATAGCTAAGATCATTATTCAACTGTGATTTATTAAAAATTAATATGGAGTATGTAGGGTAAAGCATACAGTTATTGGCGCTCAGTACAGTTATTGGCACCCCAACTTTAACTTAAAAGATATAGGTAAATAAGTCCTAATTTTATTACAAGATATACATGAGTCTAATGTTTGAAGGGTCCTCTAAGTCATGTATGAAGTAAGACTTTAGCAAACTAACCATAGGGAGGATTTCATAATTAAATCCATTGGGTGCCAATAACTAGATCTGGCACTTTTAACAATAAATATTGCCATATTGTAAAACTATTGAACTTTTGACCCAAAAAAAACCTTTTGAGTCTTAATGAGGATAGATAATGAGGTATTTTTTTTAAATTTAAACACAGAAATGTAATCTTGCGTGCCAATAACTGTACTGTTTACCCTATGTAATGACGAAATTATTTTCATTTATATCTTTTAAAAGAAAAATCTTAAAATAATAATACAAGGTTTAAATAATATACAAAACCAATTTTAAGCTAAGAATCAAAAAAATATACTATATTTTTACTATTTTATCCTGAACAATCACTTGTATGAGGTGCGATTGTTCACTACTTAAGTCGTATAAACGTGTTACTTGCACATGACAACAGGCTTAAGTCCAACTGTAAGTACTGTCAAATATTAAGCGGGACCTAATAGTGCGATAGTAATTTCAAGACATTTAATGCATTTTTGATCAATTTGCACAAGGGGAGTGTATGTTTTCGCCTCCCCCCTTTGTTAATGTGGAATATACATAAATGTGTTTTAAATAGAATTTACTAAATTCCTCAATTTTTTTTTTTTTGTTTGAAAAGCTGAAAGTAGTTAAGTAGTATCTAACTAGCAATATTTACAGATGAAATATATTTTTTTTTACAACTAAATGGCATAGTGTGTAATAAACATGTAAAATTATTTGGACTTTAATGATTGTAAATGACACAAATATTGTTTCATTCACGCTTACTAATTAATTCAGTGGAACATAATTGCGGTATTTTTTTCTTCTTTTTTTTTTTTGGTACTAATATTCAGGCGTGTCACCGTCGGGGGGGAGGGGACGCGTCCCCCCAATATTTTGGCAGGAGAGGGCCCAATGTAAAAAATTAAATTAAAATGCGATTTCACGAATTTATCCGAGTTTAACTAATAAAATATAAATGTAAAATATTAGTTAATTACAGCACACTCTATTGTTAAAAGCATAGTCAGGCGTATTGTATATTTGATGAATTATATATTTTTTATTGCAGCTTGAACCATTTTGTGTTATGAATTCTGTAACAAAGTTTTATCCACGGAATTGGTCTCCATTTCTTTTTTTAAACCAAGCAACTTGATCTTACTTTCCATCAATTCGGTGAAGCTTATAGAAGTTGATGTAAAGCAATGAAATAAGTGGGATCAGAAGAAAATATTGGATAAAATTCAATCAAGAAATTTTGGTCCACATCCTTCAACATTAAGCCTTAACAACTCCCTATTTCATAACTGAGGCATAAATCGACAAGTTTTAAGAGTTTTACTATAAATACCTTTAGAGATGAGAGATGGTCAACTGTTCTTCAATTACGATAGGTTAAATAATGGTCAGGATTTTCAGTTACAATGATATTTATTATGGTAAGCCAACGTTTCGATCCAACTTGTGGATCTTCATCAGGGCTAAAAGAAAACAAATATATGAGTATCTATGCTAGAGGGTGACAATAAATGGATACATTACAGAACTGATAATAATATAAAAGATGGTGTATACATAAATATTAAAATAAGAGGCTGGTTAACAAGATAAAATAGAATATGATATTTACCTACTGAGTCCAGGTGGATACTAAGACTAAAGGTAAAAATAAGGTGAGAGGTAGTGGTAGGGGGTTAGTTTGCCGACTTCAAAGGATTCTGTATGTTTAAAAGGATTATCAGTTCTGTAATGTATCCATTTATTGTCACCCTCTAGCATAGATACTCATATATTTGTTTTCTTTTAGCCCTGATGAAGATCCACAAGTTGGATCGAAACGTTGGCCTACCATAATAAATATCATTGTAACTGAAAATCCTGACCATTATTTAACCTATCGTAAATACCTTTAAAATAAATCGTTGGAGGATGAATTAAATGTGCTATAGTTGTTTTTAGGACTTATTATTTCAACTTTTATCCCCTTGAATTTTAACCTACTTATCTAGGAAAATATTAAGCCCCCCCCCCCCCAATGATTTGGTACTGACGCCCATGCCGATATTTTATCTGATGTTTTAATTTTTTTGGGAGGATGGTCAAGTTTCATTAGAAAAACCTCAAAATCTCATCGAATACGTTCTCTTTGCTTTGAGGAATATTCTTGTTTCCCTACTTAACGGGCTTTAGAGGCGTGACGATGACCCAAATCGACGGTAGGTCTGGTTGAGGGTACGTGAAGGTCCGAAGCAGGTAGAATCGGTCCTGAAAAACCCACCCCTCATCAAAACCTTAGGTTGGGATTGCTCAAACATTTCCTCGAAATGCATTTATTTATATTAATTCAAGATGCTCAAGTAACATAGCTAAAATTCCTGATTTCCACCCATGGTCTTAATGAGTATTATGTAGATGATACATAAATCTATTCCTATCTCCCAAAAATCAGCAATAGGGAATTCCTGCCTGAGTATTACAATTGAGGTGCATTATTTTTTCCCGGTCCTTAAAAGACCTTGAAGATCTTTAGCCTTCTGAACCAGCTGTGTATTGCTCACTGGCGATATACGCGGAAGTTCTGCACAAAACGTTGGAGGTCAAAAAGTACAAAAAAGAGAGATTAAATCAGCATAGATGCTAACTGGGAAGAAATATCTCAAGATAAGTAGATAGAAGTGGAAAAGGCTGGTCCAGGTGGCAGAGAATATATGTAATCCCAACAAAATCAACGTTCCAAAATAAATAAATAAATAATTTTAGATTTTATGGGTGTTTCGAATGGTTTTATTTTACATTACTGATCGATTAAACGGTTCTTCATCAAAATCCTTCCATCAACAGAAATTTTTCCTTTTTTTTTGTATGTTTTGAAGTATGCTGAATACGAATTCAAAGACAGAAAAATGACATCATTTTGTGTCAAATTTGTTTTTTTTTGGTGAAACAATGAACCCTCATGTTTTCGACATGTTTATTATTTAAGTATTCAACCAAAAGTGTAAAAATCTATTCGATTTATAAGCAATTACGATATATTACAACATTTAGAAAAATACGAGAGCCCAACTTTTAGGCTTCTAGTTTGTTTTTACACAAATCCGCGCTGTTTTTAAGCAACTGGAAATCTGAGGAACATTAAATGAAACTTAATAAAACTTAAAAAAAAATAGCTTGATATGGGTTTGAAAACGTTTGTCGAACAATATCGGTACTGCAAAATAGCTACAAATTACAAACGGTTACAAATTACAAAAATATTGTCATAAAACAGTTGCAATACGTCATTAACAATTCATTTTTTTTTCTATCTAATTTGGATTTTTTCCCTCCTTACTTAGGAGCTATTTGTGTCCAAAAAATTCTTGAAGTATTTGAGGTCTTTCCATTTTTTCATGTTCAGATACATTGATTAGCTTCAAAATCAAATAGATATTTGATTTTTCTTGAAGTTATCAGTTATAAAACAAAATGCTCAGGATGTTGAAAAACACCTAATTTATTGCCCAAAACAAATTTGACATAATTGGTGTCTGGCGGAATTTGTTGGATTTCATGTTCAAACTCAAAACACTTGAAAATAGATAAATCGGAAAAGATATTTTTAGGGAGTGAAAAAAACATTTTCTAATGTAGACGTGTAATTGCCTTAGGAGATATTATATTGAAAAAATAATTGGATTTTAATCTATCTAATAAAAAATTAATAGAAATTATTCAACTAATTATTCTTATAAAAAAAAAATGATACGGTGCTTTCTAAATGGGAAGGATAGGAAAACTCTAATTACGTCACTTCCTCTTTTCAATGAACCCAGGAAGCTTTCATCATGAGTACCGTTGATCAACGGAATATTTGCATTTCACCTAATTTATAACTTACTCCTCGTGTTCCCCAGTTTTCAGCGGTCTTATTATTTTTTAAAAAATATGGATCAATTAATTTAAATGCTTTAATGCTAATTTATACCAATGTCAATAGTATATAAATAACGTCACTATGGATTCGGAGAGGGGAATATTAAAAAAATGGCAATATAATTAAATGGTGGAAGTATTACCTTTTATTTAGTATTTATTTTCAGTACGTTAAAACAGTCAACAGTCATTACTTCATTATTTTAGTTTTAAATTAAAATGCTTTCTCCTGATGTAACTATGTAACGTTGAAATACTAAACAAGTCATGTCTAATTTTTTTTTTTTTTTTTTTTTTTTTTACTGCGATACTAATGAAAAAAAGCTTTATGTGTATTTTTATATTTTACTAGTTTATATTATTTCTATATTTTATGTGTATTTTTTATATTTTACTAATACTGCCTGTAGTTTGGTATTGCGATTTCCCTCTTGATACTTCGCTGGCTTATTATTTTTTTATTACTTAATAATATAATATAAGAGTAGATGGAATGGAGTTTATACGGTCTTATGATAGCTTATTGAAGGCAATATGGTATTACTTCCAATTATATTACAAAAAGTCATTCTATCCGTCCTGAAGCTTTCTATAAGTTTCATTTGGAAAGCTGTTTTATAATTTTTCATTTCATCTTTGTGTTAGTTTTAAAATTTGAAGTTTCAGTTACTCTTGGATTTTTATTGTTTTAAAAATTATTAATAAAAAAAATAAAATTATTAAAGCATTAATTAATGAGTATTTTTCGTAATTATCATGTTGTCGATTTAACATATATATTGGGGGAAAAAAGTAGTCAAGCTTCATTATGTTGCATTTATTAGGATTATTATTTCATTCTTTTTGAGTGCATATGCCGTAAATATCTCCACTAACATGGATTTAAAACTTAAAGCTCTATTATATATTTATTAATTTCAATATCCAAACAATTAGTTAAACAATAGTTAAAATTTTTAAACATATGTTATGCATGCATACATATGTTACAAATTAATTCAATTGCATTTGGCATTTACAGTTAGGATAAATTTAAATAAAAATATGATTATCCCGGGAGTTCATGGAAATTTAATTATTCAATAATGAACTTTGACTTTTCTGATTAGGATTTATTAATTTTACATTTTTGGACTTATTCCCTATGATAAATATTAGATTTTCCTTATTAAAAGTATTTTTTCCTTCCATACAATCATATTATGGATACATACTTTCTTCATTTACTATCTAATCAAATAGGCCGAGTGGACCAAGACGCTTTCAATACTTAATGTTAAGGAACTTTGAGCGAGGTTTGTACTTGGACGGGTGACCAACTTCTGGAAGAAACATAGTCCAAAATGCCCCACCCAATTGTATGTGAAACGTCTGGAAGCAACTCACACCGACTGGGCGTAGGACCGATGGTCCCACCCTAGAGGTTTCCATGAACAATAGACATTTCTATCACTTATATTTTACTACTTCAGTGTTAAAGTGCATCACTTGGGACCATTTGGATAAGATAATAATTGTACTAAAATAATCTAATCATAATCAGCTACTGTAATAAATAATTAGGCAATCAATGTTGATTGGATACAAATTTTGTATGCAGAAGCACAATTTAGTCAAGATCACGTGGAATGACGAATCATTTCGATTTTTAACTATTTCTTCAGAAATCTGGAAATCTCATCACCATCAAACCTTGTTCCAAAAGACTGAATGAATAAATTGAGCCCATTCATTAGTTAGTTTTCATTAAAAAAATAAAGCACACATCTTTCCATATAGTTTGGCTATCACATTAGCTAACATCCTTGCACAATAATTCTAGATTATTTCCAACAATTAAGAACCATTCTCAAACAAAAACTGAAATGGGTCCTTTTTACTATAGGGGCGCCATTTACTTTTTACAGTAACTATGATTTTGGATATTATATTATTTATCAATCTCATATGTTTGAAAAATATAAAATTAAGAACGTAAACAACATTTATTAAGATGGAACTACTTCTGCATACTAACATAACTATAACTAGAATTAACAAGGCGGCCAAAACTTTTTGATTGATTTTAACATCCTATCGAATAAGTCATCTTTTTGATATCGCCTCCTTCAAACAAACTCGCATAAATATGAGTCAAGATGGCTCGTTTATATAAAAAAAAATCTTCATATCGTGTCCCCTTCTGCACTTCCTTGTTTTGTGTAGTAAACCGTACCTTTTAAGAGCCTTAAATGCAGTCTTTTCAGATTGAAGAGCACCACTAAGTTGAATTAAATTCATCTTTGCTTAATTTAGAATAAAATGGATTTTAAAGTGGTATTTGGGAGTCTTAGTATCCACCTGGACTCAGTAGCCCTGATGAAGATCCACAAGTTGGATCGAAACGTTGGCTTACCACAATAAATATCATTGTAACTGAAAATCCTGACCATCATTTTACCTATCGTAAAATGGTTTTCTGTGTAACCTCCCACATAAACAACACCTAAGGTAGTAATCGCCAAGGAAATATTGGAAGTAAATTTTATGCGGAATAATCTGAACTGTTATCTCAAAAAGTGATCATGTTACTATGAAAAGTAATTGGCGCCCCTAAAGTAGAAAAGACCCACTGAAATACTTGAGAGATTTAGGTGAGAAAGAACAGAGTTGGGCAAATTGTAATCAGAATAATGATTCATGAATATGAATAATTGGTAATCATAAAACAAATGAAAAATGAATAACCATTATTCATAACCATTACGGAGTATTTTTAATGATTATTGAGTGTTTATGGTATTCATTTGAAATGAATAATGATTAACTGGTATTTAGTTATTTATTATTCATTTCAAATGAATACCATAAACTCTCAATAATCATTAAAAATAATGATTATGAATAATGGTTATTCATTTTTCATTTGTTTTATGATTACCAATTATTCATATTCATGAATCATTATTCTGATTACAATTTGCCCAACTCTGAGAAAGACATTGTCCAAAAGACACCCTCTTCTTATTTCTTATGTTTTGTTGTAATGGATCTATGAAATGTACAGAAGCAAAATAATGTTGGATATGTTTAATTGAGTCCATGTTGGAACCACGAAGGAAGGAAGGGGGTTCCTTTTCGAGGTTTCTGAAAGATTCTTTTTTAAATGGTTAGAGGACGTCCCTGGATCCAATCTTCATCTTGTATAAAACATTATAGGACTACCTTCCTATAAAATATCCACCTCTCCACTTCCTAATAAAACTTAGGTGCTAGAAGATGGGATTCACGACCTCAAGATATCTAATGAAGAGAAAGTATGGTTAGCACTTTGTTCTAACTGCCTTATGTAAACCTTGAAAGTCAGTAAAGTTTATTAGAATCGTGCCTACGCTGGCAAATTAAGAATCGGGCTCTCGGAAAACTCGATGACCTTTTACTCCTTAATTGCAGATCTGTCAAACCTTACACACCTTGTAAAGGCTGATGTACTACAAATGTTTAATCAGTAATCTAGGGTTGGGAATATATTTTTAACGCAATACAAGGTTTCTAACATCCTCATACCGCATGGGTGCCAAGAAATAAAATATCTTGGGGGAGGGGTATCACGGCAAGGGGTCCTGGTAGGGTGAGGATATTGTTTGAAATATATCCTCTATTCCTGTATGAAACACAAAATATATGGAAAATTGTACTTCAAGAGTGATTAACTTGTTTCAAGTCCTGGCTCAGCTAGGGATGCGACATCAAGGAAACATCGATGTGTTTTTAATAAACAAGTTTTTAGGAAGAGACTATTTAATTATAGATATAGAATGCAAGGCCTCAAAGTCTCGTATTATTTCAATAATGCACTTAATCATGCAGATTACATGCCAAATTTTCGCCTATTGAGGCATCTTCAGGGCTACTACAGTTTCGCAAGCAAGCTAGAAACAGACTGAAACCTTCCCATACGGAAGGAGGGCTAACAGGGAAATATACAGTGTTGCCAACATTCAAACAAATTTAGATAACAGAGATAATAACTGAATAAGGTCTATAGAAAATAAACACAATATTAAAGTTGAAGAAGGTTCAAATAAAGTAATTTTAATTTTACATCTACACATATATACATACACACTCACACCCATTACACACATAACATCATGCACTAGAACTATAAATATATATAAAAAACATATGAAAAGCAAAGGCAAATCTAGAATAAATAATTCACTGTTGGTTTAAAATGTTAATAGTTTCAGCAAAAAAGTTGTTAAGATTTCTTGCATCAGTTTTAAAATTGACAACCTTATTAATGTTTGCAGCTATATATAGTGCTTCAAGATATAATATTTCTACTGTATATTTCCCTGTTAGCCCTCCTTCCATATGGGAAGGTTTCAGTCTGTTTCTAGCTTGCTTGCGAAACTGTAGTAGCCCTGAAGATGCCTGAATAGGCGAAAATTTGGCATGTAATCTGCATGATTAAGTGCATTATTGAAATAATACGAGACTTTGAGGCCTTGCATTCTGTATCTGTGTTTTTAATGTAAATTTAAAAGAAATTAAACTTTTAGAATCCAAACGTATTCAAACCTCGATACTTTTTTTTAAAGATTAACCTGTTAGATCCCAAACGAATTAAACTATCGATATCGCTTCCCTAGTTGGGACAATGAATTGAGCTGGTGATTATTTTTAAATGATATTGTGGGCAGCTGCATTCAACTAAATAAAGACCATGAAGCGTTTTCCTTAATTCCTCCTATGACTTATAAGATATTTCAAATCAAACGCTGAGCGCTAGAGTGAGCTCTTTCTGTTAGTGTCATAAACTTCATTATGAATTTTGGCATAATTATTCATGTTTGCAGATGTATATATTACAAAAACAAGATCTTAAGACAGAATTAGGAATTATTAAAAAAATATTTTTTATCATGCATATAAGTATAAACTATAAACAAGGATATTGTATTGTAGTAAATATCTCCAAAACATCAAGGATGTTCCATCCAATGCTAAAAACAACATCGATCTTTACGAAACATCGACATCGATGTCGCATTTCTGGGCTGAACCCTCTCCACTGCGAACCCTGTATCATGTCGTTTGTTACATACTACAGTACCGGTCAAAAGTTTAAACTCACCCTTAGATTTTGTGACATAAATAAGTAACAACATTTTATTTATTGGACAACGTAACAACTATAATTTTATTTATAAGTTATTTATAACTAGCTTTAATATCTCGGTTTCACCAACGGAATTTTGAAAACAACGAGAAAAGCCATGGGTCTAGAAAAGTTCGTTAGGACAGAAATGAGATTTTTTTACTCCAACCGTTGATTTCGTAAAAATCTAATGTAAAGCGAGATCATAAAGATTTTTATAACCATAAAGAATATACCCAGAGATTGGCTGTTATGCAATTTTAATATGTACAGGTGTTCGCACCTGGTATGAAAGAACCACTAAGCGAAATTCGGAGAATTTAGGACAAACGGTATGTTAGAACTAACAAAAAAACAAACTAACAGAATTTCATCTTTATTTATATAGATTGTATTTCGAAACAATCATATAATTTTTGAGATGTTATCTCTTGAGTAACAATTATTTTTTTTAAACTTGAAGATTGTGAATTAAATACAGGTGAGTCTAAACTTTTGACCGGTACTGTAAGTCCAAATTTAACGTTTTGAACTTAAGCTATAAGTTTAAAAACATTTTGTTGTTTTTTCTATTTGAATTTCTGTTCGATATCATCATAGTTTACCTAGGGTTTATACTCGAATCCTGGTTAGATTTTTAATAATTTAGCATTGAACTGATATTTCAATGCAAAATTTCTTACAAATGGAAATTATTAAAAAAATTTAGCATTAGTATTTTTGCTGTCTGCATAAGATTCATTAGGCTACTGAACCTGGAATTATTTGTTGCTAACCTCGGTACGAGACCCTGTTTATTTACTCCAGAATACAAGAGGCAGGTACTCCTCGTTTCATGGTTGGCTGGAGCGAAGAAACGTCTCTCAAACCACCGTCCTCGTCTCAACAAAGCCATCCACCTCTTTATTTATTGTCGGCTTCTCTTCGTCGGAATGGACAGCCAAAAGGAGGCGAAACTAGCCATCATCTACCTAGGTATCCTTGGAGATTCGAAAATAACTGGTCAACGTTTTCGACGCTAACCAATATGTGAACCTCATTATTTCGTTCAAGGTAGCTTTTTCCCACCTTTTTTATGATGCAATAATTATAAAAAAAATGCTCATATATCCGTAGTTGTTCTGAAATAAACGTAAATACAAGTAAGAACACATTTAAAAACAGACCTTGCAGTTCAAAAAGTAATGATGATAAATTGACTTAACAAAGATTTAATGTTTACTACTTTATCTTGTAAATGAAAAATAAAAATCTATGTAACACTTTAACAATATAATTACGATGTAATAAAAGATACCTGAAAATGGTTTTATCTAACTAAAATATTGATTCTAGTAGAGATGAGAGATGGTCAACTGTTCTTCAATTACGATAGGTTAAATAATGGTCAGGATTTTCAGTTTACAATGATATTTATTATGGTAAGCCAACGTTTCGATCCAGCTTGTGGATCTTCATCAGGGCTAAAAGAAAACAAATATATGAGTATCTATGCTAGAGGGTGACAATAAATGGATACATTACAGAACTGATAATAATATAAAAGATGGTATACATAAATATTAAAATAAGAGGCTGGTTAACAAGATAATCCTAGATATTTCCATTACCAGAAACCCGGATCATTCTATATCCACTAATTGGTACACCAAACCCACTTATTCTGGCCGACTCCTTAACTATTTTTCCCAACATCCACATCACCAAAAGATCAACGTCGCAAAAAACCTCATCCACCGTAGCCTGAACTTGTCCGATCCACAATTTCATTGTCATAACAAAATCCGCCTGAAAAATATCTTACAATCTAACGATTTTCCTGAGCATTTAATAAAAACACTTATTAATAACGATGCTAAAACTCAAAATCTCTCTAACAACTCTTCACAACCTCCGATTTCTACTTTCCAATACAGATCTATCCCATATATCCCCATTCTCTCAAACAAAATTAAAAAATCCTTCTCATCGAGTTTCCCACACATGCGCCTAGTATTAAAAAATAACAATAAATTAAAAAATCTTTATACAAAACTCAAAGACCCTGTACCTCTCCTAGACAAGTGTAATGTAGTTTATCGTATCCAGTGCTCCACGCTTAATTGCAACAGTTGCTATATAGGTGAAACCAAAAATTATTTAAAAAAACGTATTTATCAACATAAATACAGTATTTCCACGCGTAATTCGTCTACATCTAAATTAGCAGAACATGCCATTGCCCACAACCATTCCTTCGACTTTGAGAACCCCTCCATATTAGCCACTGTATCTAACCACGACAAACGTCTCCTCTCAGAATCCATTTTCATCCATCTAGAAACTAATAACCCGGTAAATCACAAAACAGATAAAGAGATAATTTCATCCACTTATTCTAACATCTTCCGCATCCTCAAATCCTAGTTTTGATTTCATAGGTACCTGCAATTATCTCTGTACCTCTTATACTTTTATTATTTTTTGTATTGTATGCTTCTTTCTATATATTTTCCAAATTTGTATGCTTTGTTACATTATGTATTATCTCATTTTTATGTTATTATTCAGTCCAGACACAACTATTTGTATACAGTACCATATATTTTGTTAGTTTTTAAATATTTTGTTCACTCAGTTGTCATGTGCCTTCACTTTAAAAGCTTTGGATTTCCCCGCCATAAACCTTTGAAGTCGGCAAACCTACCCCCTACCACTACCTCTCACCTTATTTTTACCTTTAGTCTTAGTATCCACCTGGACTCAGTAGGTAAATATCATATTCTATTTTATCTTGTTAACCAGCCTCTTATTTTAATATTTATGTATACCATCTTTTATATTATTATCAGTTCTGTAATGTATCCATTTATTGTCACCCTCTAGCATAGATACTCATATATTTGTTTTCTTTTAGCCCTGATGAAGATCCACAAGCTGGATCGAAACGTTGGCTTACCATAATAAATATCATTGTAAACTGAAAATCCTGACCATTATTTAACCTATTAAAATATTGATTGATATATATTAAACCTTGAGTGGAATTCTGATCAGTTTATTTTTTAATTAAAAAAACATTAAGGTTAACCTCTAGCTCTTTTTACCATGTAACGCCTTATCAGGGTAATATAATAATAAGTCTAGGTTAGAATAATAAAATACACATTATTTTATTACTTTATTTAACACGTTAGGTTCGGCGGCGTATTTTAGGGGTATCTTGAATTGTACGGTATCGGTCCCGGGGGTCCGACTGCTGGGATGAGCCACAGACGGTATCGGGCGTCGAGGTCCGATGGGAATACTTTGACGAAAGCTTTATCTGTTGATTAAAAGGGAATTAAATGAGCGTCTCAATTATCTCTTGGCGAGGATTGGAACTAGACATAATAGGTGCAGGACAGGCCGATACAGGATTTACGCCATTCTTTATCGAAAATCGGACCTCGGAATCCGATTCTAGAAAACAACAGAATTTCAGCTGTTAGCAACATTTTCTGCACTAAAATGCAATAATCTTATTAAAAATCTACTAAATTGAGTGTTTGAAGTGTTCGGACTTCCTGACATTTTCATGTAAAATCGGCTGTTAAGAAGGGAATGTAAGACATCGGACCCCGGGGACCGATGCCGCACCTAAAGTGTTAAACGAGAAAAATATCTTTTCTTTTTGGTTTTTTAGAGTAAAAAACGAATTAATTTTGTTTTAAAGGTTTATTAACTAAAATATATTTTTTAAAATAATTTAATTAAAAGAGCAAAGATTGACCAAGACCGGAAAAAATCTATAAATTTGTTATTTATAATAATAAATGACTAACTATTATAGGACACGTTTATAATAATGAGTAATTTCTTTATTGAATTTCGAGTTTAAAATTCAAAATTGCCGACAATATTAATGTTAAATTACTGTAAAAAAAAATTGTTATTTTTGAGATCGCACCGTACCTAACCCCCGTTTTTATGAGTTAATTTTTATCCGTCTTTTCATAAGAAATCAGAAAATTTATATGTGTCGTTTTATATCTGATCTTAGTATCTAGTTTTTCCAGTTAGAAAAACTATGTTAAATTACTGTTAAAAAAAAAATTGTTATTTTTGAGATCGTACCGTACCTAACCCCAGTTTTTATGAGTTAATTTTTATCCGTCTTTTCATAAGAAATCAGAAAATTTATATGTATCGTTTTATATCTGATCTTAGTATCCAGTTTTTCCAGTTAGAAAAACTATATATTGATTCAGAATTAGCAAGTTATGAGCCCATGAAAATTTGATAGCGTTTTGTTTAAATAGTAACCCCAATATTATTAGACATTTAATATATATATTTATTTTTTTATTAACTATAAAGCTAGTCTAAATAAAAATTTAGTGCTGTTGTGAATGGTTAGGGATGGTTATATTTTTATTTATACTTTATAGGAGATTTTCAATAAAAAAAAAACTGATAGTTGACAATCATTAAACCTCAATTCATTGAAAAGAAAAGGCAATAGACCGTGCCTTCATAGCAATGCTGTAAATATATTTTCGGTTTGAGGGGCAAGTGGTGATTATCGGGGGGGGGGGGGCACCTTCAAAGACAACTGAATAAAGTTGGAGGCCATTTTAATCGGGTTTGCATGGTACATCAAAATAAGATTTTTTTTTTTATATATAACAATTTCGGGTTTTTGGTAGAAAATTTGATATATACTTATAGGTATTCTTGTTTCTACTTATATGAAACCCCCTTGTATATAATAACTATATATATTTACTCAGTATGTAGTCCATATGAATGTATCCTACAAGTAATACCAGTCCACGATGTGGCACTGCCCATAATTGGTAGTGACCCGCTACAATTGAACCCACTGACTGGAAGTGGTTGTGACGTCTACTTGACTAATGGTCAGACCGAAAGCTTTGTAGCTCTCCATATATGCTACAAAATATTCCTTTCTCACTTTTTATAATCAATAAGAAATAAATCATAAAAATTATAAATAAATAAATCTTACTTGGTATAATCGATAATAATCGAATCTCAATTATTATTTTATATATGATTATATATAGTTTTGCAATATAATTTCAACGCTTCCTAATTCTACTTTATATCTAATTTAACAATAAAAAAAAAAAAAAAAACACAAATTGGAAAAACAATTACCTGACCCGATATGAAGCTGCCCCCCCCCCCCCTGTTCGTTTTAACAAAGGCTGAATATTAAGATTAGGTTCTTAAGAATGAACGCTTAGCAATAAATCGATTCCTTGCCCTTCAAGTAGGTTTTGAAATCGATAAAAATATAAATCAAATTCGATCAACTTTCTATCCAAAATTTTTAAAAAATTTGACGATTTTTGTCAAGAGTAATTTTTATTTTTGCTAATAAGTAAAAAAAAATAATATCCTGATCATTAATCTTGAATAAAAATTTTACTCATTAAATATATAAAAATAAAAAATCGAATAGTATTTTTGTGAAAAATGAAAAATATTAATAAAAATATAATTATTAAAAATATTCCCCACGATATATTTTGAGTCTGCAGTAGTAAGTGAAGAATATTGTTATAAACTTTTAGCAAAAGAACCGAAAGTTTTTATTTCGGAAATGTTTTAGATAGGAATTTTGGCTAAAATCGGATTTAAAAACAAAAAACTACGTTGACTGAGCTGGAAGAGCTTAATTTCAAAATCAAAATTGTTTTAATGTGCTTAGGCGTCGACTAGAAGCTGTATGTTAGCATTCTTCTGTGAAAAGTTTATATATTTACAATTAAATCCTTAATTCACCTGGTCCAAATATGTTAAAAAACATAACTAGTATGGAATAGAAAATACAATGAATTTGAATGAACCGCCTAAGAATAACATTATAAAGTATCTCCTAAAAGGTGATTTTTATATTCTAATTTTTTTTTTAAACTCAATTTGATCATTATTATTTAGGCAACACCGTGTTGCTTAGTGAGTCTTCATTGTCAGTGAGTAATCATAACAATAAAACTCAAAAATCGATTTAAATTTTTTTGTATAAATGAAGCATGATTTTTAAAGTAAAAATCAAATAAAATTATTATGTGATTTTATGGAAGAAATAATACCGTAAAATGAGGTCACATTGTGACTAATGGGGTGACTTTGTGAAAAGCCTATTTTTCTACAGTTTTCGAATTTCCCTCCTTAAAAAGAATCAGGTAAGGCAATTCAGTGTACTTGTCAGTTAGTCAGTAATGTGCTGAACCTACTGGCCACATATAACTTCTTTCATTCCACTTACCATGGTGCTTTATTTCATATATGTTTGATTGTTTTCATTTAGCTGAAACTTTGAAATAAAGCACCATGGTAAATGGAATGAAAGAAGTTATATGTGGCCAGTAGGTTGCAGCACATTACTGACCAACTGACAAGTACACTGAATTGCCTAACCTGATTCTTTTTAAGGAGGGAAATTCAAAAACTGTAGAAAAATAGGCTTGTCGCAAAGTCACCCCATTAGTCACAATGTCACCTCATTTTAGGGTAATGGATTTCAAACCCTGCCTTTAAGAGTTAAAAAAACGCTACTGGTGGGGGGGGGGGGGTGGCCGAATTATCTAAACTTAAACGCCCTTTAGCGAGAACTTACTTTATATTCAGTTTTGTATACTTTATATTTATATGTAATTAATTGTATTCAGATTTTCTACGATTAACGACGTATCGTGTATCATATCCATTCCAATCAATGTCGTTAGTTGGGTAATTTTACTAAAGACAGTAATCCGTGAAGATATCAGGGGTAAGATGGTTTTTTTTCTTTTTGTGTTTTTTTTTAACGACCTGTCCTTTGCGTGTAAAAATGTGTCGTGCAAGAGAAGAAAGGAGATAATTAATCCACTTTCCATTCCTGGCCCTAAACGGAGTGAAAAATGGGACTTCCACTATCCCATTAACTTCTCGAATCCTCTCACCTTGTCTTACTTTATGTTCAAGTTGACGTTTTGTTTATATGCCATTAGGATATGGATTTTGAATTACAGTAATACATTGATTTTCTGGGTCCTTGATTTATTGGAGATTTCTGATGCGTGTTTAACCCTGTAATTATCTTTTCTTCACTTTCTTTCTTTTAGAGGGTTGTGTTTAAATATTATGATCTATATTAATAAAGATGAAATTCTGTTTGTTTGTTCTTTATAGAAATCCATACCATTTGTCCTAAATTCTCCAAATTTTGCTCAGTTCTTCTTTCAGACCAGGTGCGAACACCTGTCCATATTAAAATTGCATAACTTCTGCCGATCTTCAGCTGATTCTTTATCCTAATAAAAATCGTAATGATCTCGCTGTACAATGTTTTTTTTACGAAATCGACAGTTTCATTAGAAAATGAAATTCCCCGGGTGAAACCGGGACATACAGCTAGTAATATATAAATGTAAAAGTATGATGGAATGAATTCATTTGTGAAATGAATCGGCATCGTTTTGGAAAGAACTTCAGGATTTGGGACTTTCAAAAAGAATCCTCCATGTAATATTTGTTATATTTTAAAGTCTTTGTATCTACCTTGACTCAGAAGACCTGATGAAGATCCACAAGTTGGATCGAAACGTTGGCTTTTGATATTAAAAAAAAAATTTCAAACTGAAAATTCTGATCATCATTTAACCTATCGTAAGATTAACACTTGACTATCTCTCACCTCTTTAATATTACTACGAAAACTTTCCGCTACTGTTTTAAGTTTTAACATTTAATTCAGTGATTTATTAAATTATTTGAACCATCCATATCGAATTTATCGACAAAACGAAAGCATACAATAAATCATTAAAAAAAATATATATATTTATAGTCATATAATCTGAAAATGGAGCGGGCAGCTCTAAGGTCCCAAGTTCAAATCTGACATTGACCGAAAGACCCTCCTGGAACTAACCCATAAGTTGGTACTCATAATTGCAAATAATTGAGAGGGAAAAACCTGGTGTTTGAGAGTGATCATGGTCAAACCACTTCCTTGCACGGTAGCTGACTTAAAAAAAGTACGCTCTCAACCAGTTCTGCACCTAGGATCCTTTATTGGTTCTAATGATACAGGTTTATATGATTTAGAATCGGAGGACAACCTGTTTCTGTGAAAAATAATATGCCGACTACAAAAAAATAATAGAAGCACTAAAAATAAGAGGTGATGAAGCAAACAAAAAAAAAACAAGATTTATATGTCTGCTCAGTTGTTTCATGAAAGTTTTAACCAAATATTGACAAGTATAGGTATTAGTATTAATATTTTTCATTTATTATATTGACATTATCAACAGTACAACCTCTTTTATCAGGAATAATGACATCGATAGAGCACAATCCCTGATTATATCTATGATCAGGGATATCGTATTATCAGTAAAAACAAATTTCCTGGTATAAATGACATTTATTTTATTATTTTCATAAATTAATTTAAACTGGATATTCAATTCTATTATTATTGTATTTTTGTTTTATTATTAATTTTAAGATGAATAGTATTCATACATTTTAGGTTGGTAAGTATTCAGGAGTTTTAGTGATATTGTTTAGTGTGGGTAACCACATTTTGATCCAAGGTCAGTAAAGTTGTCAAGCTTATCTTAATTTCAAGTTTCTGTCGGCTCACAATACTAATGAGTTTTGAATAATAATTCTGGTTACATACGTATTGCAATTTTTTATGATTTATATGTGACAAGATTTTGTGTATTATTACTTAATATTATATTCTGTTAGTCCAATTTGAAAAAAAATAATAATATTTATTTATAAATATGGTCTAAATATTATTATTCAGTTCAAAGTAATGCCTAAAAGAGAAGAATGTTTTAGATAATCCGGATTTCGGATTAGAGGATCTAGATAAGCAGTTTGATACTGTAATAGAAATAAGATCGTCTTCATATGGAATAATTCCGTTGTAATAATGAATAATTCAAAATAAAAATTTTAAGTTCAGATGATAGATAAATGAAAGTTCTTATTTATTTACAGAATTTAGTGCAATTTTAGCCACTTTTATATAAAATAACGTTGTTTTTTTAATCAAAAGGGTTTTTCTCAAAATTCATTAAAGAAGCTGTATCAAAAGAAAGAGCTCATAAAAAAGGGCATATTTCAATTTTTTTCATTATTTTACAAATTTATATATCAAAGTCCGTCCAAAAAAATTAAAATTTCGTATTTTTCTTCATATTGATGCAAGGAACTAACTCACAAATTATCAGCCGAAACCTATAGGCTTAATATTGTTTTTAAACTATTTTACTTGATTTAGAATGACCTGGTCATACATCATGTTTGCTTCTTTTGTGCGTGTAGCGTATAATTAAAAGATTTGCTGAGGCAACTGCATTTCTAAAATGTGATAAGATTTGTGTTAGGAGAGATTTGGGGCTATGTAGAAAGTTCTACAGCAAGTCTCTGAGCATAGTTGTCAATGTTGTTTGATGAGAATATTTGTTAATAATTCTTATACAAAAGTTCCTAATTCCTTCGGTTTTTATGGTTTGTTATACAAGTTGAAGAGTTCCACGGGCAAGGGAGGGTCCAGAAGATACAAAGGGGTCATTACCCCCTCCTAATATTCTGGTATTTAAATTTTTTTTTGTATTTTCAAGGGAATAATGAAATTAGGTAGTTACTATTAGAGATGCGACATCGAAGGCAAAACATCGATGTTTTGAATAACGATGTTCTTCCAATCAAACCACCGATGTCGATGAAACATCGACCACCAAACATCGATGTTTATCGAATCGATGGTTTTTATATATATCGATTCTTTAAATATCAACATATTAGTGCCTAAACGTATGTAAGAAAAACGTTGTTTCTCATAATTAATGAATAACAACATCAATTTTTTCGACATTGATGGTTTTTCATATTCAATTATTAAAGATTAACCTGTTATGACCCAAACATATTCATACATCGATGTCGCATCCCTAGTATGTACAGAGAATCGTATTTCTGGTGAATATTATAAAAGATTTTGCTAGCAGCTGCATTAAATAAATAATTCAGATTTATACTATTTATAGTTTTTTTTTTATATTTATGGTTTTCTTTTTCTTATTTTATTAATTTATTTGAAGTTGAAAATTTTACAGAAACAAGAAAGGGTATGTTTAATAGTGGTAATACATTCAATATATAGTCAACATCGATGTTAAGAACATTTTTGTTTTTGCCTATAAATCGGTGTTAAAAAATCTTTGTTTTTGACAAAAATCGATTAAAAACATCTTTGTTTTTGTTTAAACATCGATTTTTATTACATTTTTTTTCTCTAACAATCGGTGTTAAAATCATCTCTGTTTATGGCAAAAATTGATGAAAAAACATCTTTGTTTTTGTTAAAATATCGATGTTAAGAACATCTTAGGTTTTGTCTGAACATCGATGTTAAAAACTTGTTTGTTTTTATCAAATTATAGATGTTAAAAAAATTCTTTGCTTTTATTAAAACATCTATGTTAACATTCGACCCATCACTATCGATGTCCACAAAACATCGGCTGCATAACATCAATTTTTTGGCCAAAACATCGAATGTTTTAGACATTCGAACATGTTTTAGAAACATCGACATCTATGTCGCATCCCTAGTTACTATGCGCTAAACATAACGCATTAGGTTGTTTAGACCACAGTATTCTTAATGCAAGGTGCAATCTATTGCCTATCTGCTAATATGTATATATTATTAGATGTGAAAACTATTTGGTTTTCACTTATTTGAATATATAACTTTCCTTTACTTTTTTTTTTTATTGTTTACATTAAAGATTCCCTAATTATTTGTAGTTATTTGCTTCACTTCAATTTTTTTCTTAAGTGACACGTCCTATAACAAAAAAATAATTTATTATTATTATTATTGACCCCCCCATCGAAATTTCGTGCTGCTTTTGCCCCTGTCCATAGGTGTGAGACATTGGTGATTTGTTATCTAATTACCGATGTTCAGAATTGAAAATTGTTTGTCTATTTATATAACTAAAAAAATTTAGTTAACCTATTCTTAAAAGAATTTAACATTAAAACATTCATAGCTTTTGATAATCCTAACTACGTTTACACCATGCAATGATTCTATTAATTCTTCCATATACTATTTTATAGTTGAATCATTTTTTAATGCACCACTAACAATGGTCATATTCACTAGTGGCACAAAATACCATCATCTTATTATTATTATAATTTTTTTGTCATATAATATTGTGAAGAATTAGTAAATAATAGAAATAGTAAAAAAATGAAATATTGCAATATATTTTTAAAAATAATTATAAAATAATTCATAAAAAACACACATACTAGTTGAATGTGTTCATACACGTTTGTTATCGTCTCCTCACGTTTTGTTCCCTGTTCCATACTGATTAGTTCGTCCTTCATTCCTCTCACCTTGATCTTTCTTTTTAATCTCCACTACTCTTTAAAATTGTGTTGTATTAGCGCATTCTTTCAACTGACACGTTTTCCTCTCTGCCTTAATTGATTCCCGTTTTAAATTACATAGATATATGTTCAGTGATTTTCTAAATAGCTTCTTATGTTTCATTTCTAATTGAAGGAACAGTTCGTTTTTGAAATGCAGAATCATTCAGGAATTTTTAGCTCTCGAATCACTGTTCTATGTGAATGAGGTTTTAATTTGAATAAAGGTTTTCATCTGTTTCGTTTTAATTTTTAAGAATCATAAAAATAAATTCCTCCTACATATATTATGTAAAACTCTTAAAAATTAAAAAACATATCATTTCTAAATATATAGTAGTAACAATTTAATCTATTTTTGTGGGTAACCACCTTGTTTTTAAATTATTTATTTTTTGAAGAGAAAAGATTGGGCTCCGCCGGGAGTCGAACCCGGATCTTCCACGTGACATGCGCGGTATGCTAACCACTGCACCACAGAGCTCGCTTCCAAACGGAGCCAATCCTTCCACTTCATTGCAAGTTTTGCGAGTATTTACGGGAGGTGGAAAATTTTTGTCCAAACTTTGGCGTCGTCAATTTTTAAATTATTTTATATTAATTTAATTTTTGAACGAAAATATTGGGCTCCGCCGGGAGTCGAACCCGGGTCTTCCCGTCCTATTTTTTTTTTTTTATAAAAAAAATAGTTTGAAATAGAGTCAATCATTTTTTAAAAATTTCTGTGCGGATTCTATACAACTGGATAGACAAACTTTGTAGTCAAAATAATAGTTTATTATTTTTTAATAACTATTTAACAACTTAAACTTTTATTTTATTAAGCTATCAATGGTTTATCTGTTAGTGTAACTAGCTTATTATTTTTCAATAATAATTGATTAATTTTATCTGATGATCCCGACAGTACCGTTTCAGGCCTCAACCAAATATGTAGCCAGGCAATATATACACATATCCATAGCCATATAAAAAATATATATATTTAATAATAAGTTCAGATTAATTATATATTGACAATGACATAGTCTATTCGTATTTGATAATTTTTTTCAGAATTTTTCATAACGGATATTTTTTTCAAATCTATCCTAGTTTCTCCTTTTGCATTTTTTATATCATATAATCCGTATATGTAATTTTATATATATTTGTACATGGGTTGCTAAGAGTTAATGTTGTTACAATTTTCGTTAAGCACGGCTTACTTTTTGCCTGGAGGGTAGGACCAGTTAGGATATGACTGATACGCCATTAGAGCTAAATGGGTTTGCGGACCGCCTGCTACAGCAGAAATTAAGAAGCATGTCGCTCTCCCCCTAAACCACTTTACTTCACTAATTATTTTCGAAATTGAACAGTAATTTTGAACAATGTTCGTTTTTCGGCTTAGAATGTTTGAAGCGTAATTCGTGACGGTTTACCGTAAAAAAAGGAAGTAAACATTTTTTTAGACAAAATTAATAAAATGATAAACATATATATTTATTTAATACATTATTGTTGCAATGAAGGGCTACAGTATAAAAGTAGGTAATTACTACCAATGAAGTTTGAACCACTTACCACATGGGTAGTAGCGGTGCCCCTTTGTAAAGATGTTTATCATATACATATATATATATACGCCACAAAATTATTTTGTTAATGACCAAAATAATTTTGTGGCGTTTCTGCTCTTTATTGTTTTTATATGGGTGTATAATTGTATAATTAAAAAATATTAAAATAAAAACTTTAAATTACCACCAATTGGATTAATACTGTTACGTATGAAGTGCGTAGATTATCGAAACTAATGTTTTCAGGGGTGGATAGGATAATTAAAAATATGTAAGTATATGTAATTAGATATATAGTTCTTCGTAAATAAAATACGTATTGAACGCCGAATTCTATGTTCATTGAAACGCACGCATACATACACGGATAAATAGGATATAGTTAATAAAGCAATATTTAAGAAAAAGTTTGGGGGCTCCCTTTATATGCGTTCATACAAAAAACATTTTATTTTTGTTCAATTTGATTTAAAATAACAATTATAATAAGTTGGGTTAAAATTGTTTTATTACAATTATCATTTTAAGGGATACTCATCGAACTAGTTTTTTTAAAAATTAGATCTTTAAACCAACAAACACATAAGCTTTATATGTATATTGGTATAGATTTAATCAGACGGTAATAAAAATGTTTCATTTATTACAAGCATAAAAATTTAACCTACTATAGTGATTGAATATTAGCTATCTTGATTTGAAATGGCTTTGATTTGATGTATTTAAAATTGACTTTATTTATGGATGAAATAAGGTTTTTTTTGCTTCTGACTGACTATCTGGCTCTTCGAGATCAAATTTATGTTTTTATTTTACATAAAGTTAATTAATTTCATAATTATTTCGTTTAACTTCAGTTTTACTCACTGTGTTTATGTTAATGCTCCAACTTTTTTTTTTTTGGGCATTAAAAAAACAATGTTTGAGTATTAACCATTTTTTTTTACTATCAAAATATGAAAAATGGAATGGACAAAAGAAAATGAAAATTTTCCTCATGGTTTGATGTATAGTTAATATTATGAGTTTTGATTGATATTTTATATTTGTTATTATTCAATCTCACTCAATTGAGACATGTTTACAATAAAAGCTGTACGGGATAAAGAGTCAAATAATTTATGGGTAGTGTGATGTAACAATATTTTGGTAATATATTATATCTTAATGAAATGAGCTATACTAAATCATTATTTTGAAAAAAAAAAAGATTAACACGTTAGGTGTGGCATCGGTCCCCGGGGTCTTACATTTCCATCTTAACAGCCGGTTATCACATGATAACGTCCGAAAGTCCGAACACCTCAAAGACTCAATTTAGTCGATTTTTAATGAGATTATTGCATTTGAGTGTAGCAAACGTCGAAATTCTGTTGTTTCTTAGAATCGGACTCCGGGGTCCGATACAGGCCATCAGGAATTAAACAAGACTACTGGACGGCATCAAACATCCGCGTCCGATAATATTGCAATGAATACCTTTATGGTTATGTATCTTTAATAGTTCTTACTAAGTCTGTAATTATAAATAAAACACTGATATTTTCTTTATTTATTTTATATAAATTCATTTCTTTAAAAACATTTTTTTTTATCATAGAGTAAATGGTTGTAAAGCAGTAAAAGACTCCTAAAAATTGTTTTAACATTGCAAAAATTATCAATATGGATGGTAATTCAAAATTTCTGCAGTTTAATGCTATTTTCGATAAAGTATGGCGTAAATCCTGTATCGGACCCCGGGGGCATGTCCTGCGTCTGTTATGTCTAGGTCCAATCCTTTCCAAGAGATAATGCCCTTGAGAAGCCCATTTAATTCACTTTTCAGTAAAAAAATAACACTTTCGTCAGACCATTCCCATCGGACCCCGACGCAGTAGCTCATCCCAGCAGTCGGACCCCGGGGACCGATACCGTCCAATTCAGGATACCCCTAAAATACGCCTCCGCACCTAACGTGTTAATAGATTTATAGTATTACATCGAATTTAATTTTAATGTAACCATGGTCACTAAATAAAAGAGAATCAAATTGTCCAAAGCTTTCATTAATTAATATACTTGATTACTTTTGAGTCGCAACTAGTCTCTGAGTCATAGTATAAAGATTTTTATGTAGTAATTAGTTATCGTTAGATAATTAATTTATAATTTTTAAACTATTTTATTAGAATAGGTTAAATAATGGTCAGGATTTTCAGTTACAATGATATTTATTATGGTAAGCCAACGTTTCGATCCAACTTGTGGATCTTCATCAGGGCTAAAAGAAAACAAATATATGAATATCTATGCTAGAGGGTGGACTCAGTAATGGATAAATGGACTCAGTAGGTAAATATCAGATTCTATTTTATCTTGTTAACCAGCCTCTTATTTTAATATTTATGTATACCATCTTTTATATTATTATCAGTTCTGTAATGTATCCATTTATTGTCACCCTCTAGCATAGATACTCATATATTTGTTTTCTTTTAGCCCTGATGAAGATCCACAAGTTGGATCGAAACGTTGGCTTACCATAATAAATATCATTGTAACTGAAAATCCTGACCATCATTTAACCTATCGTAATTGAAGAACAGTTGACCATCTCTCATCTCTATTTTATTAGAAGATAAAAGATTCGACGACGGCCGGGAATCGAAAAGATAAAAGGTTCGATTCCCGGCCGTGGTCGAATCTTTTATCTTCTAATAAAATAGTTAAAAAATTATGAAGATTTTTATTTAAAAACGGGAATAAATAAAAAAATTAAAATCGAGGAGATATCAAAAGGGAACCGAGAAAATATTCCCTAAGTTATCATAAGAAAACCAGGTTGTGCATCCTTTTTATAAAGCCATGAAAGGAAGGGAAAATAATGTCTCCAACAATATGAATACTAAAAAGATTCCCTTTATCGGAGGCTATGTAAATAAAATCGCTTGTAAAACAAAAGGAGGGCTGCTCCTGGAAGGCCGGTGAGCATTTATATTCCGGGCTTCCTCACTCCAACAGGTCCCCCCCCCCCCCGAAGGAACCGGTATGCCTGATCACCGGTTCTTCAGAGAGCTTCCCGGTTCGTAGGGGAGACGTATTCACAGCTTTTTATAGAGGAACTATTTCCCAATTCTTCAATCGATCCGAAGAGAGAATCGATTGTACTTTTTTTTTTATGAGTCCACATTGGATCAGGGTTGATTAAGAGGTTGTCAGAGAGGCTTCGCCTGATTATCAGAAACCAATTAGGAGTGTTTGCTCTGGTGATTCGCAATTCGGAAAACAAACGGCTCGCTCAAGCTTTGCCCCAGGTCGGACATAGACCCGGGGAATAAACTCGCCGTTCAAAAACTCTCCTTTCGTATTTTTGAAGTTTTTTAATCCTCAGGCATTAGCTTAAATATAATCTGGAAGATTTTCAGTAATTTTATAAACATTCATTATCATATTTTTACTATCCCTTACCTATATATGAAATATATAGTAGAGGAGAGCGGGGTTGGTTGGCAACAGTTTTCACTTTTTTGATTGTTGAGTCGTTCCTGTTAATATAATCCCAATAGGGCTGGTACCACTGTAAACTCCAAGTGTTAGAGTACTTCAAGTATTTTTTTTCACCACATAATATTTAATACTAAGATTATAGAAAATTGAAGCATTCATCAATCCAGAGTATGCCAATTAACCCCCTATGTGGGGCAGGTTGGCCTAGAAGGTGGGGTTGTTTAGCCATCTCATTCAAGTACTGCCCGACACATATTATTGTTATTAAAAGCTGCACTATAATGGTATAATAATTTTGAATCGGTTTTAACCAGCTTTTATGGGAAAATAGAATGACAATAGAAGAAGATAGAAGTTTAGACTGTCGTCACTTTCTGCAAAAGAAAAATTGCTCTCATCCTCCTTGCTGGAACTAAAGACAATTGGTAGTTTCACCTTTGCTTATGTCTACCTTGCTTTTGTGAATTGCTACTGTGCCATCAAACCCCAGTTGAAGAGAGCCAACTAACCCCACCGGAGAGATCATATAAAAGATGGCTGCCAGGACAGGGGAGAACAACCAAACAAGAAACTGGTTAGTCGAAAGGCTAGGTTTTTCAAAGGAGTTTGGTGCTATCTGAACAGAATCGGAGTCAAATGTTTTGCCATGCCTTTAAACCAAATTTACTGAACATATAAAAATTTACTTACGTGTTGTAAAGTCAATCAATGAAGCACACTCTTCTCTGCACTTTTAGCATCGGATTAAAAACTCAGGACAAGAGTCCCGAGGTCGAGCTGGTCACATGGTACAATGGTGGGGCCTTCACAACAGGTATGACGGCCACTATTGGCCAATGGCCAACCTGCCCCCTATGCCAACCAACCCCGCTCTTCCCTGAGGGAAAGTATTGCGATCGTGAAAAATTTCGATTTCTGGTTTGCAACGGAAATACACGTTCTGGAGTCCCCTGAGTCCAAATAACCAAGTCCCGCGAAATGGTCTGTGTGTGTGTGTGTGTGTCTGTATGTATGTGAACAGACTAGTTCAAAAACTATAAACCGTGCGCACCTGAAATTAGGTATTTAGTTTATGTATATTCCCACGATGTGACAGCAAAAATTTCATCGAAATTGGTCAAACGGAAGGGGTAGTGTATTTATTAACTGTTTACGTTTTTTTCGATTTTCTCAAAAACGGCTCTAACGATTTTGATAAAACTGAGTATTTGATCTATTAATATGCCCGAGATATGACTGCAAAATTTTTATCAAAATTGATCTACCGGTGGGGACCCTTTACTTAATAAATTTTGTATCATTTTCACGTGTTTTTTTTTTATTTACTCAAAAACGACTTTAACGATTTTGAACAAACTGGGTATCTGATGTAAGTATATGCCAAAGTTGTGACAGCCAACATTTCATCTAAATTGGTCAAACGGAGGGAGCATTTTATTTCATAACTTTTTTTCGATTATCTTAAAAACGGATTTAATGATTTTGATCAAATGCGTCATGTTTAATGAAAATTAGGTGTTCTTTAATATCAGCTAAGATACATCATTATTAAAATGTTCCGAGCGGGCTTAAATGGAGAAGGGACCTTTTTTGTTTTCTTATGAAGTACCTTTGTATTTGTTTATATGGAGAATTTATCTGTATCTCGTTTCGTCTTAAAATAAGAAATAGCTAAATATGAAATATTAAAAAAATCAAGTAAACATATAGAGGAGAAAAAAAGAAAAATATTCTGTCAATGCGGAGTACGCCTTTAATGACAGACCTTTGTTCATAATTAAAGCCATTCTGTTCATTTAATGGAAATTATTTGTTTCATAGTAACTAAATAAAGTTTTCAACAACTACTTAGAGAATTATAAAATCAGACGACTTGGACTATTATGCCTGCATTGCCGAATAGTGACAAGTAAAAACTTTTATTTAATAATAAAAGAAATTAGTGTTTTTTTAGAGAAAATTAAAATAAAAATAAGAAATGAATTTGGAAAAAATGTGTGATTTTTAGGAGTGGCAATTAACAAAGCACATCAATTTCTAATCTAAGTAAGTTGGTAAGTGAAAGTTCTGTGTTGCGCGCACGCACCTGATTTTTTTTTTATATATGTAATACCTAGTTAACACTCATTCCTTTAGCACGAACGCTAATTTCTCGAAACTTCTAATCTCAAAAATCTCAAAATATGAATCTCAAAAAAATTCATGGTAAGATCTAGTTAATTTTTGGCATACGCAATCATATTCCGTGCAAGAATATGTAATCAACTCAGACCTGCCCTCCGTCCTTAAATTCGGTTAAAAATACAAATAATGTTACTAATGAAGATTTTTATTAACTTTTTTTATAATTTAGTAATAATAGTTTAATATTAAGTTTAAGCAATTTTATTTTATTTCAACCGATTTCTAAGTCGGCTTAAATAAAATAAAATTTAAAAGAAGTGGGTGTTGAAGTAATCCCAGAAAAAAAAAAAAAAAAAAAAAAAAAAAACAGGTGATAAAAAAAACAAAAACATGTTATGAAGATTTCATTTTAAGTAAAACAAATTGATTTCATTTTGAGTAAAAAGGCGTAAGCACCGAACTGATGGCATTGTTATTTTTTTAGTTGAAATCATTTTATTTTATTTTTTGTGATTTTTAAATTTATTGTTTTGTTTTTCCGCTTAAACCCTTGAAGGACTGTAAATGGCTCGGAAAATCTTTTTCCTAATATATCTATTTTGCGGTGAACGATAACGCTTTTCTTTTTTGACAACGAGAAAGAATTGAAATTCTATTCTTAAGGGTCTAGATAGACTAAAAGGAAAATTTGTTTTACTCGATTTACTGCAGTGGGCTTTTTGAATCTACAAAGATATTTTTTTCTATTTGGATATGGATAATTTTATATATATATACAGTTAGCAAAAAAGTCCATGTACTCCATGCCAAAAATCAAATTTTAGCCAAGGAAAAAAAGGAAAAATAACAGAAGTAGAGATGAGAGATGGTCAACTGTTCTTCAATTACGATAGGTTAAATAATGGTCAGGATTTTCAGTTTACAATGATATTTATTATGGTAAGCCAACGTTTCGATCCAGCTTGTGGATCTTCATCAGGGCTAAAAGAAAACAAATATATGAGTATCTATGCTAGAGGGTGACAATAAATGGATACATTACAGAACTGATAATAATATAAAAGATGGTATACATAAATATTAAAATAAGAGGCTGGTTAACAAGATAAAATAGAATATGATATTTACCTACTGAGTCCAGGTGGATACTAAGACTAAAGGTAAAAATAAGGTGAGAGGTAGTGGTAGGGGGTAGGTTTGCCGACTTCAAAGGTTTATGGCGGGGAAATCCAAAGCTTTTGAAGTGAAGGCACATGACAACAGAGTGAACAAAATATTTAAAAACTAACAAAATATATGGTACTGTATACAAATAGTTGTGTCTGGACTGAATAATAACATAAAAATGAGATAATACATAATGTAACAAAGCATACAAATTTGGAAAATATATAGAAAGAAGCATACAATACAAAAAATAATAAAAGTATAAGAGGTACAGAGATAATTGCAGGTACCTATGAAATCAAAACTAGGATTTGAGGATGCGGAAGATGTTAGAATAAGTGGATGAAATTATCTCTTTATCTGTTTTGTGATTTACCGGGTTATTAGTTTCTAGATGGATGAAAATGGATTCTGAGAGGAGACGTTTGTCGTGGTTAGATACAGTGGCTAATATGGAGGGGTTCTCAAAGTCGAAGGAATGGTTGTGGGCAATGGCATGTTCTGCTAATTTAGATGTAGACGAATTACGCGTGGAAATACTGTATTTATGTTGATAAATACGTTTTTTTAAATAATTTTTGGTTTCACCTATATAGCAACTGTTGCAATTAAGCGTGGAGCACTGGATACGATAAACTACATTACACTTGTCTAGGAGAGGTACAGGGTCTTTGAGTTTTGTATAAAGATTTTTTAATTTATTGTTATTTTTTAATACTAGGCGCATGTGTGGGAAACTCGATGAGAAGGATTTTTTAATTTTGTTTGAGAGAATGGGGATATATGGGATAGATCTGTATTGGAAAGTAGAAATCGGAGGTTGTGAAGAGTTGTTAGAGAGATTTTGAGTTTTAGCATCGTTATTAATAAGTGTTTTTATTAAATGCTCAGGAAAATCGTTAGATTGTAAGATATTTTTCAGGCGGATTTTGTTATGACAATGAAATTGTGGATCGGACAAGTTCAGGCTACGGTGGATGAGGTTTTTTGCGACGTTGATCTTTTGGTGATGTGGATGTTGGGAAAAATAGTTAAGGAGTCGGCCAGAATAAGTGGGTTTGGTGTACCAATTAGTGGATATAGAATGGTCCGGGTTTCTGGTAATGGAAATATCTAGGAATGGAAGGGTACAATTGGTTTCCAATTCTATAGTGAAACGGAGACGTGGATGGTAGGAGTTAAAGGCGGCGAGAATATCAGTGATAGAGTTAGGATTGAGAATCAATAGGAGGTCGTCTACATATTTTTTAATGAAAAAAATATCGTTGGGGAATTTAGGTATAACAGAATCAAGGAGGTCGTTGAGGACAATACCGGAGAGGTCGGGAGCTAGACAGCTACACATTGCAAGGCCAGAAGTTTGGAGAAAATATTTATTTTGAAAACAAAAATATCCAGAATTACAGCATAAAGCAAGGGAGTCAATGTAGGCAGATTTATTGAGTTTACTATGGGATTCTAACAAGTTCCATTTATCTTCAACGATTTGGAGGGCACGATCCGTCGGGATGTTAGTGAAAAGACTCTCGGCGTCGAAAGAGGCTAAGATAAAATTATCGGGAATATTGATGGTTTTTAATTGTTCCAAGAGATGGAAGGAATTCTTTACGTCGTATGGATTGTTATGGCTAAGGGATTGTAAGGGAGGGAGAAAGAATTTGCTGAGCTTAGTGGAGGGAGAATTGATATTTGAAATGATGGGACGGATGGGATTACCGGGTTTATGGATTTTTGGTAGACCGTAACAACGGGGAGCAGTAGAATTATAAGAAATAAGGTATCTGTAAGTAGGGGTATTTATTTGTTTTGTATCAAGGAGATGTTTGAGATGTTGGTTGAATTTGGTAGTGAGAGAAGGTGTTGGGTCACGTTTACTGGGGCGATAAGTGTTCGTGTCAGAGAGAAGAGTGTTAATTTTATCATTGTAATCTGCGCGGTCCATAATGACAGTTTTGTTACCTTTATCCGCACGGGTTACAATGATTTGGTTATGAGTATTTAGGAATGAACGGGTTAAGGATAGGTCTTTATAGAATTGGGTTGAGAAAGGAGATGAAGATGAACGGGTGGGTTTCTGTGAAAGGTGAAACCCACCCGTTCATCTCCTTTCTCAACCCAATTCTATAAAGACCTATCCTTAACCCGTTCATTCCTAAATACTCATAACCAAATCATTGTAACCCGTGCGGATAAAGGTAACAAAACTGTCATTATGGACCGCGCAGATTACAATGATAAAATTAACACTCTTCTCTCTGACACGAACACTTATCGCCCCAGTAAACGTGACCCAACACCTTCTCTCACTACCAAATTCAACCAACATCTCAAACATCTCCTTGATACAAAACAAATAAATACCCCTACTTACAGATACCTTATTTCTTATAATTCTACTGCTCCCCGTTGTTACGGTCTACCAAAAATCCATAAACCCGGTAATCCCATCCGTCCCATCATTTCAAATATCAATTCTCCCTCCACTAAGCTCAGCAAATTCCTTCTCCCTCCCTTACAATCCCTTAGCCATAACAATCCATACGACGTAAAGAATTCCTTCCATCTCTTGGAACAATTAAAAACCATCAATATTCCCGATAATTTTATCTTAGCCTCTTTCGACGCCGAGAGTCTTTTCACTAACATCCCGACGGATCGTGCCCTCCAAATCGTTGAAGATAAATGGAACTTGTTAGAATCCCATAGTAAACTCAATAAATCTGCCTACATTGACTCCCTTGCTTTATGCTGTAATTCTGGATATTTTTGTTTTCAAAATAAATATTTTCTCCAAACTTCTGGCCTTGCAATGGGTAGCTGTCTAGCTCCCGACCTCTCCGGTATTGTCCTCAACGACCTCCTTGATTCTGTTATACCTAAATTCCCCAACGATATTTTTTTCATTAAAAAATATGTAGACGACCTCCTATTGATTCTCAATCCTAACTCTATCACTGATATTCTCGCCGCCTTTAACTCCTACCATCCACGTCTCCGTTTCACTATAGAATTGGAAACCAATTGTACCCTTCCATTCCTAGATATTTCCATTACCAGAAACCCGGACCATTCTATATCCACTAATTGGTACACCAAACCCACTTATTCTGGCCGACTCCTTAACTATTTTTCCCAACATCCACATCACCAAAAGATCAACGTCGCAAAAAACCTCATCCACCGTAGCCTGAACTTGTCCGATCCACAATTTCATTGTCATAACAAAATCCGCCTGAAAAATATCTTACAATCTAACGATTTTCCTGAGCATTTAATAAAAACACTTATTAATAACGATGCTAAAACTCAAAATCTCTCTAACAACTCTTCACAACCTCCGATTTCTACTTTCCAATACAGATCTATCCCATATATCCCCATTCTCTCAAACAAAATTAAAAAATCCTTCTCATCGAGTTTCCCACACATGCGCCTAGTATTAAAAAATAACAATAAATTAAAAAATCTTTATACAAAACTCAAAGACCCTGTACCTCTCCTAGACAAGTGTAATGTAGTTTATCGTATCCAGTGCTCCACGCTTAATTGCAACAGTTGCTATATAGGTGAAACCAAAAATTATTTAAAAAAACGTATTTATCAACATAAATACAGTATTTCCACGCGTAATTCGTCTACATCTAAATTAGCAGAACATGCCATTGCCCACAACCATTCCTTCGACTTTGAGAACCCCTCCATATTAGCCACTGTATCTAACCACGACAAACGTCTCCTCTCAGAATCCATTTTCATCCATCTAGAAACTAATAACCCGGTAAATCACAAAACAGATAAAGAGATAATTTCATCCACTTATTCTAACATCTTCCGCATCCTCAAATCCTAGTTTTGATTTCATAGGTACCTGCAATTATCTCTGTACCTCTTATACTTTTATTATTTTTTGTATTGTATGCTTCTTTCTATATATTTTCCAAATTTGTATGCTTTGTTACATTATGTATTATCTCATTTTTATGTTATTATTCAGTCCAGACACAACTATTTGTATACAGTACCATATATTTTGTTAGTTTTTAAATATTTTGTTCACTCTGTTGTCATGTGCCTTCACTTCAAAAGCTTTGGATTTCCCCGCCATAAACCTTTGAAGTCGGCAAACCTACCCCCTACCACTACCTCTCACCTTATTTTTACCTTTAGTCTTAGTATCCACCTGGACTCAGTAGGTAAATATCATATTCTATTTTATCTTGTTAACCAGCCTCTTATTTTAACATTTATGTATACCATCTTTTATATTATTATCAGTTCTGTAATGTATCCATTTATTGTCACCCTCTAGCATAGATACTCATATATTTGTTTTCTTTTAGCCCTGATGAAGATCCACAAGCTGGATCGAAACGTTGGCTTACCATATAAATATCATTGTAAACTGAAAATCCTGACCATTATTTAACCTATCGAAAAATAACAGACTATTCTTTTAATTTTTTTCTTTATAAATTAACCCTTAATACTTGATCATTTTTAAACATTTTCAATTTCATAAACAACGTTTTAAGACATTTATAAAAATTATTTATACAAAAAAAAAAAAAAGTCTGTGTACACTAATTATTTTAAAAAATAATATTTTTTTTTTTTGGTAAACACATTGTTATTGTGGTGTTACTATTAGCTGGTAATCTTGTTGCAGCGCAGTGATGCACTTCATTGTAGGATTATCATTCACAGATCGCAAAATTGCAGGCCTGTGATTTCTCAAAAATTATTTGGGCCTCCCAGATCTAGGTTTACTTTGAAGATAACTGGTTTCTTGGTAATGCTTAATTATTCTTTTAACTGTAGAGTGACGTTTCTTAATTATTTCTGCCATTTCTCTCTAAGATTTTCCATCATTTCTTAAATTAATAATCAATTGTCTAATTTCTACACAAATTTCCATTTTTAGCAAAGTAACAGAAAAACTCGCAAATCACGGCCACTATAAAGACTTGACTGACTAAAATAAAGCTGTTTGTTTATATTGAAAACGTTTGTTTATTATTGTACAGTATTTGAAGGATTTTATAATAAATGTACACACACTTATTTTGCAATGGTTCAGAAGTTCTATTAGCAATTATCTTTACCTCATCTTTAATGTTGTATTTATTTCTCTTTTGGTAGTGAATTTTAATTCTTTCAAATTTACAGTTTAAAAGAAAATAACATAAAAAATGTTTTCTTCATTTCCTTTGATGTCCTGGGGAAACTTAGACAATTTCTATGTGGTGTACACAGACTTTTTTTATTAACTGTATATATGAAGATTTTTTTTTTTTTTATCTTACAAAAGATTAGAGGTTTCTCTTATTTTCAATCTTTTACGTTATTTCCAAGTCATATTAGCCTCCCATTCACACGAATGAGATAGGGATGCTATGAACTCCTCATCGTTTACTCACAACGCACATGTGCCATCGACTTATGAGGTAAAGAAAATGCTTGGGATTGGTTGAGACGTCAGCTGTTTAAACCATGTGGAGGATATGACGTATACTATTACGTGAGGAACGCTGAGAGGATGAGAAAATAGGAAGCGATTTGATACAGTTTGAATTTTATATCAGTGAGATGAGGAATCTGTTGTAAGAAGGAATTAACTGAGTTTCTAAACCACTACGTGAGTGTGCCACGCTCAATCAAAAGCCAATCTAATAGAACTAGGATACCTGTTTGGCACGATTCGCATTCCTAAACTGAGGTGATTTCTTCCAACCGAACTTTGGTAATTAATCACTAATAATTCTAAGAATAATTAAAATATCTGTAATGAGGAAAATTATTTGGATCTTCGTCTCTACTACCAACTAAATTATCTACATAACGGATGTAGCAATTTATGACACTGAGGACAGCCTTGGAGGTCGAAACGTCTGTAATATAGAAAATAAAATAAATATCAGTAGAGACTAAGATCCAAATTAATTTCCTCATAACTTGCAAATCTCTAAAACCCTTTTTTAAATAAATAAATATCTGTATATTAGATAGATTGGTGAAAGTAATCTTCCCAATATCATTTATTTAAAAATTACACAAGAAAATATATAAATATGGTAAAACAGCAACGTTTCGGACTATTTCATGCATCTCCAGGGCAATTATTCTTTTGTTGTATATTTTCTGTATTTCTTACATAATTAGACCTAATACTTACTCATAGTAGAAAGAGTAAGTAGTAGATAGATGGGACAAGGACATATTAGGTCTAATTATGTGGCAGCAATGTGAAATGATTGAAAAATATTTTTTTTATAAAAAAAATGTGACCTATTACATTTTAATAAAAAAATGTGAGAAATACAGAAAATATGATGTGACCAAGCCACCAAAATATGAAAAGAAAATATACAACAAAAGAATATTGCCTCGAAGATGGATGAAATAGTCCGAAACGTTGGAGTTTTACCATATTTATATATTTATTTTTTTGTGTAATGTTTAAATAAATGATATTGGGAAGATTACTTCCACCAATCTATCTAATATATAATATTCAATATCTTCCTGTATAATGAATATTATACTTGTGATTATATATTAAATATCTGTAATATTTTTCTTTCTTCAATTTGTATTTCACTAATTTGATTGATAAATGAAATCGGGGTTTTTTAATTTATGCCACGCAATATTTTATTTATGGATAGAACAGATGATGGAGCTTATTTGAAAGATTTATTTCATGGCGATTCTAAATGGTGGATATGGAAAGGTCATAGTGTCAAAATCTTTTTTGCACGTCCATTCTCTTTTTGGATTGTATTACGTTCTTTAATCTTACGCTTATGATTAAAAATAGAATAATCATATAACATATAATAGGATAGAATATAATATAATAGGAAATAGAAAAATATATAGTAGAATAATTATATACAAATGGGATAATGTAAGGATGTATCTGTGTAATGAAAATAATCCAACATGACGTGTGTGTAAAATATCACCTTTGTGAATTTTTTTTTAATTAATGGAATTATAAGTTAATTCTCTGATTAATCATCAAGCACTTGCCAAAATAAATAATTGAAAAAAAACATTATATATATATATATATATATATATATATATATATATATATATATATATATATACATATGAACATTGTTGTAAAATGGAACTTTTTAAAATTATTACCTAACATAATTTTTTTTATTTCTACGTATTCTAGTATCCTATTCAATGACATATACTTAGTTAATGCGACAAAATGTCTTTGATGGTTGAAAATAATTGATCGAAAAAAAGTAAAATTTATCCATCATAAAATTGGTCAATTATAGATTATGTGATTTTTATGTGTTAAATAAAAAATAATACTATTATTAGCTAAATAAAGTTAATTTAAAATATAATCTCAATGATGGGACAAATAAAAATGTTTTGTCGTTCGCAAATAGGAGGAAGTCCAACAGACTCTTAAAAAGTTTTCAGAGTAAATAAGAAAAGTTTTCTTTCTTACAATGCACTTTATTTTTTATTCTTTGTCTTGACTTACAAAAAAAAAAAAAAAAAAAGCTCTGCCACATCGAACTGTTTACAAAATTAGTATCGACCATTTATTTTATTTATATTAACATAAATGCAAATTATGTGTATTCATTGAGGTATAAAATTAGAGTGGAAATATGGATAATACATGAGTATTTTATTACGAGGATTTTAATTTATAACTAATTTAGGAAAAATTTTCATTCAGCTATGACCTTATTTTTTATTATTGTAATAAATTATTACATACTTTTATGTAAAATAAACGAGAAATGTTAAACTTCGTTAAAAATATCTTAACACTGTTATTTACGCTTTTTTGCTGACCATTTAGAAATATTCATGGGTTTAATTGAATTCAATGTTATAATTCAAGTATTTTGTAAAATTTTATGAGGTTATCCTTCTCGGTCAGGGAGAAAAGCAGTTTTAACAAGCCTTTACTGTTGTCAGAGTACCATCATCTATCAGTCAATTTTGGGATTTTTCTCAGTCTAAGAAATCTGTTATCACTTATTTAGAATTCTGCATAGTTTAGAGAGTAAGTTGAAATACTGGCCGATCTTGAAGTCTTTCAGAAATGAAAGTTTACGTTGCTTTACTATAATCTTGCGTATTAAAGTACATATCGTTAAGTACTTCTGATTGCATTAATTTCTTAAATAATATAAATATAGTTGTTAATAACAGCTAAATATATATTATAAATAACATTGGTCTTGATGCTGTTCCCTGTAGTACTCCTGAATAGATAATTTCTGTTCTCTCAATTCTATCTTTTTGAGTTGACTAAAAACTCAGAATTTCTAATGGCTTTCGGGAATTTCGATTTTTTTTTTTTTTTTTTTTTTTTTTTTTTTTTTTTTTTTTTTTTTTTTTTAATCAATGCTGAAATCACTTCGGATTTTAGGTATTAGTTGTGGAAATAATTACAATATTGTGTTTCATAGCGAAATCATACAAATCGACCTCATTATAATCATATATCCTCTTAATAAAATTTTATAACATTTAAGATATTTTATCGTACAAAAGTTTTTCAAATGTAACTTGGGATTTTTTTTTTTTGTAAATAAAATTTTCATGATGTTATTGTTCAAACTATTCTTAGCTATTGGGATGTATACTATGAAAACTGTGCCATCATTAACAAAATAAACGCAACAGCTGCTTTGTTTCTTATTAATTTTCTTCTGAAATCCGTAAACCTACTTTTCTAATACATGACTATACCATGAATATATTTGAGAGCCTACTTTAAATCTCTATGAATACCTATGACACTCATATAATCTTATCCCAACCTCTTTGTTCATTGCAGGCCATCATTGTGAGAACAATACAGTCTCGAAACGTCAAGATAATATATTCGTTTATTATTGACTAAACCTCAAGAACCCTATTATAACATTAAATATCAACAGACAAGAATATATATAATATAGAATGAAACTACAGTAGGAGAATTAAAATTAAAGTAAATATAAAATTGCTCATATAAAGATAAGCATATCATCCATATGCTCTCATTTATGTTACCAAATTTTATTATTTTTGTTTATACATAATCTACTTTTTTATTAAATATTTGTGTAAATATAATTAATCATTTTATTATACATGAAAATACGGACACTAGTTATTATGTATATACCTATATATACGTAAGTGACAATAGTCAGAAAAATTTACTTGATATCGCACTATTAAAGTTATTCTAATGGAGCATTTGTCTCAGAATTAAATTGTTTCATAAATGTCATACATGTTCAACCAATACATGTAGCCGGTATACCTGGACACGTGTTTACTTTTACACCTTATCTAATCTTATCAGAAGTTACGGCGGTTGGGTGGGAAAACATTATTCCCCAGGTATTGTTGATTCATCGAAATTTAGATTTATTTCTATCGATTCAGTAATTTTTACATTACAAACATTATTTAAATCAAGTATCTATATGTATTAAAGAAGAATTAATAAATTACTGGATTTCATTCATGTTCTTGCATTTTATTGATTAGTTTCGCGTTTGTCCTAATATTATATTGTAGCAAAGCCCATTTTTGTTGATTGAGTTGTATTTTTATTAATCGTAACCAGTACAAGTTACGATAGGTTAAATTATGATCAGGATTTAAAGTTTGAATTTTTTTTTATTTATTTTCAAAGCCAACGTTTTGATCTAGATGTGGATCTTCATCAGTCGTCTGAGTCAAGGTAGATACAAAGACTGAGTCTAACGTAAAGATTGACAGTTGACTATCTCTCACCTCTACAATAGTACAATTTAGTTTAAAATGAAGGCATGGTTAAATGATCACCTATCGTTTAACACTTCACCTACTAAATAATTAAAGCTGATAAGTATGTACAAGGAATAGAAGGTTAAATATGAGTATAATACAGTAAGGCAGGTTCTTGAAGTTCCGCTATATGGAAAACATTGCCTTGATAAATTGACACATTCTTTTTTTAAAGGATTACTCATAAATGAAGAGTTTTGAGTAAAATATGAGGAGTTATGGGGCCTTCAACGGATGACAGAGTGTTCTTCCTATGAGAACACTCGTCTCTAATTGCCTTAGCCGTCATGTGTGTCCCCTTCGAATCTGGTAATGGATGGGGTAATATTTTTTCTGGGTCGGACCAATGGTGAAAAAGGGGCGGTCGTAAAGCCGAGGAGAAGCGCCCACTAGGAGGGTCCCTATGCCTTGTAAAGCCAGTAACGACTCCCTGAGTCACGAAGTAATGACTCATCCCCCTGACGGTACCCCCTTCCCCGCTATTTACCTATGCGGTGTGGTGAGGGGGGAGAAAGAGAGATAGAGCGAGATGGGGGAGGGTGGAGGGGCAGTGATGGAAGGTGTTTACCCAAAACATCGATAAGTCATTTGTTTCAAAGGTGCCCGCACACTGCGTCGAACAACGTACCCGAAAAGCCGAAGATGCCCGATCTTTCTTTTGTTTTTGTAGGGGAGAGCGGGGTTGGTTGGCAACAGTTTTCACTTTTTTGATTGTTCAGTCGTTCCAGTTAATATAATCCCAATAAGGCTGATACCACTGTAAACTCCAAGTATTAAAGTACTTCAAGTATTTTTTTCACTACATAATATTTAATACTAAGATCATAGAGAATTGAAAAATTCGTCAATCCCTAGTATGCCGATTAACCCCCTATGTGGGGCAGGTTGGCCTAGAAGGTGGGGTTGTTTAGCCATCTCATTCAAGTACTGCCTGACACATATTATTGTTATTAAAAGCTGCACTATAATGGTATAATAATTTTGAATCGGTTTTTAACAGCTTTTAAGGGAAAATAGAATGACAATAGAAGAAGATAGAAATTTAGACTGTCTTCACTTTCTGCATAAGAAAAATTGCTCACATCCTCCTTGCTGGAACTAAAGACAATTGGTAGTTTCATCTTTGCTTATGTCTACCTTGCTTTTGTGAATTGCTACTGTGCCATCAAACCCCAGTTGAAGAGAGCCAACTAACCCCACCGGAGAGATCATATAAAAGATGGCTGCCAGGACAGGGAAGAAAAATTAAACAAGAAACTGGTTAGTCGAAAGGTTAGGTTTTTCAAAGGAATTTGGTGCTATGTGAACAGAATCGGAGTCAAATGTTTTGCCCATGCCTTTAAACCAAATTTACTGAAAATATAAAAATTTACTTATTTACCTTCATAGAAAAGGGTCAGTGCACATGAGGAGATAGGAAGACGCGTCAATTCAAAATTAGCACTCCGATACAAAGTTTTTTGTTCGTTTTGTCTTCATTTTATTTTATTTGTCTCCAAGGTCAGGGGTACCTGCAGTACAATAGACCGACCGGATTTACCATTATACTCCAGGTACCCCTGACCTGGCTTATAGTCCGCATCTCAGAAGGTGCCTTTACACCTTACGAACCTCACCTTCGAACAAGTTCTCCTTCGAACCTTGCCGTACCGACGTGAAGCGAACAGCCATTTATACTTCGCGTGACGTTAAGCGAACCAATATGGCAGACGCAACCCAAGCTAGCTTATGATAAAGAAAAAATCTACTTTATCGATATATTTTATATTATCTGTAAAATAAAAAAATAGGAGACGAATTACAACGTATCACAAATTACACTAGTATCACAAACAACTCCTGTCACTTAGAAAAACCCAAATCAAAAGTGACACTAGCGCTACCCCCGTACCCAGGCGAACAGATGAAGCACCTAGAACAGCCGAACAGTCGACGTGAAGGCTTCACGAAGGTTGTTCGAGGGTGGTGTTCGAAGGTAAAGTTCGTAAGGTGTAAAGGCACCTAGAAAAGTGTCGTCCGTGTGCATCGGGCCTAATCCGGAACATCCGGTCGTCACTTACCGGCCCATGTGCACTGCCCCTATATACCCAACGTATGTCTGCATATCAGCGTGACATTACGCCTAGCGGCTAGCGGGTCTTGCAGCTCATGTGCACCGGGCCTAAAGAGGTGCCTTTACATTGGTCGTCTAATCCAACTGGACTCGAAGAAGTACTTTATCTGTTCGCCTATGTGTTCGGGGATAGCGCTAGTGTTGCTTTTGAGTAAGTTAAGATAAGCTTCTAGACCATGAAAAACGCTTTTACCGTTTTTCTGAAGTTGCTTTTTATACATAATAATTTAGAGCAAAAGTCAGAACAGCCGCTAGTTTCACGCCAATGGAGATTTCGTATTGATGTGGATATCTCAGACATCATTTTACGCTCGACTTTACGTTTACATTTAAATTTGCCAATAACCACACAAATACTGTTCCTCCAACTACAGTACAAGTCAAAAGTTTACAAAAGTGATTTTGTAAAATAAATAAATAACAACATTTTATTTATTGAACAACATAGCAACTATGATTTTATTTTTAATTTGCATATTTATAATTGTATTCGAAACAATCATATAATGTTTGAAATGTTATCTCTTGAGTTACAATTACTTTTTTTAACTTGAAACTTGTGAATTAAATAGAAGTTAGTCTAAACTTTTGACTGTTACTGTACATGTAAAATATAAAATCAAGCGGAATTATAGATAGAATGGAAATATAAACAGAAGAAGAAAAAAAAAAAAATGTTTTTTTTTTTTTTATAAACTTTTAGTATCTTGAGATAAGTACTTAAAAAATATTTTAAATAATTTATTTTTGAAGAGAAAAGATTTGGATAGAATATAGACTTAAAAAATACTGTTCCATGAAGTTGGCGATTTGATAAGCATTTAAGGGTTTTTACCTTCCATTATCCAATGAAGAGCAAGGCACCCGTTTTGAGAAGCTTGACGTATCCCTTAATTATATTTGGTATCCTTAGAGCTACAAAATGTATTTTTACTTTTGTTATTTTCTTTTTAACAGTATGTATATAACATAATTTTATATTATAACGGATCGACATCAATCGATTTCTTAGACTTATAATGTTTATTTAAAATATCTTTTTTATGAATAAAAAATGTATTTGTAAGTAAACAATTTATTAATATTTTATATTATATATTATTTAAAATAATAATAATTGTTTTGTAATATTTAATAATAATATTTAAAATAAAATAAAATATTGATTATATTTATAAATATAATATTTATAGATTCTGTATTTATTTTCAGATAATCAAAAACAACCTTACTGGATTTCTTCATGTTATACGGAAATGTATAATTGGTATATCCATGGTTTAGACAAAGGAATATTCTCTTTCAATTAGATAAGGTAATGTGATTTTAGTATTACACTTAGTTTATTAGTTTATATAGTTAAAATTATAGCTCTTAACAATAATTATTATTTATATTAAATTGAGTTATAAGTTCCGTCTGAAGATTGGAATTTGTGTTACCTGAGAACAGACAGAACCTAGATGGATAATCCTGGACTAAAGAGGACCAACGTCAAAACCTAATTATAAACCCGTTACTTGACAACCCTTGCAGGTACGAGATCTAGTAACTTACTGTGCGGGAACTTACATTTTCTTGTCTGTTATATATATGTGGAGCTATTTGTACATATGTTACAGTAATGACCACTAGTCTATGAATGCCCATAAACAACAGACCAACTCGAGCTATTATTATAATATAATTACCATTTATTTCAAAGCTTAAAACAATATATATATATATATATATATATATATATATATATATATATATATATATATATATATATATATATATATATATATATAAATCCTCCTAGGCGTCTGAAAAGAAGGTAGCATCGGGACCTTCTATGTTAAGTGTACATGTGCCTTTACACTCTACGAACCTCACCTTCAAACAGGTTCTCCCCGAACCTTGCCGTACCTGCGTTAAACGAACAGCCATTTATACTTAACGTGACGTTAAGCGAACCAATATCGATGACGCACCCAATGCTAGCTTATGATGAAGAAAAAATCTCCATTATCAATATATTTCATATTATCTGAAAAATAAAAAAATTAGAGACGAATTACAACGGCGCACACTGGTTGAAAGGCGGAAAAAAACCATTTTTTGAAGGTATTGGAATATTCTTTTTCTTTTCAATCTTAACTAATAGAATAGTTACCTGACACATACCATCAATTTATTCGGATATATTCTGATTTTTAAACTTGTTAGGACCCTTTGAAAATCAATCATTGAAAAAGTTTATTTTTCAACGGCAAATTTATAGCACTATATTAATTTTTACAACTCGCATCTTTGTTTCTTAAATCTTAAATTAATATAAAAATTAATGGAAATTTATTTAGAAAAAACAATATTGTCTAGGTGTCCACCATAACGCTACTGCCACTCCTCGAATCTCAAACGCAGATTTCTAAAAACGCGTTGACACATTGTTCCTGAGATTGCCGTCATTTCTGTTCTGATTTTATGCATCAATTGCTTTAGATTCGTCGGTTCCTTTCCTATACCCTACTTTTGAGATATCCCCACAGAAAGAAGTCAAGAGGACAGAGATCGGGACTCCTGGGAGGCCAGCTAATGGTGCTTCTACGAGAAATCACTTTGTTTTGAAATAATTCGTTTACCGTAGCAATTGAATAAGTCTGAAGTATGGAAAGTGGCCCCGTCTTGCTGAAACCATTTTCTAGGGTTATATCCTTTAAACTCTTGAAGTTCTTGGGCCAAAAAACCTCTTTATCATTTCACAGTTACAAAAAACCGAATACTCTTTCTGGACACCCTATATTTTTGTTTTTTATTGACAGTATAGTATTATATATGTATATATATATATATATATATATATATATATATATATATATATATATATATATATATATATATATATATATATATATACCTACATACATATTCCTATTTCACTGTATAATAGGCAGCACGTGGTGTTTAAATTTCAACTGCAATTGTTCCGCTTCTCTATTATCTCCAGGGTGAGATTTGCATGACAATGGTTATCCGGAGGCCTCAGAGGCAATGCTGCAACTCTATCAGCTAACATATTTATGTCATTGAGCTAAATCCCTGGCCCGTACACAAGCATTATAAAATCCTTCCTTCCGTGAAATTTCGATCTATAATTTGTCAGTCTTCAAGTTTACTCTTCAGCTCTGACTCACTTTTCCGTCGGACCGGGGAATCAATAGGGAGCATAAATCTACCTTAAAGCGAAGGGTATAAATTTCGTTGTGACAGTTTTGCTGCCAATTCGGTTTTAGGTTTGCATGCAAATAATGCCACATTCGTTATGTTGGTCTGAATAGCAAAGGCCTACCCACTCGATAAGGCTCGTCGTTTTTGGGTTGCTTTCGAAATTTAAATTGTTGAAGAGATTAATCCGATTTTCTTTAATTAACTAAATTTTTCTCATTTTGTTTATAACATAATTAATAAATTTAGAGTTGCGAAACGGTAGGGGAGAGCGGGGTTGGTTGGCAACAGTTTTCACTTTTTTGATTGTTGAGTCGTTCCTATTAATATAATTCAAATAGGGCTGATACCACTGTAAACTCCAAGTATTAGAGTACTTCAAGTATTTATTTCACCTCATAATATTAGTTACTAAGATCACAGAAAATTGAAGAATTCGTCAATCCAGAGTATGCCAATTAACCCCCTATGTGGGGCAGGTTGGCCTAGAAAGTGGGGTTGTTTAGCCATCTCATTCAAGTACTGCCTGACACATATTATTGTTATTAAAAGCTGCACTATAATGGTATGATAATTTTGAATCGGTTTTAACCAGCTTTTAAGGGAAAATAGAATGGCAATAGAAGAAGATTGAAGTTTAGACTGTCGTCACTTTCTGCATAGGGAATATTGCTCTCATCCTCCTTGCTAGAACTAAAGACAATTGGTAGTTTCACCTTTGTTTGTGTTTACCTAGCTTTTGTGAATTACTACTGCGCCAATAAACCCCAGTTGAAGAGAGCCAACTAACCCAACAGGAGAGATCATATGAAATATGACTGCCAGGACAGGGGAGAACAACCAAACAAGAAGCTGGTTAGTTGAAAGGTTAGGTTTTTCAAAGGAGTTTGGGGCTATGTGAACAGAATCGGAGTCAAATGTTTGGCCATGCCTTAAAACCAAATTTACTGAAAATATAAAAATTTACTTAAATGTTGTAAAATCAATCAATGAAGCACACACTTTCTACACTGTTAGCATCAGACTGAAACCTCAGGACAAGACTAACGAGGTCGAGCGGGTCACAATGGTGGGGGCTTCACAACAGGTGAGACGGAAACTATAAGCCAATGGCCATCCTACCCCCTATGCCAACCAACCCCGTTCTCCTCTAAACATAAATTTGAAACCCTAGGCTTACAGATGCGTACGATGGGAGAGGAGTAGATCTGTTAGTTGAAATATAAATATAAATTTATAATAACATATATTGGCATTTCGAAATCCTGAAATCTTTATGAAAAGTTTTAAAAAGGGTAAACCATACAGTTATTGACACTCAGTACAGTTATTGACACCTTAACTTTAACTTAAAGAAATAAGTAAACAAGTCCTAATTTTATTTAAAGATATACATAAATCTAATGTTTGAAAGGTCCTCTAAGTCATCTATGAAGTAAGACTTTAACAAACTAACCATAGGGAAGATTTCACAATTAAATCCACAGGGTTTCAATTACTAGTTTTTGCACTTTTAACAATAAATATTGCCATATGGTGAAACTGTTGAATTTTTGACCCAAAAAAAACTCTTGAGTCTTTATAAGGGTAGATAAAGAGGAGCTATGGGAAGTTTCAATTTGATCCCTTCATAAAAAGTATTTTTTTTTTTAATTTCACCACACAAATATAGTCTTGAGGGTGTCAATAACTGTACGGTTTACCCTACTATTCTAAACTATGAATTGTTATCTATGATGTAGTATTGTTTTATTTTTTCTTAATTTTATATTTTAATTAGTGATGAATTTTGTGGCTTTTTCTTAATAAACAAAAACATGTTTAACTAATGAAATTACATTCTATCATAATTAACTTAAGCTTAATGCAATAATACAAATTGTTATGAAACTATATAATCAGGTCAATCATATTTGTCAAAATACAAATCATAAAAATACAAGTGAAACCCATCATAAAATAATGATGGTTGGTTGTTTTGTGGATAAAAAAATGTCTCCATCAAACTGCCAAAATGACTTTTTTAACAAAAGGCATTTATGTTGAATATATTTAACTTGAGCCAACGATTGCCTAAAATAATTTTTTTGGTTGTTTTTTTTTTAAATATAAAAGTATTTTTTATTAAATTTTGTAACTGGATAAAACTTAATATACTTACATAATTTTTGAGAAATGCAATAAAATTTATTTATTACACAGAAATTTAAGTCATTCGACTAGAGTCTACTTGTTACATACATGAATATAGTTCGTAAAACCTGGCTGTAAATTTTCACGCACACATCGTACTTGCATTCTAATCGATAATTTAACAGTAATTTTCAACTCCGATACTTAAATTTACCTAGCATCCTAGTTATAACGCCACTTAACCTATTTCACATGAGAAAGGTGTAGTAATGAAATGTTGTTATAATGCAATAATAATATGATTTAAGGTGCTGCCAGAGCCCTTTTTGCTAATTCCAATTATTTATAACAATTAGAAACACGCTAGAGTGGTTGCACGATATACAATATACAAAAAAACGCTGACAGCTCTGAGGTCGTTAGTAGCTAATCTATATCCGGGAACATCATAAGAGCTATTATCAGATAACTGCGTCGATATATTACACTCTGAGATTAAATTTTAATTGCGCCTGTAATTATCTAATTTTGCAATTTTAATTTGATGTTTTTTAAATTGATTTTGCATTATACTACACTATTATTAACTACTAAACTGATTATTGGTACAGGCGCAGAGAAGTACGAAATTTGTTTGTTTATTGGTGCTTAAAGGCATAAAACCCTAAGGTCATCGATCCCTTTGTTGATCTATTTGTCTTTTTTTTTACTAGTGCCCAATTCTTGTTTACGAAACTTTTAATATTAATTTTTACTCGTACTTTTTTTAATAATTTAAATTAAATACACTGTATTATAAATTAAATAGGATTGAGTATTCAATTTGGACTGTTTATACTATTTTATTTTAACTATATTTGTATGTATTATTAATTATTTACAATATTAAGGGGAGGGAGAAAAAAGCATAAAAATAGAAAACAAATAAATAATAAAAACAAATTAAATTTTTCTTAGTAGTTCTGACTCTTTTAGGAATTTTATTACCGCTCCGATTCTATCTTCGTTGTCATAAAGTGCATCCGAAATGTTGTTTGTTAGACCGAACTTGGCTAACTTGTAGTTGTATACGTAACACTCACTTTATCGACCGATAAATATTGCATTGTAGTAGTAGTAGTATATATATATATATATATATATATATATATATATAGAGAGAGAGAGAGAGAGAGAGAGAGAGAGTGTGAGAGAGAGAGAGAGAGAGAGAGAGTGAGTGAGTAAAATAATTATTATTTAGTAAAATAATAAATTAACCTCAGGAAGTTAACCGTTTCTTATTGATTTACGTGACTAGCCAACCAACACTGCAGACCTACTCGTAATTCCTTTTTTGTCATTTTATGAGACTCCGTCCCTAGTCTCTAGTTAAGTTTCGACGTCGGAATAAGCCGGTCCTATATTTTATTTTTATAGCTTCATAAACATAATTAAGTTCCTCTTTAATGGCCATCGTTTTTTTAAGTTACAAAATATTACGACAGGAGTCGGTAGATAATTTATATTTCACACTTGTGGAGGTGCGAATACGCTATCCACTCTCCCTATGTACACATCAATCCATCTCTCCCAGATTTATGTTTCAGTTTTATGTATGTCTTTACAATTGATTCTCTCATCATTCATATTTTACGTTTTTAAAATACTCTATGCATAATGGATGTTAAAGCTTGCAATCTAGATTGTGAATTTATTCCCTCTAAAGTAAGAAACTATTTTTTTGTTGTATTATACGTTTAATATTGAATATTCTAATTGAAACAAAGAACAGGAAAGAGAGTAAGTTATAGCTGCCCTAAAAAACAAAAAGTTAAAAAAAAAAAAATAGCTTATTATAATGATAGTTCGCAACCCTACTTGAATGGAGCTATTAAATATTAAAATAAAGAATGTCTTAATGAAACATCGAAGCAAAAATTAGATTTTCTTAAAAATTAAATAAAAATAAAAATATAATTGAAATATATGTTAGGTTAAATGATAATAAGGAATTATAGTTTGAAAAAAAATTTATTTTCGAAAGCCAACGTTTCGATCCTCAGAAGGTAAATATCAGATTCTATTTTATCTTGCTAACCAGCCACTTATTTAAATATTCATGTATAATGCTTACCATCTTTTATATTATTTTCAGTTCTGTAAAGTAATCATTTATCTTCATCCTCAAGCATAGATACTCATATATTTGTTTTCTTTTAGCCCTGATGAAGATCCACAAGTTGGATCGAAACGGCTTTCGAATATAATTTTTTTTTTCAAACTGAATATCCTGATCATCATTTAACCTATCGTATAGAATAACAGTTGACTACCTCTCACCTCTGAAATATGAACTAAATTCAAAATTAATTTTATTTTAAAGCATGAACTTTATACATCAAATGGTTATTTTTCCGTTACAAAGTGATAATTTTTGTAACCTGTTTAATTATTTGTGTTTCCTTTGTTTGTGCGGCATTATAAATAAATATTTTCGTTTAATAAAAATTTTTTAACTCTCATAAGTGCTACAATATATATACTTTTTTAACTGCCTATAAAAGATTTTTAATTAAAAAAACAACTACTCTCTGAAAAATCATGAGAAAGAAAGAAATAATGAATATATTAAGGTATCAAAAAAAATTAACAACCAATATTAAATATTTTATTTTTGAAGAGAAATTTTGAACTTTTTTCATAAAAAATAAAATATTTAAAATTAATAGAAAATTAAAATTAGAAATGTGGTTACCCACGAAAATGATTAAATTAATAAACTAATAATGACTTTAATTTAAATTAATAATAGTAAATAATCTAAATATAATCAAAAACAAGCTTTTAAAACAAATTAAGGCGATTATTTTTTTACTACTTCTTTGAAGACATAATGAGAAAAGGGGGGGGGGAGTGTTGTTAGTTGAGAAGAGGAAAGAATCCTTAAAAGGGTTATGACAGCTTGGCCAGATGGTCAGCTGGTAAAGGGTAGACCGAAGTGTGTGTGGGGGGATAATATTAGATCCATGAGGTGAGTGTATGTATTTCTCTTTGAAGATGCTATAGCAGGAATTCAACTCCCCGCTCAAACCCCATGAGGATAAGAGTTCCTTGGAGATCAATAGTAAAAAAAAAAAAAAAAAAAAAAGAGTTATTCAAATTGGAACTCAAAATAAGCCGTGGTGTTCAAATACATTACCATATTCTTGGCATTGTTTTGATTGTTAAAGAACTTCATATTATATATTCGATATTTGAGAAAGGGTTAATTAAAACTGTTTTATTAAACTGAAATTTCTATGTAGTCCATTTGTTTGATTAAAGAAAACAAATATATAAAAAATGAGTTATATCCGGTGAGGAATGTTGCATAAAGTGAACCAGTAAAAGTTTTAGATATTAAAATATTATTATTATCATTATTACCTTTTTGATTTTTTAAAGAAAACGAAATGTTATCATTATACCGCAGATCCATGGGTCGCTATTAAGTAATCATATATTTATGTAAATCCAATATACAGGGTGTCCAAAAAGAGTATTCAGGGTTTGAAAGTTAAATAAAATCTCAAATATAGAATATCAAGTAGGGTGTTTACGTTTTATTTAAACACAATGAACTGGAAATTGATTTAGAAAAAACAGTATTGTCTAGGTGTCCACCATAACGCTGCCGGCACTCCTCGAATCTCAAACGCAGATTTCTAAAAACCCGTTGACACATTGTTCCTGAGATTGCCGTCATTTCTGTTCTGATATTTTGCTTCAATTGCTTTAGATTCGTCGGTTTCTTTTCGTATACCCTATTTTTCAGGTATCCCCACAGAAAGAAGTCAAGAGGACTGAGATCGGGACTCCTGGGAGGCCAGCTAATGGTGCCTCTACGAGAAATCACTTTGTTTTGGAATAATTCGTTTACCGTAGCAATTGATAAGTCTGAAGTATGGCAAGTGGCCCCGTTTTGCTGAAACCATGTTCTAGAGTTATATCCTTTAAACTCTTGAAGTTCTTGGGCCAAAAAACCTCTTGTCATTTCACAGTAACGCTCACTATTTACAGTACTATTTACACTATTTACTGCATTTGAGATTCGAGGAGTGCCAGCAGCGTTATATTGAACACCTAGACAATATTGTTTTTTCTAAATAAATTTCCAGTTCAATGTGTTTAAATAAAACGTAAACATCCTACTTGATGTTCTATATTTGAGATTTTATTCAACTTTCAAACCCCAAATACTCTTTTTGGCCCTTATATATATATATATATATATATATATATATATATATATATAAGGAAAGTCAACCTAACTTTATAGTGCCTACTCTTACAAAGTTATCTCAAACTTAACTCTACAAATTATAAACTAAGGTAATGCAACTATTATTAGTCGCTGCATATTAGCATGGCATTTCATTTACTGATATCAATGCAGTAGCTTCATCATTCGTTGCATGGTTTTCCCTCTCTCTGCTTCTATTGTTTTCTTTCGCTTTTAACAACATCAGCATTTTAATTCAGGTCAAAGATATTGCACCCGGAATGTTGACGATGTATTTTTGATGCATTTCTTCTATATTCTGTACAATTTATTAAATCATCTTTCCAATACTTTTTAAATGTTAATTTATTTATATATTGTTTAGCCTTTACCCCAAAGGGTCATTGGCTTTAATTTTTCCTCTTTATATTCTGTTGTAGTATTTTACAGCCTTTAAAAATTCTAATACGTTAAGGGCTGAAGATTCTTCATCCCTTTATTTTATCAAAGAAATATTATTTGTATATTCATTAAAAGAAATATTTAAAAGTATAATCAATTAATTAATTAATTAGTTTTAAAAATGTTTTAAAAATATAATTTAGAAATAAGTTAAGTTATTAATTATTTGTATTCTCACTCACTCATGACTGAAACGACTAGAAGTCACTTGCAGATTCCGATTACTACAACGTTTACTTGACTAACGATATAAACTTCCTATATATACAAAAAAATGTATATATATACATATACATACATACATATATAAAACCATTATCAGACCCATTTGGACATACAAAATTAAGTATTATAACTCCACCAAACCATCTAATCCTCCCTGTACCCAATCCTCTATAGAATGCTACTCATTTTGTGACAAAAAACATTATCCATTAAGACCACATATTCCGTTCGGTTACCCATAGCCTATTATATATATTTAATGGTTCTGTGGAGTTCTAATACTTACTTTTGTATGTCCAAATAGGTCTGATAATGGTTTTATATATTTACATACATATTTATATAGGTATATATATGTATAGGCCATCTTTTATTCATATCCGCGGCGTATGTATAGAAGATGGCCTCGGGATCTTTTAAATTATAATAAACGTATGTACAGTTTGGCTTGCTATATTACCCTAAATAATTCAAACTAATAAATATTTGAGCTTAGATTATCAGAAAGTTCGATTTACTATAAAAACCCTGTTCGGTATTTTTATTTAATTTTATTCCAATCACAGATAATTCCTTTTTTTATTTTTGGTTTTCAAATTTATACTTCAATTTGAATTTGCCGCCTTAACCGTCACCGGAGATAGCAATCGCTGGGCCAACAATTGGGTTATCAGTGGCATCAAGATGGCATTTGGAAGGGTTTAGAATTCCGGGGTCGGCATTTTTTTGGGCACTTTCTTTCTTGATGTTGAACAGTAAGCATCATCGTGTTTTTGATCTCCAGTTAGAGTCCGCCGATGATTTGGTTTGTACATCTTGTGTATCAAATTCTTTCAATTGTCTACCTCTTGAGTATGAAATTTATGATTATTTTGAAGTTTTCTCTGTAACCATCATTGTTCGCCTCTGGCCGCAAAATTCAAGAAGGACAAGCAACAGGTGAAAATTTCCTTAATCCTAAAACATTCCTTCAATGTCTTTTACCCGATGATCCTCATTTTACCCTTGCCCGAAATTCCGAATCAGCGTACAGCGAAAGCTTGGTAAGTTGCATTAAAGACTTATATCATTTATTATTTATTTTACAGTTCATTTAATTGTTTTAATTGCTTTTCCAAGCTCAATAATTTTTTATCCCGTTTTTTAAGTTGGTGATATTAATCAGATTAATTTTATTTTTCCCCTTTTTTTTATTTTCACTAAAATTATCGTACAAACCCCTTTTTCTATGTTTTTATTAATGGATTTTTGCCAAGCTTATCATTGGTTGTTTTATCGAATACCTTTTCATTCATTTTGTTGGTTATTGTTCCTCACTTTTATTTTTATTTAATTTTTTATGATGAGATTTCAATATCCGAACCGCCTCTAATTTATTTGTTCTTGTTCAGCATTCTTGTATTTTTCTCGGACTTTCAAAGGATTGGTTATTTCCCTTTTTCTAACGCATGAAACCGGATTCGGAATCCCTAATAGGTATCCCATTTCCGACAAATGGTCGGTGGGGAGAGAATTGGCAACGAAATTAACCCCATCTGCCGCCTACGGCTTAATGTGTACCCGCCCAGCTGAATATGGAGCCGAAGCCGATCCCTAATGAATAACTAACTAAAAATGGAAATGCGCGAATAATAGAAACTTGCGACGTCTCATTTTCCGTGGCTCCTCTTCATTACCCGTTTGTTGTGCGGGACAAATTGCCGCCATGGTTATTCATTTTGTTGGCTGGTTCGGTAGCCGGTGGATATGGGGCTTCACCAGCGGATTGGAAATTGGAAACCCACGTGTGACCGTCGACAATCAGAATTTAGTATATCACGTGTACCACAATTTTCAGTCAAGAGATGTTTGGAAGTTTTCATCGTGGTAAGTTTTACAGGGAATCTCTGTCTTAATCCTTAAGGCGCGTCCACATTAGCGCATTCGGGGCCAATTATGCTTCGATTCGCTTGAAACCTTTTGTGGTTCAAACAATGGGTCTTTGTCGTTTAATCCCCGCATCGATTTTTATTATAAAAATAAAACACATGTTTATAAAAAAAATATATAATACATTTATTAACTGTTACTCTAATGACCAAAATGTCGACATTATTATTGGGTTTCTGATGAAAGAATCTGCGCAAACCTCCCTTAAATAATTTTTCCAATCAGTAGCAGTTTCCGCAGACATGCCTAATTCCTCTTGGCAAAATAAGGGGGTTGTATACTTTTTTTTCCAAGCATAAATGAACATCATTGCTGTATTTAAAGGAAGTGAACCACCAATTTTCAAACGGCAACTTGCATGGTGATATCGCCATCTAAAAACCATCCCTCTCTAACATAAATTCACAATGTGGCCATTCCGGCATTGTCTTTCCTTGTGGAACAGGCCTTTTTCTTGAAGAAATTTAATTGTTTGGTCCTTATCTTTAAAATCATCGTATAACTTAAATAAAGCCATTATTCAAAATATACAGTACCACTCAAAAGTTTTAGACTCACCGTTAGATTTTGTAAAATAAATAAGTAACAATATTTTATTTATTGGACAACGTAACAACTATAATTTTATCTTTAATTTATTTATAACTAGCTTTATATCCCGGTTTCACCCAGGGAACCTGAAAAACAATTAGAAAAGCCGTGGGTCAAGAAAAGTTCGTTAGGACAGAAATGATATTTTTTTTTTAATCCAAAGGTTGATTTCGTAAAAACCTAATATAAAGCGAGATCATAGTGATTTTTATAATAATAAATAATATACCCAGAGATTGGCTGAAGTTATGCCTCCTGGTATCAAAGAACCACTGAGCGGCATTTGGAGAATTTAGGACAAACGGCATGGATTTCTGTAAAGAACAAACAAAAAAACAAACAAACAGAATTTCATCTTTATTTATACAGATTGTATTCGAAACCCTCATATAATTTTTGAAATTTTATCTCTCGAGTTACAATTATTTTTTTAAACTTGAAGATTGTGAATTATATACAAGTGAGTCTAAACTTTTGACTGGTACTGTACGACATAATTATTCCAAAACGCCATAACCAATAACGGATGAGCCAAGCTGTTATGATGGGAATTTATTTTGGTTAATGATTATAAATAACTAGGCGAAAACTAGTGGCGGTCATATCTTGCGGGTTGTGAGGACCAACTACCCCTGTAATGAAAAGACGTAATGTTGTGGATAAAAAAAAAAAAAATTTATTTATAAATGTTTATATACCAAATAAGGTCAAATATTGTTATTAAACGTTAATTTTTTTTTTTAATGTTACTTGATAAAAAATGTGATTCTATTTTGTATTGTAACACTTTTGTGGTTCAAACAATTTTTATTCGAAGAAAATAACAATTTTCTATGCCACAAAAATTATTAAAACACTTTGTAAGACAGAAATAACCGTATGACTCGAGGTGCACAACTATTTATATATTTATATATATATATATATATATATATATATATATATATATATATAATATATTTATATATTTATATATATAATATATTTATATATTTATATATATTTTTATATATCGCTCCTTATATTCGTAAGGAGAACAGCCTAGATCCTTCGAGACCAACAAAGACGGTACTCGAACTTCGTAAACATGTACATATCAGTGTACATGTACATGTACGAACATGTACAAACATATGTGTTTGTTCCAACCAGCCAAGAACTATTCTAAACCATATCTTTTGTGTTTTGTTTCACGTTGCAGTATTATAAATAGGTATTTTTTCAGATTAATAAAATATAATCGAATAATTTTATATTTGATATTCAAGTTAAGAGAAATATTTATTTACTTATTTGCGTGTACACATTACTAATGCAGGTATACCCATGTTTTTATATATGTGCGTATGTGAGTTTAGACATACACGGATTTTTTTATCTACCAATTAAAAAACTTCCCTAACTACTTCTGCCAGAGAAGGGGAAGACGCCCGACAATTAAAATGAGACTTGAATTTTAATGAGACAGGTTAGAGACTCTTCGGCACTCAGACGCCTGGACACATGTCTGCAACATCCGTCTCGTAAATATTGGATAAGGAGTACAGCATTGAGGCAGAACACGTAGAACATACAGATACACGTGCCTCCGTCCTTATCAGTAATATATTACTGTTAACGAACCATAGCTGAGATATCACCGATAAGTAGAAACACTGATAACATAATATTTTAGCAATAACAATTTTTTTATCCAATGGCCACCCAATTGGAGATTAGCCTTAACGTTTTTCAAGGGCATATATTTCAATTTGACACCGCTTCGCAGGACCCACTATTTATTTTTGTTTTATTATTGTTACATTTTATTGTGTTATTTTTTTTATGTAATAAATGTGTAGTAGAAGTGAGAGGTAGTCAACTATTCTTCTTTACGATAGATTAAATGATAGGATTTTCAGTTTACAATAATTTAGTGTGGTAAGCCAACGTTTCGAGCTAGCAGGGCTACTGAGTCCAGGTGGATACTCTAACCATCCACCTGACTCAGTAGCCCTGATGAAGATCCACAAGTTGGATCGAAACGTTGGCTTACCACAATAATATCATTGTAAACTGAAAATCCTGACTATCATTTAACCTATTGTAAAGAAGAACAGTTGACTATCTCTCACTTCTACTATTGTCTATATATTGGGAACAAAAAACGAAGATAGAGTATCCACCTGGACTCAGTAGCCCTGATAAAGATCCACAAGTTGGATCGAAACGTTGGCTTACCACAATAATATCCTTGTAAACTGAAAATCCTGACTATCATTTAACCTATCGTAAAGAAGAACAATTGAGTATCTCTCACTTCTACTATTGTCTATATATTGGGAACAAAAAACGAAGATAGAGTATCCACCTGGACTCAGTAGCCCTGATGAAGATCCACAAGTTGGATCGAAACGGTGGCTTACCTCAATAAAATCATTGTAAACTGAAAATCCTGACTATCATTTAACCTATTGTAAAGAAGAACAGTTGACTATCTCTCACTTCTACTATTGTCTATATATTGGGAACAAAAAACGAAGATAGAGTATCCACCTGGACTCAGTAGCCCTGATAAAGATCCACAAGTTGGATCGAAACGTTGGCTTACCACAATAATATCCTTGTAAACTGAAAATCCTGACTATCATTTAACCTATCGTAAAGAAGAACAATTGAGTATCTCTCACTTCTACTATTGTCTATATATTGGGAACAAAAAACGAAGATAGAGTATCCACCTGGACTCAGTAGCCCTGATGAAGATCCACAAGTTGGATCGAAACGGTGGCTTACCTCAATAAAATCATTGTAAACTGAAAATCCTGACTATCATTTAACCTATTGTAAAGAAGAACAGTTGACTATCTCTCACTTCTACTATTGTCTATATATTGGGAACAAAAAACGAAGATAGAGTATCCACCTGGACTCAGTAGCCCTGATAAAGATCCACAAGTTGGATCGAAACGTTGGCTTACCACAATAATATCCTTGTAAACTGAAAATCCTGACTATCATTTAACCTATCGTAAAGAAGAACAATTGAGTATCTCTCACTTCTACTATTGTCTATATATTGGGAACAAAAAACGAAGATAGAGTATCCACCTGGACTCAGTAGCCCTGATGAAGATCCACAAGTTGGATCGAAACGGTGGCTTACCTCAATAAAATCATTGTAAACTGAAAATCCTGACTATCATTTAACCTATTGTAAAGAAGAACAGTTGACTATCTCTCACTTCTACTATTGTCTATATATTGGGAACAAAAAACGAAGATAGAGTATCCACCTGGACTCAGTAGCCCTGATAAAGATCCACAAGTTGGATCGAAACGTTGGCTTACCACAATAATATCCTTGTAAACTGAAAATCCTGACTATCATTTAACCTATCGTAAAGAAGAACAGTTGACTACCTCTGACTTCTACTATACATTTATTACATAAAAAAGAATAACACAATAAATTGTAACAATAATAAAACAAAAATAAGTAGTGGGTTAAATGTATAGTTATTGCAGTTAATAATTATTACAAAAATGCTAATTTTTCTGCCTATCTTGGGCTCTTTCTATTCTACTAACTCTGTAGCATCTATACTGTTCATGATAACTACCTTATACATCAGGACCTAGTAATGTTTCATTAATTCATCTAATTATTGTTTTAATTAATTAGGTAACGTGAATGAAATAATAGTACTATAATACTATTGGGTATTTAACAACCTAATAATAGTGTATAACTATTTATTGCGGCAGCACGAATGATCAAGTTTTGAGTATCCCAAATAAGGTTGTAGGCCAACATTGCTTGTCGTCCCTTTACGATAATCGCGTTTTGTCGCTTCCAGTAGAAAAAAGAGTATGCAACCTATGTTTGTTTTTTTCAATATTTAATTTTATACGAGTATATAGAAATACACGAATATACTCATTCAAATACTGTTAAATTTGCCTAATGGACTAAAATATTGACATGAAAGGCCTGCAGAAAAACTATCTAAAATCCTATAATCTGTACAAATCCGATTATATGTCTAAATTAGAAAGTCAGGAGGTCATCCTCTTTTGTGGCGCCTCGGAGAATTATCTGGAATAGAGGAGGAAGTAAGGTTGGAAACAAATAGTGTTCGGATTGACGTGGAATTTATTTTGAAGAGAAGATATTTCGTTACTTGGAAGTTGCATTGAGCATTAGAGTCTTTATGTATAAGAAAATAAGTTGCATTAAGGATTTCGGACTGTCAGGATTGGATTGCTTTTTTGGAGCTCCAAAGCTCAAATCCCTTACTCCAGACAGATCGTATTACATACTATCATATGAATGAGTCGTTTCTAATAGATTCGAAGTTTTTCTAGTAAGTGTCAGGTAGTTAACCCTTAACCACTGAGGTGAAATGACTTTACACACCTACTGACGTGGGGTCCGTTTGGACTTATTAATTAAAAATTTTTTTTGCAAATTTGTTTTACAATTAAAATAATAAGTGATTAATTATTTTTGATTTATAGACATCTTATGACATGAGAAAAATATGAAATAAATGAAATTAAATTAATTAGGTCACTTATTATTTTCAACATCTTTAAAAAAAATTTCGAGGAAATAATAAAAATAATAATTATTTCTTAAAATTTATATTACGTTTAAACTTACAAAAATTCAATTTTATACTTTAATTATCTGTCTGCCCAAACGGACCCCACCTCAGTGGTTAAGGGTTAAAAATCGAATACATACTATTTTTGTCAAAGATCCTGTCAAGATTATACTCAAAAATTATAACGAAAATAATTACGGAAAAGCGTTGGTGGTCATATGATTTCTTCGGGTTGTACAAAGCGCATCCTGGGAAGTCCGGTCTTCAATCGGAAGGTTTACCGTCTATAAATAAATGACCTTGAGGAAGGTCACCTTGCCGTCCCATTCCTTTGCCATCTGGAGGAACTACTTCACCACTTCTTAATTTCTTCACCGTTTCAAATGTATTATGTCTGTACCTTGGTTCTAAAAGGGCCAATGTCCATTTTTACCATTCCAAGAAAATGCCAAATTAAATTTTTTAATTTATGAAATTTTCATTATCTTCTTCCACATTTTCTTGTTTGTTTAAAGTCACTTTATGCCATTAAGGCTAATCGGACGATCCTACAGTCCTACATTTTGCCTATCCAGGTATAATTAGGATAGGGATCTTTAACGAGTACATGACATCGTAAAGGATCGGGACCTCCATTTTACGTCCTATCCGAGGGACGGCATGGCTACGGATGGTTTACTCCCATTAAAAAATCCTAGGGTCACCGCTGGGCGCGAACCTGCGACCGTTAGTATTGTAGGTTGCCATGCTAACCACTATACCACTCTATACCTCTGCTCACTTCAAATATAAATTTGCTAATAATAATAATAATACTCGGCATCAATCCCCCACCCTCTCCCCTGGCCCGGGAAACCGTATAGCCTACAAGGCGAGGAAGGGGAGGACCGATAAAAAAAAAAAAAAAAAATAGTTAAATATGAAATTTATCGTGTTTTTGTGATGAGGTTATCGTTTGAATGTTCAAAAGTGTCAATTTTCATATCGGCGGCCATGGCAGTTACTGTCGCAGACATTTCTACCGTGACTGTATTATATGACATTGTATCTTGTAACAGGTTTCAGTTCATAACACACTTCTTGTTGGGATAGTAGTTAGAGCTATACTAATGGCAACTACCAAGAGACCACCAAAGACCACTACTAACAAGCAACTATCACCGCTCATCTATACACTTACATATCAAACTTACATTACTTGGTTGGTTTGTTACATTTGTTGGTTTGTTTAAATTTCTGGTTTGTCTCGTTGATTTTACAAACTATAGGTCCTATTTAAATCATTCATTTTTCCCTTATTCCTCACTTATGCTTTATCATATTACGCAATGGTCTTCAAAACATTATAAAACATATACATTTCCCCTGTACTATTATGAATATTAAAAAATATTAACTAGATTTGACTATTTAGGTAGGTAGGTACTTAACCAAATTAATTCTAAATATAAAAAAATAGAAGCTGGATTATTTGTTGTCAAAAGGTAAAGTCATTTTACAAAAAACAGCTCTTAGCTGGTAAAAATACTTTTACTTTTTTATTTGTATATAAGTATAGTATAGGAATGAGCTAAGTTAATAATTAACGAGCACGTTTTACGCAGATTTTGATCTGCTGACTCGGAGGCATAGGACCATGAGCGTAATTCATTTTCCCGAGCAAATGGTAAAATTGCCGATATTTGATAATCGATTATGGCGAAACGACTAAACCGATCCAAACTTCGAATATGTCATTCTACGTGCAATTCAACGCTCGTTTATTTTATAGAGAATAAAATTGTCTGAGTGATGGATCGTTTTCGAGTTATTAGCAAAAATACTTTTGCTGTTCCCTAAAAATGGTTTTTAGGCAACAGAATCCTCTTCGCGAAGGAAATTTTATAAGAAAACTCATTTTTTTTTTTCATGCTATCCCGGATTCCAGTTAAATTATTATATACCTACAAGTTAAGAAAAAAAAATCTTTTACCTGATCTTTTGCAAGTAATCTAGTTTTTCGTGTACATTGTCCCTTGACTATATACATGATATATATAGCTAGTATTACATACTTTTTTTTTTTAGCATGCTCCACCAAATTAATGAGCACCAAATAGAAACTTTAACTGAGTGTAAAGCATTCTATACGAAAACTGTATAGAAAAAAAATAACGAGATGGTCTTGCTTCATAGCTTTTTTAATTCATTTAAAATTTCATCGTTTAATTAAATGATGAAACGATTTAAATGATTAAAGTTAATTAAATTATTGGGATTCATGGAGGAAATCTTGTAAACGAATTAAATTCGACTTGTGATCAGAACGTTCTGCAAGTAGTATTTTTGTAAGTAGCCTCAAATGTAGCAGATAGTGAACGAAATCCCTGTATATTTATATCTAATATGAATAATGCCGTTTAATATGATGTCTTGTAATGCTACCAAAGAAGTAAAGTAAAATATATTTTTGGAACAAAAAATATTTCAGTCCATAATTGATAGTTCTTTTATCAGCGAGTTTAAACTAACAAATTCAATATTTTTATATATTAGTATCAGTGGCGGTCCCAGGGGGGGGGATATGGGGGATCAATCCCCCCCCCGAAATTTCGGCGAAAAAAAATTAGTGGGATGAATTAAAAAAATTAATTACGCATCTAACTTTTACAAGTTTTCTAGGGAAGTTTAGTTTAATTTTGACTAGAATTTTTTATGCAGAATTTTGTATATGAACTTAATGTATAAGCATAAGCAAATAAAGTTTGCTATTTTTACGCTGTTTTTTTTTTTTTCATACCGACCAATCCCCCCCGAAATTTTTTTCTGGAACCGCGCCTGATTAGTATAGATTAATGTAAAATTTTGATATTTTCATTCGATCATTCTACATTGTATTTCTGACCTTAAAAGAACAAAAGAAAAAAAAAAACCATATAAAATCATAATAACAATTTCCTTATAACTAAACAACCAAAAATGAGAAAATAAAATAACAACATAATAATAATTAACAAAAAATGGCATTAGCCCTAATAATTTTCACGATGAACGTAATTTTTTGTTTATCAAAAAAAAAAAAATTTACTCATATCTTCATCAGATCTTATAATACTAATCATATATAATTAAACCCTAATTATAAATTAAATATTGCTAAATAATAATAATACTTATTTGCATTAGTAATAATGGTCAGTTATTACTGTAATATGTAACCTCCAATTAATAAACTATAATTCTTAACATCTCATTCATAGATAATTATACAATTATTGAAAGCGGTTGTATATGGAATAAAAAAAGAGACTGACAATTTTGAATATTATTTGTTGTGAATCATGTAATTAGGCTCAAATACTCCGATAACACTGTTCTGCAAAAAAAAACTTTTCTCCCCTCCCTTGAACAATTTTGCCTGTTTCTCATGTTTTCAGGTGTGCTGAGTCCGAATCTGAACTCAGAAAAATTCTATCACCCTCTGATTTTGAGAGAAAAGAGGTGAAACTTGGAAAAAATGAAAAATTGTATTTGAAAATTATTGTCTTTATTATAACAGATTTTTTTTTCAACGATAAAATATAATTAATTGAATTCTGCATGCTATCAGGTATAATACTAGATATGACGCAACTCAAAAAATATACACACATCGACAATTAGTTGTTTTTTTTCTTTTGTACTCTTCCTCCTCTGTCTCCCGCTGCAGTGTCCAGCAGTAATCTGCCAGCATCTTCTTATTCCATTTGCCAGAATATCTTTTTTCCATTCTGGATATGTCTTGGTGGAATCGTTCTCCATGTTCGTCCAAAACTGCACCCATATTTGGGGCGAAAAAGTCTAGGTGGCTATGCAGGAAATGTATCTTTAAGGACATATTGCGTCCCAATGTTTTATATGAAGTAAGCAGTTCTTGGACTATTTTTCGGTAGTCTATAGATTTTTTGTTTCTCAAAAACTTATTAAGGATTTATATGAAAAGGGTACCACCATAAAAAACCATAAAAGATAAAGGAGGGTCATTCCCCTAAAGATCCAGGTAGAGACCAAATCCCTGCCTCAAGCTCAAAAACTGAAAAAACACTTTTAGCCATATTTCTTTAACTACTTGTAATACTCCCATCAATTTTTTTTTCGTTCAAATATACTTCATTGCGCTCAAAATCATCGGGCTTTTGAATTTTTTTCACTATGTTTTGATGCCGAAAAAAATGCGTCAAATCCACAAAAAACTCACCTTTTTGGATAAAAAAATAGAATTTCTCAGGAAACTGTGCGTGATAGACAAAATCTGACTTCAAATTCGTGTTCAGCACCTCTGATAATAGTAAGAAAGCATGTTTTGGTTTGAAGGAGGATTTTCGTGCAGAACAGTGTAATTAGGCTCAAATACTCCGTTAATAATGCTCAACTTTTTACTTTCACTTACCTATATATGAAATATATAGTAAGTGGAAGTATTGCGATCGTGAAAAATTTCGACTTCCGGTTTTCAACGGAAATACACGTTTTGGGGTCCCCTGAGTCGAAATGACCAAGTCCCGCGAAATGGTCTGTGTGTGTGTGTGTGTGTGTGTGTGTGTGTCTGTGTGTGTGTGTGTGAACAGACTAGCTCAAAAACTATAAACCGTGTGATCATGAAATTGGGTATTTAGTGTAGGTATATGCCCGCGATGTGACAGCATAAATTTCATCAAAATTACTTAAAGGGAGGGGGTACTTTACTTAATAACTTTATAGGTTTTTTTCGATTTTCTCAAAAACGGCTCTAACGATTTTGATTAAACTGAGTATTTGATGTACTAATATGCCCGAGATATGACTGTAAAAATTTCATCAAAATTGATTTACCGGAGGGGGGACTTTACTTAATAAATTTTGTAACATTTTCACGTGTTTTTTTTATTTACTCAAAAACGGCTTTAAAGATTTTGATCAAACTGGGTATTTGATGTATGTACATGCCCGAGATATGACTGTTAAAATTTCATCAAAATTGATTAACCGGAGGGGGGACTTTACTTAATAAATTGTGTATCATTTTCACGTGTTTTTTTTATTTACTCAAAAACGGCTTTAAAGATTTTGATCAAACTGGGTATTTGATGTATTTATATGCCCGATATATGATTGTTAAAATTTCATCAAAATTCATTAACCGGAGGGGGCACTTTACTTAATAAATTTTGTATCATTTTCATGTGTTTTTTTTATTTACTCAAAAACGGCTTTAACGATTAACAAGAATAAGATATGAATGTAGAAAAATGTGTGAATTTGGGAAATGATATTTAGCAAAACACGTCAATTTCTAATCTAAGTAAGTTGGTAAGTGAAAGTTGTGTGTTGCGCGCACGCACCAGATTTTTTACTTTCACTTACCTATATATGAAATATATAGTAAGTGGAAGTATTGCGATCGTGAAAAAATTCGACTTCCGGTTTTCAATGGAAATACACGTTTTGGGGTCCCCTGAGTCGAAATGACCAAGTCCCGCGAAATGGTCTGTGTGTGTGTGTGTCTGTGTGTGTGTCTGTGTGTGTGTCTGTGTGTGTGTGTGTGTGTGTGAACAGACTAGCTCAAAAACTATAAACCGTGCGATCCTGAAATTGGGTATTTAGTGTAGGTATATGCCCGCGATGTGACAGCATAAATTTCATCAAAATTACTTAAAGGGAGGGGGTACTTTACTTAATAACTTTTTAGGTTTTTTTCGATTTTCTCAAAAACGGCTCTAACGATTTTGATTAAACTGAGTATTTCATCTATTTATATGCCCGAGATATGACTGTAAAAATTTCATCAAAATTGATCAACCGGAGGGGGGACTTTACTTAATAAATTTTGTAACATTTTCACGTGTTTTTTTTATTTACTCTAAATCGGCTTTAACGATTTTGATCAAACTGGGTATTTGATGTATTTATATACCCGAGATATGACTGTAAAAATTTCATCAAAATTGATTAACCGGAGGGGGGACTTTACTTAATAAATTTTGTAATATTTTCACGTGTTTTTTTGATTTTCTCAAAAACGGCTCTAACTATTTTGATTAAACTTAGTATTTGATCTATTTATATGCCCGAGATTTGTCTGTAAAAATTTCATCAAAATTGATCAATCACAGGGGGCACTTTACTTAATAAATTTTGTATCATTTTTACGTGCTTTTTTTATTTACTCAAAAACGGCTTTCACGATTGTGACCAAACTGGGTATTTGATGTATGTATATGCCAAATATGTGATAGCCAACATTTCATCAAAATTGATCAACTGAAGGGGGGACTTTACTTATTAAATTTTGTATCATTTTCACGGGGTTTTTATTTACTCAAAAACGGCTTTAACGATTAATAAAAATAAGATATGAATGTAGAAAAATGTGTGACTTTGGGAAATGATATTTAACAAAACACATCAATTTCTTATCTAAGTAATTTGGTAAGTGAAAGTTGTGTGTTGCGCGCACGCACCAGATTTTTTAAAATTGAAATAATTAATATATTCTTCCACAATCATGGGCATTGATATTAGAGCTGTAAGGACTTATTCACGCAATAACTATATAAAAATGTAAATAAAAAAATCAAATTAATAATAATAAATAAAATATAAACCTGGAAGAAGGGAAAAAATAATATAATAATGGATAACAATCAGGATCTATCTAGTTTTTTTAAAATTGATTTTTCTATGTCACAATTTTGAACCAGCCGGTTTTTTTCAGTGTTTTTATTTATGCCCTAGTTAGAAGTTACGAATTTAAAAAACTGCATATTCGATTCGTCTACGAGAAATTCCCTTTTATTCGATAAATCATGCATCAACATCCATCTCTCATGAATCCGGGGATACGGGGGTCTATTCTATAGCATCCTATATATTATATAATGTAACGATTATAATTTGTTATCGTTATCCAAACCTGTCATATCCCTATTAATTATTCATTGAGCGATACGTTATCGTTGCGTTGAAGAGTACAATGCAGTGAAAAGCGACCTGGAATGGGACCGTGCTATGAAGGGATGTTGGATTGGCGTGCCTGAGGCATGTTGACGTTTTCTAAATTATGAGATAATAACGCTGACTGTTGTGTGTCATGGAACTTTTCCCGAATTTCCTGAACAGATATTGCCCTGCTACATTCCATTTATGAGGGTTTGTTGACCTAGGTGTTGCGCCCTTCCATGAAATATTGCCCCATATTACATTTTACTACGGCCAAAAACTTGGTTATTTTATTTATAAATATTATCCTATCATATAGCTAAATGTTATGATATTAAAATGTCACAATTCCAATTTTACAATTTATTCCAATTGTAAATAAATAGGGGAGAGCGGGGTTGGTTGGCAACAGTTTTCACTTTTTTGATTGTTGAGTCCTTCCTGTTAATAAAATCCCAACAGGGCTGGTACCACTGTAAACTCCAAGTATTAGAGTACTTCAAGTATTTTTTTCACAACATAATATTTAAGACTAAGATTATAGGAAATGGAACAATTCGTCAATCCAGAGCATGCCAATTAACCCCCTATGTGTGGCAGGTTGGCCTAGAAGGTAGGGTTGTTTAGCCATCTCATTCAAGTACTGCCTGACACATATTATTGTTATTAAAAGCTGCACTATAATGGTATAATAATTTTGAATCGGTTTTAACCAGCTTTTAAGGGAAAATAGGATGAAAATAGAAGAAGATAGGAGTTTAGACTGTCGTCACTTTCTGAATAAGAAAAATTGCTCTCATCCTCCTTGTTAGAACTAAAGACAATTGGTAGTCTCACCTTTGTTTATGTTTACCTTGCTTTTGTAAATTGCTACTGCTCCAACAAACCCCTGTTGAAGAGAGCCAACTAACCCCACAGGAGAGATCATATGAAAGATGGCTGCCAGGACAGGGGAGAACAATCAAACAAGAAACTGGTTAGTCGAAAGGTTACGTTAGGAGTTTGGGGCTATGTGAACAGAATCAGAGTCAAATGTTTTGCCATTCCTTTAAACCAAATTTACTGAACATATAAAAATTTACTTACATGTTATAAAATCAATCAATGAAGCACACTCTTCTCTACACTTTTAGCATCGGATTGAAAACTCAGGACAAAACTCCCGAGAGTCACAATGGTGGGGCCTTCACTACAGGCCTGACGGAAACTATAAGCCAATGGCCAACCTGCCCCCTAAGCCAACCAACCCCGCTCTCCCCCATATCTTTAACCCTTTGCCCTCGGCACCGTTTCTGACGTTACCTACCGGCAACTCGACGCAACTTATTAGCGAAAACGTACACCCTGAAAACGTAAAATTATGCAGTAAAATTTTAGAACCAAGTAAGAAATTGTAATGAAATTTAGGTTATATGTATTTGTGAAGCTTCAATAACACATAGTTACAAAAAAGAATTAATTTTTTTAAATTTTATAAATTTTATTATAATTATAATTAAGAAAATCGGAGCGGATGACGATGGAAATCCCTTAGATTTCACAAAGGTTTCGCCGTTCCTTATTTATAAAAGCATAAAAAATCTAATTGGAGACGTAACAGCAGTTAGAAAAATTATGAGATGGAATCCTTTTAGTTGAAGTTTTCACAGATATTCAATTAGAAAAGCTCCTAAAATGTGAAAATCTACTTAATAACTTTTCGGTTAAAGTAGAAGCACATGGGAAACTAAATAAAAGAAAAGGGATTATTTGGTGCCCCGAACTAAATTATTGTACAATTAAGGAAATGAAAGATGAGTTAGAACCACAAAATAGCCGATGTTAAAAGATTAACGTTCTATAAAAATAATGAAAAACACCTATTGGTATTATCTTTATATATATGTATGTATAATGGAATGATGTATAAAGAATAGACATATGAATAAATATTCGTGTTATGAGTCGTGATTTCCTACCCAGTAAATTCCTAGTAACCAATGATACATCACGGAAAGATTGTGTTAGATTTCTTTACTATATTTCCTTTTTTCGGTATATTTCTGTATAAAAATAGGCAATCTTTTTTTAAAAGCTATTTTTGAAATTGTATATATATATATAGTTCCTTTTGTTTCGTCAGTTAATAATATTTTTGATAAGAAAGTTGATCAGGCATGTAGACTCCAGCTACCCATCTAGTCCTATCTACAAAAAAGACGAGGGTGCTTTTCAGAGACTGATCCGAAAACCGAAAACTTTATCGATAGCTCGAACAAACAAAGATCCCGCGGAACAGCATGAAGTAAATTGAAAAACAATAATAGTCTTAGATTGAAAGAGTTGGATACCGTAGGAACGGGAAAAGATCTACAAGACCTCCAGAGGCAAAGTAGATAACAAAAAAAAAAAAAAAAAAAAAAAAATGTTATACCAACTTTTTTAGATTTCTCCTGACGAGCGACAATATTTTATTCTGCATATTCCACTTCTCGTAAGCATGCAGTTCCCAATGGGAAAAAATCAAATAATTTTCAGTCAGCAATTGATCTATATCATGAGTATTATCATTGATAATTATTAGTATTATACTAGTAGAAGAGAGAATTTATAATTCGATACGATAACATTTTGTGAGTAATTGGAATTATAATTTTGAAAAATATTTAACTGTTTTTTTTTTTATAACTCAAGTTGCATGCATGAGTTTTAAAAGTTGGAAATAATATTTTTTTCTAATATGTACAAATTTTTCTAACTTAGACCTATTTATTTAATATGAAGTGTTTAAATAAAAATAATAAGCTAGTATTTAAAATTCTGTTGCTGTAATTAATTTAGAATCGCTATAATGACTTTTTTATTCCTCAAAATACACATTATATATGTATATTAGGGTGTCCCTTATATAGGTGAAAAATTTTTTTTTTTACCTATCGAAATGCATACCTCCTATTTCTTTTTAAACTACCCAGACTTACTTAAATACAAAATTTCATCTTCCTACGTCAACGTTAACCCTTGCCGACAGAACTCTGAAGATTTTAAAAACTGTTTTTAACCCTTACCGTTATATAGCTAAATCAATTGAAATATTAATTTTTTTTTTATGAAATATTTATTAAAAGAATATAAAATTACTGATCAGGCAGGATATTTTATCAGTCTGGATACAGATTTCTATGCTCCTGAACACAGCGTAGCAAAAATTGCTTTTGGTCTTCCTTTGGAGTGATAAAACCAGTTAAAATCATTAACTGCCCTTAAAGAAAACACTTTCCTTTTCACCTCTGAATAGGCAGCATCTTTATCACATGTAGAAGCGGGTCTCTGGAGGAAATTCTTATCAATGTTCAATCGAGAAAATAAATTTGTGCTCTTGACAGAAACAAAATCACTTAATGATTTTCTTGCAACAATAAATAAGGCAGTATTACTAACAATTTATTAAACAGTATAAAAATAGTACTATTTATTGTATTAAGCCCCTTTAAAAAGCACAAATCTTGAATTGGTGCCTTCACCGCCAGACTACACCCAAGCCATGGTTTTACATATAAAACCGCAATGAATAAACAGACGTCTCTAAACTTTTTGAATAGTGGGATATCAGGGCTAATTTGACTTGGTGGTTTTTTGTTTCGAACACACATTTTAAAACCAGTTCGTAAACGTGATGGCGGCATGAAAAGAGTAGTAATTCCTGTCTAGTTTTTGTTCCAAAAGTACGGCAAGCTCCTTTCAGTCGCCCTGTATTAGACGCAGTGGTGTCACAGCACATTATGTGTACTTTGTCATCGAGGTTCCAGTCATAAAGTGCGTTCAACACAGCTTTAGCTTGATCCTGGCCTGAGGAGCTTTCCCGTTTGGGTATAGCCAGATGTTGTTCCTTTTCTCCAAATGAAATTTTTCTTTAGAACTTCTCACGTCAAGTCCAAGGAATAATTTTCAATCACAGTGAACGGTCACCATTTTAGGCATATTATTCTGAAAATCTGATTTTATAGATTCCGCTCTATCTTTTCGACTCTGCGTGCGAATACGTTGAATAGACGATTTGTTTTTCGGAAAATCATCACAGCTAAAATCTAGTACTTCTACTACAGCCTGAAATATATAGACAGAATACCTTATGCTTAATTGGCATCTATCTAAAGCTGCAACTAACTTAGGCGTGACTAAGTCTTTCCTTCCTCGTTTTTTAGTAGTTTGAGAACTTACCATTTGAGAGGTGGATGCTAAGGGTTCCTCAAGGCATTCATCAGAGCTGGTAAGTTGATCGTGATGTCCTAGCGTTTGAATAGAATCTTGCGTACTAACAGATGACGATAAACATCCGAAACACATATTTTTTTCCCTTCATTCAATTTCCTTTGTCTTGCCCTTTCTTCTTTTTCAGCTAACTTTTGTCTACACTCGCTAAACACCCTGAACGCCCTATGTAAAAATATTATATCTTCTTCAATTTTCATCCGTTCCAAAGCATTAGCGTGTGCTATATCAAATAAATTATCTAAATTGTTCTTTAAGTCCTCCTCACGGCGCTTGTAATTTTTTTGCAACTCCCTCTAAGCATAGTGAAGATCCACAAGTTTTTTTACACAGTTAGGTATAGCTCTGGTAGGGATTCTAGCTTTTTCCAAAATATAATACACTCCCGAATGACGAGATTAGCGCTTCACCAACAGTCAATTTAACTTGACTTTGCGCCTGTTATTAGATAATTACGTCACCTAGTAAGAAAACACATTTTTTATTGCTTCATAACTCCACTGCCATCTTTTAAATGTTAAACAATAAGGTTAATCGCGAGAATGATTGAGAATAAATGACAAATGCCATGAATACGCACCGCTACTGCCGCGCAACACGTGTGAACATGATTCGATGCAAGTCGGCACGGGTTATCATACTACAAATAAGGTAAAAATTTATTTCAGAGTGTTTTAGAGGCAAATGAACAAAACTAAGACCTATGCGTTAGAAATTTAAAACTTTGAAAAGTAAGGGACACCCTAATGTATATATACACATATGTTAGAATTTTGTAGAAGAAATTTGTATTTTGTGACCTAATATTGGCTGCTTATATTGTTTACTAACAAGCGTTAAGAAAATATGAATATATTTTTTATTAAAATATTAGTTCTATAATATTTTATTCAATTAAATAATATATAATTATTCAATTATATATTAATATTCAGCAATAGTCCCATTACTATTTTGAACATTGATTAGAAGCTTTCTTACTCTAAAAATAGTTTAATGTTCTTAATGAAATATTCTTTTCATGATTAAAAAAAAAAAGTAATTGAGAACTGTTATAATGATTTATTAAATTATTTTTTTGCAAAAAATTTTTTGATATATAATTATTCTAGATTTTTGGTTAATTATTGATTACTTTGTGTATTTCTATTTTTAAAATTTTTTTGTTGCTAAAAATGGCATTGATCGGGCGTACATTGCTATAGTTAAAATAAACTATTCGGAAAATGGTAGTATCTAGACAGATTGCGGCCAAATATTTGTTCTAACTCCTTGCTGATAGATCACGTACGAGACAGTTATTTCTCGTGGCCATTCGTCAGCATATATTTATTTTTATCTTTTATATTTATACTTCGCAGCTTCATTTACAAATGAAAATATGTTTGCGCAATCCTTAATAGAGATGCGTCAGCTGAGCCTACTGCCTTCAGGATAAGATTCTCGCGAGCATTATGTCATTGGTGTTGTCAGAGTGTGGTGGTGTTTGTTCGTAGGGAGCTCGTATTTATAGCGTATCTGCATATTGTATTAGTTTGATACGTCACATCTATGTTTTTTATCAAGGTAATGTTTTCCTTATATATATATATATATATTTTTTTTTTTAACGTAAGAAGCGTTTGTTTGAAATTATGTCATGCTCCATGCCTTAACGGCAGACTACATGACATTACATTATTACATTGCATTATATACATCACAAAACATTATTACATTACATTATATACATTACAAGATTATATACATTATTACATGTTCTTATGTTTAACAAAGTATTTCAACAAAAGTATGGTAATGTTGTACTAGAAAATTTCTAAAACGTTAAACAAGAGAAAGTATAAATATAAAAAGATAAGCAAATAAAAAAATAAATAAAATGAAAAAAATAATAAAAATAAATAAAATAAAATAAGCCAAGAAGAAGTTACCTATGCTGCCCGTCGCAAGGTTAGTCAGTGAGTCAAAGTCAATACTTCTAATAAATTTTAGGAACTCTGTCTTAAATTTAAATAATAAGTTATGTTCCGTCTCGGGCCAATTTCCATTTTTAAAGATTACATTTTTTATTAGTGCGATTCGTTGTTTATCAAATAATTTACAGTCATAAAGTATGTATGTGTTGGAAATTTTGGATTTGTCCGTCTTCGTCACATACGTCTGTTTGTATAATGTTAAATCTTTTAATAAAAATAAATTCATCCTCTTAACAAATGATTTATTTTGCATTACCTATTAAGTTTATGTTACGATTAGTAAAACGAATTGATTATCTAATCATTGTTGAAGTACTGATGTGCTAATATTTATAGAGTGAAATAGTACTTTTTTTTGTAATACTCTGTGTAACAATTCAGTGTAACACTACCTCAATTTTATTTTGTAAGTGAAATCTATTTTTTTATTATTATTTTCAACGGTTTTACACATTAATAAAATTTTATCAATGAGGCTAAAAAAAATCAAAATATAACATCCCAAGACATTTAATTTAAATTCAAAAATATTATTTATTCTTTATACACATAATATTATCTTATTGAGATGCTGCAGAGACTTATTTTGCTGCAATCGACAAGATTTTAAACATTAGATATTGTTTTTTCCACTTTCTTGATAAGATTTTGATTAAAATCATTCTATCAATGTAAAATTATATATATTAAATAATTTATATACAATTAAAAACTATATATGTTAAATCATTAATTTAACAATTAATGATGAAATAATTAATGAATAATCATAGGAAAAAGTTCGTAACAGCTGAAAAAAAAAATTCTATAGCAATACTAATTACATATATATATATATATATATATATATATATATATAAACATATATACAATAAAAAAAAGGGTAATACTGCATGTTAAACGGAGTAGAATGGCGGAGAAACGAGTTTCCTATCTCAATCTATGAATTTTTTTTGTTTTTATTTTTAAAATCTTACTTTTTTTCTGAAAAATGACTTACTTTTTTCTCTACTACGGTTTTGCGTAGAAACAAAAACGATGATATTTTCTTAATCAGCATTGAATTTTCTTGAAAAGATGAGATGGAGAAATTTAAGTTTTGATAAATGTTCTGTGTTTAGCGCGTTAAAAGTCCCACTGAAAGTGAATTTAAAATAAAACTTAAATTTGTAAGTTTTTGAAAATTCCTCACTCGCCACTGGAGCCCATCTCATCTTTTAGAAAATTTAATACTGATTAAGAAAATGTCGTCGTTTTTGTTTCTACGCTAAACCAAAGTAGAGAAAACTGTCATTTTTCAGAAAAAAAGGTAGGAATTTAAAAATAAAAACAAAAAGAAATTCTATCTCCTCAACAGAATGAGATAGGAAACTCGTTTCTCCGCCATTCTACCCTGTTTAACGTGCAGTTTTGCCCATTTTTTTTTAAACTATGTCTGGGACACCCAGTATATATCTGTATATATATATATATATATATATATATATATATATATATATATATATATATATATATGTGTGTGTGTGTGTGTGTGTGTATGTATGTATTGTTTTAGAAAATCTAATGCATAAAATCCTAGATACGAGGATCTAAAGGATAGATTTTTTAAACTTAAAGGATAGATTACAAATCATTTTTTTTTTTTTTTGAGGGTATATCCCTAATGATTTGATCTTTTTTTATTATTTGACGTTTCGGGAATAATGCCCATTCTTAAGACAGTGTTAATTAATCAATTCATAATTTCCTGTTGAAATGAACATCTCAATTTTATAATTTTTTTCCTTAATCTGCTCCAGTGAACTTGTTTAACCATCTACTGTACCACATCTAATGTACAACTAGTTTTAGGGAGAAAAATATTGTGACATTAGTTTTTTTTAAACAGTAAAGTTATTTCTTCCTCTTTATTAAGTATTAATTTCTACTAAAAATCATGTAGTAAGTGGTGGTTGTGTGGTGTGCTCAACGGACCATTGTTTTTTCGTAATTTAATATCAAACTGATCACTAAATATGGCTAATTATTGAATTAATCGAGCATTAATATTATATTCCTGTTACAATTTATTTAAAAAATATCTTAAAGGGCGAGGCCTGCAGAATTATTTCATCCCCGTATTATGTTGTCATTCCTCTAGTCCCAATGGGAAAAATATGAGTTTAGTTTTCAAGTTCATAAAAAACTTGCTTAATATTTTTTTTTATTTTAGGCATTTTTAAAAATGATTCAAAATCTAATAGATTGATTAAAAACAGAAATAAAAACAAAAATCTTATATTAATTAATCTAATTTTAAATTGTGGCCGAGCACCAATTTTAAATTATTTTTATTTAAAGTTATTTTTATATTAGTTTATTTAACAACATACGTTATAACGTTATTTAATAACATATGTCTATTTTAAGAGAGAAAAAAAAACATCTGAAGGAGGTTAGTTAAGTAACCTAATACCTCCTAGGTTATAAGAAACGTTGAAGTTGTTTTTGTTAATAATTAATCTTGTACAACTGAGTCGTGTTCTCTTAAGTCGGAAGAAGAGGCATTTAAGACGTTTAGGTTAGGAATATTGCATAAAACACGGAAATGCAGAAGCGGACGATACCTTATGAAGCTTGCTTTTCACCAAAGATCTCAAGCATTTAAATGCAGTGTGAGAAGTTGCAGATGCAGTATATTTTTTAATACATTACTTTAATCATCTGTTCTAATTTAATATTAAGATAAATCACCCTTTTAGAAATAAGTAACTGGTGTGGGTAAAGTAAAAAAGACCCAAATATTTATTGTGACACCTAATTCACTTCCAGTTGAAAACAAAAATAATGTTCACTAGTAGAGATGAGAGATGGTCAACTGTTCTTCAATTACGATAGGTTAAATAATGGTCAGGATTTTCAGTTACAATGATATTTATTATGGTAAGCCAACGTTTCGATCCAACCTGTGGATCTTCATCAGGGCCAAAAGAAAACAAATATATGAGTATCTATGCTAGAGGGTGACAATAAATGGATACATTACAGAACTGATAATAATATAAAAGATGGTGTATACATAAATATCATTGTAACTGAAAATCCTGACCATTATTTAACCTATCATAAAAATAATGTTCAATTATAATAAATACATAAATAAAATACCCAAGAGATTTATTTTTTATATTTTAATTCTTTTCTATTTCATAAAAATGCATTTATCGACATTACACGTCCTTCAACGGAAACATTAAAATTCATTTTAAATTATTGATTAATTTCCTTTATTTGCATTAAGTCGCCATTATTCTCATCTCATGTAACTGTAATGTAATGATTTCATAATGGAGTAATGAATCATTGATTTAAATGACCTAGTAACCTTATTACCACAACAAAACCTAATAATAGCCCTTTGTTTTATATATACTCGTGTGTGTATATATATATATATATATATATATATATATATTTATATAACATATACATACAGGGTGTCCCAAAACCAAACGGCCAAACTTCGGGGATCTATAGAGGATCGAAAAACTAAGAAAAGAAGTCCTCTGGCATATGCTTCGTTTTCGAGAAAATCACAAAAAACAAAAAATAGTTGTGCGAAAAGTGTATTCTAATTTTTTTTCAATAATGTATTTAAAATACAAAAATATACTGGCTTTTTGAGTAGGATTAATTTCTTAATTTACGAGGAGTAAATTTAGAAAAGATGAATATTCTCACGCTTTCGTTTTCAATTAAACATCTAGGTTGAGTGTTTAAACTTAAAAGGAATGGATTAAAATGTTAGCCTATCATTACTATCGTTTTAATCCTTTTTGGTGGGAATCTCACATAGTGGTGTTGCTAGTAGTGTTCAGTGAAGTCAACAAATATGGCCAGCACTTCAAACAACATTTACGTTGACGCTGCCGAGAAATTAAATGTATAATTTTAGAGAAGGTAAAATTTTAAGTTTTTTTTTTTTTTGTGTTTTTTTCTCACTAAGGTAGTCCCATATAAATACTGAAACATTTATGTTTTCCTACTAAGAATATTTAATTATTTTCTAAATTTTTAATTTTTTTTTATTTTAAAAATTATTTAAATTTTTGTTCATAATCGTATGTACTTTAAATAGGTAATTTTCTTTATACTATGAATATTTGCATAAAAAAGTATTTATTATTTTTTCTGAATAAAAAATAATTTTTTTTCAGTTACCTTTCTTTTAGTATAAGATTAAAATACAATAATTGTATTGGAATAACAATTATTGTTAAAACACATTCAAGGAATGAAATCCGCTCTTCCTTATCTAGTTTTTGCACAACTATTTTTAGTTTTTGTGATTATCTCGAAAACGAGGCATATGCCAGAGGACCTTTTTTCTTAGTTTTTCGATCCTCTATCGATCCCTGAAGAGTGGGGACACCCTGCATATACCGGATATAGAGACATTCGTTAAAAACATGCTTTGATGCTAATTTTTGTACGAATTAAATTCTATTAGTGGATTTTTTTAAGCCAGGAATTTTCATATAATGTCTCTGAAAAGAACGTTTGAAAATTCAAAAAAAGAATCTTATTCATAAATTTGACGTTTTCTTTTGAAAAACAAAAGAAAAGAGGATACTTGGAAATTTATTTTAAATTCCTGTATTTCAACCGGTCCAAATGGGCTGAGAAGAACTTAGGATTTATACTTGGCAGTAATCGGTTTAACGGGATACGCTCGAAGCAAAAGGTAATTAGTTAATGGAAGAATCCTAATTGGAAAGGTCTCGCACAATTTAGGGTTCTTCCCTCTGAGCAATGTTTAGAATGTTCGCATTCCTTCGTCATCTGATCCCAGGGGAAAAGATCACTGTGGGGGGGGGGGGTGGGGGGTTGAGTTTGATTGGGAATTTAGCAGCTACCAACCCCACGGATATTCCCCTGATAATCCCCCCTGATTCTTAATCAAGTAATCATAAGCTTAGAAGTATTTCAGCGCTTTTATGTTCGTTAACCTTGAGGATCATTATTACTTTAATTTAATAAACATAAACCAAATAGAGGTGAGAGATCGTCAACTGTTAATCTTTACGATAGGTTAAATGATGATCAGGATTTTCAGATTGAAACAATTTTTATTTTCGAAAGCCAACGTTTCGATCTAACTTGGATTCCGTTTGGATCTTCATCAGAGCTAAAAGAAAACAAATATATGAGTATCTATGCTAGAGGATGTCAATAAATGAATATTTTACAGAACTGATAATAATATAAAAGATTGTAAGCCTTACAATTTTATTTTCACTCAGTTGTCAGCGTTGGGTTTCCCCGTCATAAACCTTTGAAGTCGGCAAACTATCCCCTACTACTACCTCTTACCTAATTTTACCTTCAGTCTTTGTATCTACCTTGATTCAGAAGGTAAATATCAGATTCTATTTTATCTTGCTAACCAGCCACTTATTTAAATATTCATGTATAATGCTTATCATTATCAGTTCTGTAAAGTAATCATTTATTGTCATCCTCCCGCATAGATACTCATATATTTGTTTTAGCCCTGATGAAGATCCACAAGTTGGATCGAAACGTTGGCTTTCGAAAATAAAAAAAATTTAAAGCTGAAAATCCTGATCATCATTTAACCTATTATAATCTATATATTTGAAGCTACTTTTTTTTTTTTTGTAATCCTATTTAGACTTAATGGTTTTATAATTTATATTCAATTGTTGAAAAACCAGCAACTTATTATTTAATAACTTTAAACATATTTGCCACCACCCAAAAAAAAAAAAAATCTGGTGCGATATGGGCAACACCACTTTCACTTACCAACTTATTTGATTAGAAATGGTCGTAGAAATTTTTTTTATAATTAAATAAAAGTTTTTACTCCTGATAATTCGGCAATCCAAGCATAATTCTCTAAGTCGTTTGATTTTAAAATTCTCCATGTAGTTGTTGAAAACTTCATATAGTTACCATGAAACAAATAAGTTCCATTAAATTAACAGAACATCTTTAATTATAAACAATAGTCTGTCATTAAGGGCGTACTGCGCATGCGTGGGCACAACGTGTTTTATGAGTTGACGGAATATTTTTATTTTTTTCTCCTGTATATGTTCAATTTATTTTTTTTCATATTTAGCCATTTCTTATTTTTAGGCGAAACGATGAAACAGATAATTTCTCCATATAAACAAAAACAAAGGTACTTTATAGGAAAACAAAAAGGCCCTTTCACCATTTAAGCCCCCTCAGAACATTTTAATAATGATAAAGCTTACCTGAAATTAAAGAACTCTTGATTCTCATTAAATATGACGATTTTAATCAAAATCGTTAAAGCTATTTTTGAGAAAATCGAAAAAAACGTAAACATGGGGAAAAGTTATGAAAAAAGTGCCCTCTCCGTTTGATCAATTTTGATGAAATTTTTGCTGTCTTGTTGCGGGCATATTCATACATCAAATACCCAGTTTTATCAAAATCGTTAAAGCCGTTTTACCAATTTCGATGACATTTTTGCTGTCACATCGCGGGCATACATATACCAAATACCCAATTTCAGGTTCGTACGGTTTATAGTTTTTGAGCTAGTCTGTTCACACACAGACCATATCGCGTGACTTGGTTATTGGGACTCAGGAGACCCCAAAACGTGTATTTCCGTTGGAAACCGGAAGTCGAAATTTTTCACAATCGCAATACTTTACCTCAGTATATATTTCATATGTAGGTAAGTGAAAGTAAAAATTAATTGACGTAATTATGATTGACACTCGTCTGTACAGAGGATATAAATTTATTATCCTTCCTGCTATTACGACATCATGATCAAATAAATGGTCAAGACGTGATACTTGCAGTATTTGTTTAAAATATCAGAAAAGGAGGGATAAAATTAAGCTTAAAAATTACTACAGACCTAAAATACATAGGTAAAAATTTAAAATAATATTAATAAACCTGGAATAAGACCAATGCTATGTACTTAAGTACATACAGCATAGATGTATTCAGGAAAGCTTGAAATGATACCACTTACCTAAACTTTTTAAATTTTTTTTTTATTCTTGAATTCTTTTTTTAACCGGACCATTAAAAACTGTTTTGATTATGAGGCTTTTTAATGTTCCTTGTTGTAAACGATATATCTGTAGTTCATGGGGGTCATATATTATCTTTAAAAACATTTGTTATCTCCATTTAATTATAAGCTGATAAAATGTTATGCAACATTATTAAAAATTTCCTTGCTAATGATAGCTGTGGTATTTAATTAGAGTCTTCATGTCTTCATGATGATACGAAATGATAGCCAAATTCTTTAAATTCCGTGTCTGTGTGTCTGGAATGTAAGGGGTCAATGCAGTTAACCTTGTTGCATTCCACTTGTGACGAGTCACATATGCCATTGCTTTGAAAAATGCCCTGATAACGTGTAAGAAACTTTATATAATATGCAAGGTTAAATTTCATTAATCATTTAAAATTCTTAAAATGGGCCTACCCTATAAGTATGTGTATATCTATATAGCTGCCATTTATAAAAATAAAAGGTTCATTTTTATGTTACTTTATAAGTAGAAAAGTTGAAAGTGGATTTATTTGAAACTTTTAAACAACAAAATAGCGGCCGTATCTACTTTTTATCTTAATATCCCTAATAGAAAAAATGTTACAAAGTAAAAAAAATAGATTAATTCATTTTTTAAAGTATAAAAAATAAAAATATTCTTTGAATAACAAAAAAATCTTAACAGTTATTCTGAAATGATTTATAATGATGTAAGATAGTTGGCTGTAGAATCGAATAGAAATGATTTTAATGAAAATGATTGGAGTGTGGTCAGAAAAAATTGATGGAATTACATGTATTGTGTTAATGTTTCGATCTGAATATGAAGTCTTCATCAGGGCTAATTAATAAATAAATAAAAGGAAGTATCATTTAATTATTTATATATAATTCTATTATCATTTTTAATGTATTTATTATTATTACTTTTTTTATGTGTGGGTGGCCTATGGACTTTGAAGATTATATATAGATAGCCAAGGGGGGGGGGGGGGATCACCAAACCTCATATTGCTACGATCCATGGTTTCGATGGCTTAGAGACATGGTAACCTTAGCACCTTAACTAAACCATATAAACGATTCCTAATTAATGCACGGGTTTTGCATCACACATACGCCCGGTTTGTGTTAGTTGCCTCCATAATTCTGACGGGCTCACATACCAGGAGGATGGAGAGCCCAGATTTTAAACGTTAATTTACTTTAAACGCTGTAAACCGCCAAGTCTTATAGGCTTTAGACAAGGGCCCCGCATACTGATTACTAAAACATAATTAATTATGTGTTTGGAAATTATGTTGCTATTTTGACTGTGGAAACAAAAAAACTTTTAAGGAACAAATTTAATATTTGTATCCATACTATATATATAAATAAAGATGAAATTCTGTTTGTTTGTTCTTTATAGAAATCCATACCGTTTCTCCAGAATTCTCCCAATTTCGCTCAGTGGTTCTTTCATACCAGATGCGAACACCTGTCCATATTAACATTGCATAACTTCAGCCAATCTCTGGGTATATTCTTTATTGTTATAAAAAATCGTTATGATCTCGCTTTACATTGGGTTTTTATGAAATCGACCGTTTGAGGTAAAAAAAGTCTCATTTTATAGATTTTGAAGAGCCCAACAAGGCCCGGTAAGGCCGGACGGGTACCACGTTTTAAGGCTGAACGATGAGTCCTTTTCGAGTCATTGGCAGACGAGTGCGCGTCTCCCCGCTACTCGCTCCTGGCTCTCTCTTCTGTCCTAACGAACTTTTATTGACCCACGCTTTTCTCATTGTTTTTTGCGACTGGATTTCTTCTTTGTTCTTTGATATTTGGTACCTGATTGATGTATGGAAACTACCCGGACTGTTTATATGGTTAATTGAAATCTATCACATCCTTGCTCATCCCCTTCTGCCCTTACGGCTTTCCATGCCTGGAATCCCCATTGTCCCCAGTGATATGCCCTTTGATTTCAAAGGAGTATAATTCCCAGCCCTGTTCGGGTCGCATTTGCGATGACTATAAATAAAGCTCAGGGGTAATCACTGAGGGTAGCTGGTATCAATTTGGTATCCCCGTGTTTTTCTTGTGGTTAGCTTTAGGTTGCATGCTCTAGAGTAGGTTTATCTAAAGACCTAATTATATATGCTAAATATATATATAGAGGGTATAACTAAAAATATAGTATATCCTAAAGCTTTGGAATAATCTATATAAATAAAGTTGAAATTCTGTTTGTTTGTTTGTTTATTTGTTCTTTATAGAAATCCATACCGTTTGTCCTAAATTCTCCAAATTTCGCTCAGTGGTTCTTTGATACCAGGTGCGAACACCTGTCCATATTAAAATTGCATAACTTCAGCCAATCTCTGGGTATATCCTTTATTATTAAAAAATTCGTCATGATCTCGCTTTACAACGGTTTTTTTTTTTACGAAATCGACCGTTTGAGTCGAAAAAGCGGCCTAAAAAACCATTTTATAGATTTTGAAGAGGCCAACAAGGCCCGGTAAGACCGTTCCTTGGTAGGCGTCGAGTTCTGGGATTTTTAAACCATATGTTTTTTTGTTGTTTTTTTTAACATTACAATACGTTTATTTACATGTATGGTGAACTTATTTTTTATAAATGCCTCCAAAGAAGCGAGCTTCAATGGGAGTAGTGAGCTCAAAAGCTAAAAAACAACGTCAAATACGAGCAGCTGAAACTCTCGACGAACATCAAAATAGGATTGAACAACAGAGGCTTAGACAGGCAGAATCGCGGAAACCGAGTCTGCCCAGGAATATGAGGTCCGCTTTGCGCCACAGAGGCTTAGACAAGCCGATTTGCGAGAAGCTGAAACTGCAGGGATATATTTCTGTTTATTTGTTTGTTCTTTATATAAATCCATACCGTTTATCCTAAATTCTCCAAATTTCGCTCAGTGGTTCCCAATGGTTTATCCTAATAAAAATCGTAATGATCTCGCTTTACAGTCGCTTTTTTTCCTAAATCGACCGTTCCATTAGAAAAATGAAATTCCCCGGGTGAAACCGGGACATACAGCTAGTAATCTATAAATGCTATTTGTGTTGTATTTTTTGTTTATAGAATTGTTCACGTTTATTAGAAAAATGAGATTTCCCGGGTGAAACCGGGATATCAGCTAGTAGAATATATTTTTATGTATGTATACACATTTTAATGCAAAGATGTTTCTCCAACTCCCCTTGTACAAATTATTACTTGTTTACCTCTGTGCATCACACAAATGAATGCAGTAGCACTTCACAATTATTTGAGGTTATAGTAGGGGAAAGTGCCCTATTAAGGGATGGTTGCCTAATATGGGATATTTGGTTTCTGGATATAATTTGTACAGCAACCCTGCTTTTATTCTATAAAATTGAAGATTAATTTCCAATTGGCACATAACCTTGTCACATTGTTATACATTCTCATCCTGTTGGATTATTTTCAGTGAAGTGTTGTTTTGGGGTTCAAAAACTTTTTTCGAACTCAAGGTAAGTTGAATTCCCTTAATCATTGTTTTGCCTTAAACGTTGGATGATTCATTACAATATTTGCTAACTGCTTTCTTTTTTTTATTACACACTGAAGCACAATAACCTCTAAAAAAAATATGGGATACCCATTACTTCCTATTATGGGATATCCCATATTGAGACACCTTTTTATCAATGAAATAAAAATAGTTATTAATAGATTAAAATGATTTTAACGAAATATTATTTTAAACACTGAGTTTGTAGAAACGCGTATTTTTTGTGATACAAATTTAGGAAATGAAGAAACTAAAGTTCAATGTTCCTACTGTGGAGTGCCCTGCCATGAAAGCTGCCTTGAACTCATAATCCACACATTTTCTTTTTAATTTGTGAACAATTCTGTCAAATAAAGGTCTTATCAAATTTTGATTATCTGAATATTATTTGAAAATTATAATAAAAAACCAAGGGAGAAGGTTGGGGATTAATGCCGAGTAATATTATTAAATATCCCCTGGCTCCGGGTTTTGAACTTTGAACCGATCATACGTTGCCAAGGGCATTTACAACATACATTTTTGTGATCATCGTCTGTATAATAAACAAATTTTGCTTTATATATATCATTTTATATCATGGTCCCTAAAACGGGATATGTATCCCATATTAGGCCACCCCCCTATCCCATATTAAGAGCCTATTTTCAAAAAGTTCAAATTTGACTTATCTCACATTAACCGTGATTACAAATTTCAAAAGGAAATATGGTATGTTTTTCATTGTTGATGTGGTCTACTACTACTGCTAAATGTATAACAACATTTTTTGAATCGTCTAAGCAATTTAGGGCCAACCAATTAAGTATTAAAAAAAAGTATCCCATAATAGGGCACTTTCCCCTATATATTGATGTCCATGTGCTGTGCCTTATGCATGTATATATCCTTTGTGATTTTTTTTGCAAAATTATATCTTAAACCTGACGACTCCTTGGTGAGAATATTAGAGCAAGGGTTATTGGGGTGCTCAGGCTCCTCCCAACCCCCTCCTCGACCCCTCCTCGATCCCTCCCTGCCTCCTCAGGATGACCTCGCCTTGTCTTTATTACTTCTAGCAATTTTGCTTAATTGCTTGTGGAAACTGTCTGAAGAGGCTCCTGCCCCGAAGGCCCTTATTACTTTTTAGCGCCTTTGCTGTAGCCGTTATTAATTTTACAAATTATATTCTATATAAATATTTCAATATGGAATAAAGTCCTTTTTCTCGGCATAATAACAGAATTTTTTGAATTAAGCTTTAGGATTTTGTTTTTGTTACTTATTATTAATAAAATTATAGTAGAGGTGAGAGATAGTCAACTGTTATTCTTTACGATAGGTTAAATGATAAACAAGATTTTCAGTTTAAAAAAAAATTTATTTTCGAAAGCCAACGTTTCGATCCAACTTGTGGATCTTCATCAGGGCTAAAAGAAAAAAAATATATGACTATCTATGCTGGAATATAAAAGATGGTAAGCAATATACCAACCACTTATTTAAATATTCATGTATAATGCTAACCATCTTTTATATTATTATCAGATCTGTAAAGTAATCATTTATTGTCATCCTCTAGCATAGATACTCATATATTTGTTTTTTTTTAGCCCTGATGAAGATCCACAAGTTGGATCGAAACGTTGGCTTTCGGAAATAAATTTTTTTTCAAATTTAAAATCCTGATTATCATTTAACCTATCGAAAAAAATGACTACTTGAGTAATAGATATATAAATAAATACACAAAAACGCACAAAAAAGGATTTGCATATAAATAGAGTGAGCATTGGCTGGGGATGCACATGCCATCTTGTTACTGAAGCGATTGAAAGTTGCCGCTTTCGGAAAAGAATTTTATTTTCACTTCTTTATTTTTCTTTCGGTCATGAGAAATTAAAATCCATTCAATGAACCCGTCGAAATTTATTAAATAAAGTTTTATTTTTACTAAATTTATTTAAAAAGTTTTTATGTTTTATTTTTATTCGGTATCACAATTCCAAACCTTTTCAACCTTTCAGAAATTTTCCTTGATATTTCATAAATTAGATTAACACTAAACCTACCAGTACCGGTATATATACAATTAGCTTTATTTCATATTTACTATAGAAACTTTATTTTATAAACAATTAGCAACAAATCAATCATTTGTTGTTATATTAATTAAAAATAATATTGAATAATAAATTAATGATAAAATAACTTTTTTAATTACCGGTCAATTTGACCGCGCGCGGTAGGAATAGGTATAGAAGAATTGTCGGTAGGTTTAGTGTTAATATAAAAATGATATCGGCCTCCGAATATAAGAAAAATATGTATAGCGAAGTTTCTAGTATATTCCAGGGGCGACCTATAATTTTGTTGCTCAATATTTTTTATATATATTAATGAATTTAATAATAAATAAATAGATAATAAATTCGAATTCAACAAGCAATATTATAAAATAGGTTCTACAGTGCGTGCATTTTTCACTAATTGAAAAGCTTATTTTTTTTTTCGATTTTCTCAAAAACGGCTCTAACGATTTTGATTAAACTGAGTATTTTATGTATTAATATGCCTGAGATATGACTGTAAAAATTTCATAAAAATTGATTAACCGGAGGGGGGACTTTACTTAAAAAAATTCGTATCATTCTCGCGTGTTTTTTTTATTTACTCAAAAACGGCTTTAACGATTTTGATCAAACTGGGTATTTGATGTATGTATATGCCCGAGATATGACTGTAAAAATTTCATTAAAATTGATTAACCGGAGGGGGGACTTTACTTTAAAAAATTCGTATCATTCTCGCGTGTTTTTTTTATTTACTCAAAAACGGCTTAACGATTTTGATCAAACTGGGTATTTGATGTAGGTATATGCCCGAGATATGACTGTAAAAATTTCATTAAAATTGATTAACCGGGGGGGGGGGGGGGACTTTACTTAAAAAAATTTGTATCATTTGCACGTGTTTTTTTAATTACTCAAAAACGGCTTTACCGATTTTGATCTGGGTATTTGATGTATGTATATGCCCGAGATATGACTGTAAAAATTTCATTAAAATTGATTAACCGGAGGGGGGACTTTACTTAAAAAAATTTGTATCATTTGCACGTGTTTTTTTAATTACTCAAAAACGGCTTTACCGATTTTGATCTGGGTATTTGACGTATGTATATGTTAAAGATGTGATAGCCCGCATTTCATCAAAATTGCTCAAACGGAGGGGGCACTTTATTTCTTAACTATGTTTGCAATTTTTACCTCTTTTTCGATTTTCTCAGAAACGGCTTTAACGATTTTCATCAAATTCGTCATGTTTAATGAAAATTAGTTTTAATTTAATATAAGGTAAGCTTTATCATTATTAAAATGTTCTGAGGGGGCTTAAATGGGGAAGGGGCCTTTTTTGTTTTCCTATAAAGTACCTTTGTTTTAGTTTATATTGAGAAATTAACTGTCTCTCATCGCGCCTAAAAATAAGAAATGGCTAAATATGATATATGAAGAAAATCAAGTAAACATATACAGGAGAAAAAAAGATATATTAATATAATATATCTATAATTAATATAATATAATATAATTCACCTCTTTTACTAACACGCGGCGTACCACAGGGGTCCTCACTTTCACCAACACTCTTCTCTGTGTACATTAATGATCTTCCGGATTCCATCAACCATTCAAAATACCACTTATACGCCGATGACCTCCAAATTTACTTATCTTTCCATCCTAACGAGATGCTAGAAGCAATCCAAAAATTACAGGAAGACATAGATAGCATAAACGCCTGGGCAGAAAAAAATGAATTGAGTCTAAATGGAGAAAAAACCAAGGCTATCCTGATCGGCTCCAAGCATCTCATTAATTCCCTTTCTTACTACCCCCTACTTTACCTCAAAGGCCAACCTATCCATTTCCATCCTCATGTCAGAAATCTTGGAGTGATCTTTGACCAGCATTTGTCGTGGAGTAACCATATTTCCCAAATCACTAGAAAATCCATCGCTATCCTCAAACAGTTCCGCAGATCCCGTGATTGCATGTCCTCCAAAACCCGTCAACTCCTTGTTTCCTCTCTTATATTTCCCCATTTTGATTATGGCTGTCTTGTATACGGGGGACTGTCTGGTATGCATGAGGCGAGGTTAAAGAGACTAATGAATTGCTTCATTAGATTTATCTTTGGTGTCCCCAGGCGCTCCCACGTCTCAAGTTACTATGCTGAATTGAAATGGCTCTACCCGGTTTTTCGGCGGCAATATTTCCTTGGTGTATATCTTTTCCGAACGTTCAGAATTAAAAAACCTCTGTATATCCTAAATTTATTTACACCTTGTTCCTCCATTCACTCCCTAAATACCAGATCTCAAACCTTAAATCTATACATCCCTTCCTACCGAACTGCCTCCTTTACAAAATCATTTATCATCCGTGGTGCCTCCTTTTGGAACTCATTACCCGTTTCTATCCGTAAAAATGCATCCCTTACATCTTTTAAAACCCAATTATTCCTCCACCTCCTTAATCTTCAAACTACCGCAACTATGTAAAATAATGAAACCTGTTTCAATTTGCAATAATTATCTGTGTTTGTATACATAAATCTTGTTTCTCTTTTATTTATTTCTTTAAGTTCAAATGGTTGAAAAATAGTCAACTTATATTCTAATTTCTCATACTATTGTTTTTTTTTTTTGTTCAATGAGACTCGATTTTATTTTATTTTTTTAATTAACAACCTTGTTTTAAACTAGCCAGACAAATGACTCTGGATTTGTACATATATTGTTATTCTTAGGGGACAACACGTCCCAGAATAAAAATACTTTTTCTTCTTCTTCTTCTTCTTCTTCTAATATTTCGTCAACTCATAAAACACCTTGAGCTCACGCATGCTCCGAGCTCCTTTAATGACAAACCAATGCGTTATAATTTAAGATGTTCTGTTCATTTGAGAAGTGGCAATTAACAAAACGCATTAATTTCTAATCTAAGTAAGTTGGTAAGTGAAAGTTGTGTGTTGCGCGCACGCACCAGATTTTTTTTTTTGTGTGTTTTCGCCTCTACCCTAAAGGGTCATTGGCGTCTAATCGTAGTTTATACCCATCTATGGAATCCCGAGTATTTGAGGAACTTAAATAGAGTGATGAATCTCTCTTCACTGTCTTTCATAATTTCTTTTAGAGAATCAGAAAGTCCAACTTTTTTCCTGAGATTTTCCAATTGTGGGCACTCTAACAGAAGGTGTTTTACTGATAGAGGAACATTTTCATATTTTTCACAGTTTGGAGCTTCTAGCCTCCTAAGTAGGTAACTGTGTGTGAAATGACAATGTCCAATTCTAAAAAAGGCACCGCTTATTATTAAATTAAGCTTATTAAATGCACACTGTGAGTAATTAATTACATCTAAAATAATATAATAATACGCTTTAAATTATTGATAAATAATTAATTTCTAATAAAGTAATATTAAAATTGATTATTAATTTATCATCTAATCATTTTTAATTCAATCTTTATTCGTGGGTAACAAACTTTTTAAAATTAATTTTAAATATTTTATTTTTTAAGAGAAAAGATTGGGCTCCGCCGGGAGTCGAACCCGGGTCTCCAGCGTGACATGCGTATCAGTGAAGGGGAAGAATTGGCTCCGCTTGGAAGCCAGCTCTGTGGTGTAGTGGTTAACATACCGCGCATGTCACGCGGGAGACCCGGGTTCGACTTCCGGCGGAGCCCAATCTTTTCTCTTCAGAAATAAAATATTTAATCATATTTAAGTATTAAATAATATGCTTACATGATCAGAATACAGGAGCTCAGTTTTTAAGTGGGAGGTTGATTGCTTCATGTTCGTGAGGGGACTAAAAGGCTTATTATGGTAATGTGGAGTTATCAGATGGAAACTGAGAAACCTGGAGGCTGGAGAGAGTTAACATCATCGTCTGGAACCTAAAATCATGACTGAATCCAATAGTTTGAAAAGAAAAAAAAAACACCAAATAGAAAGTTTTGGAGCGCTACTGCGCTAGTTTCTCCACAAACCTTAGTTCGATGGATTTTATTTTTAAATAAGCTGGTCATTCGATGCGTCAGCATCCAACATCTGGCTTCGTTAACCCTTATTATTGTTATCATTATTGTCTATAATTTTTTTTAGAGTTGAGAAATAGTCAACTGCTATTCTTTACGATGGGTTGATTGATAATCAGGATTTTAAGTTCAACATTTTTTATTTTTAAAATCCAACGTTTCGATCCCTACATGTGGATCTTCATCAGGGCTAAAAGAAGACAAATATATGAGTATATAGGCTAGATATGACAATTATTAATTATAGATAGTTACAACTAGGAGTAACAGAATAATGGAAAACAAAACCAACTGTCATGTTTACATAACATAGATACTTTACAAAACTGATAATGTTATAAAGGATAATAAAAATTATACATGAATACTTTATAAAACTGGTAATTATATAAAAGATGGTGTAAGGATTATACATGCTTATATTAAAATATTTAAAAATTCATGTATAATGCTTACCATCTTTTATATAATTATCAGTTTTATAAAGTATTCATGTATAATTTTTACCATGACAATATAATGTCATGTAAACATGACAATTGGATTTGTTTTCCATTATTCTGTTACTCCCAGTTGTTACTATGTATAATTAACCCTTTGCACTCGGCACCGTTTCGGACGTTATTCTCGACGCAACTTATTCGCGAAAACATTCACCCTGAAAACGTAATATTATACAGTAAAATTTTAGAACCAAGTAAGGAATTGTAATGAAATTTAGGTTATATGTATTTGTGAAGCTTCAAGAAAACATAGTTACAAAAAAAAAAAAATTTTTTTAAATATTATATTTTTTTAATAATTTTATATTAATTTAAAAAAAAAAATTTTTTTAAATTTTCTATATATTATTTATAATTTTACTATAAATTATGATAAAGATTAACGCACTATAAAATAGATAAAAGATTATAATTATGATATATATTATAAAAGATAGCCGATGGTAAAACATTAACGTACTATAAAAATAATGAAAAACACCGCGAGCCGCGACCGTCATTTATCACCAAAAGCGAAATATTCTATACATAAATAGTTTTTACGATTTGTTTATGTCCTTATATGTTAAAAACTGAAAATTATTTGCATTGTCTCCGTAGCGGAGCTTTTGGGTTTGAGAACAAATGTTAAATGGCTCCGCTGCGGAGACCTCGAGTGCAAAGGGTTAATAATTACATGATAAACATTTAATTGTCATATCTAGCATAGATACTCATATATTTGTCTTCTTTTAGCCCTGATGAAGATCCACATGTAGGGGTCGAAACGTTGGCTTTTCAAAATAAAAAATGTTGAACTGAAAATCCATTTTTATTATATTTTTTTTTTTACTTATGAACATATTATCATTCGATTCCATTGAAGCATTCACTAAATGTACGAATTGTTAATGTTATCCATAAACTTTATCTATTATAAATTTTCTCCAATATTTTTATAATTTGTACACTGGCTTTACTCTTTGTATACAATTTATTTCTCGATAGGATGTGAATTAGTAATTTGTGATATTCCTATTTTAGAGTGTGCTTTTTTATATATTTTTTTTATATTTTATTTTTATTATAAATTCTATTAATCGAATACGTTTTGGTAATCGCTCTTTGTTTAATGATAGTATCGATATTGATATCGCGTGAGTAAATGAAAATTATGATTAAGTTAGGCAAAAAAAAATCCGTTCAACGATAGCTTTATAACTTAATTTTCTGATTCAATGGAAAAAATATTTCTTTTTGATTTCTTACATGAAGATTTTCAACCTTTCTATATTTCACCTCATCAACGTTTCAGGCCCACTTTGCCTATCTTCAGGACTATAATTTATTATCTACTCACTCTTTAGTGTATGGTTGTCATACTTGCAATTTATCTTTATTTTATTTTACCTAAATCTTTCTTCTCTTTTTTGAGTCATATTCCTCACCCAAATGTTGATGAGGCAAAATAAAGATAGATAAGATAAATTTAAAAAGAATTGAATATCTTCAAATAAAAAATCAAACAGAAATAAATCTCTATATATACAAGAGGCTTTGTCCTGACTGACAGAATCAACGCAGAGCAAATACTACTAATGATAGAAACTTGAAGTTCGGAATTTAGATTTTAAACGCGATATAGGTAACCACTAAGAAACGATTTTCAAAATTATAACCCCTAAGGGGTTTAAATGGTGAAATTGTCCTTTAACTCTAACGGACACCTATTTTGCACTTCGAGAAAAGATATCTAATTTGGACTCATTTTAAAGATCTTGATACGACGAGTTTAACTCTAAAGCCCCTACGGGGGGTCGAAAACCACGTTTTAAGCCAAAAAATGAAGCGTTCACGACGAGTAAGCAATTTTTTGTTTCGGCGGTTTTATTGAACTCTCTCCATTGCGCGTCTCTCTCTCTTCTACCGAGCCGGCAGCTTCCCCCTCCAACATTCCACCTATAAAGATAGAATATAAAGATAGATAAGATAAAGTTATAAAGAGTTGAATATCTTCAAATAAGAAATCAAACAGAAATAAATAATATTATAAACCAAAATGAAGTAATTTCACCACGCAGAAAAAATACTTTATCTCCGTTTAGTACGCATTTTTTTCATTTTATTTTGTATATACTTAAAATTTTAACAAGCATAAACTTATAAGAACTTATTAGAAAATAACAATAATTCTTACACATTTCTCTATCTTAGTTCTAGTGCAATCCAAGCGAAAATTTTGTAAGAATTCACTTAGTTTCCAGTCCTCTTTTTAAATTATTTTAAAATACAACGTTATTTTTATATTTTTAATTAAGAAGAATCAAAAAATATGTATAAAAGTTTGTTTTCGTAAAAGCCAAAATTTTGCTATGAACAGCAATTATAATTTAATTCAGACAAAATTTTGTCTGTGTATATATTTTTTAAGAAATGGAATGTTATTTGTGTTTTTAGATTACTATTTCATATTTTGTATCATGGATACAGCTTTTTTTTTCGGACTTCTCGAAAACTCATCATGTTTCTTTGTATTATTTGAACGAGGGTAAAATTGTTAAAGACAAAATCGACCCAAAACTATTCTTCTTTGATTGGTTAGAATTGACAATTTCGGAGCTCATTATTTTTGCCAGACATTTTTATATTTATTTGTAATTAGTCAGTTTTATTTTCAAATATATTATAGTGGACGCTATCGTTAGAGAGAATATTTGGTGGCTGAGTATTGCCTCCATGAAAAGGGCTTCAGTGGGTCCAGGTAAAAACTGGCGGTTGAATCTGAAACTGACCACAATGCCTCTATCTGTCAAGACACAATACTCCTTTATCCAATAACGAACCCCAGATCCTTCATGGTTTCTAATAGTAGACGATTTAATGTGTGTGTGTGTATATATATGTATATATATATGTATGTATATATATATATATATATATATATATATATATATATATATATATATATATATATATTCCTCTATAAGAATAAGTTTCATAAGGTTTATATTAGATTTCTATACGCTTCCAATTCGTGTCCTGGAGACGAAAGAACAGCCATTGAAGCAGAGCTGGGCATATTTAAATAAAAATGTAATCATGATTATGACTAATAATCAAAAATGTGAATAATGATTGTAATCATCATTCACAAATCATTCTTTAGCGCCGAATCATTAATCATGAATTGTATTAATCACTGGTCGTGGAGTATTCATGAATATAATGTATTCAACAATCATAATTGACCGTTATTCATTATCAAATGTTAGTCAGTAATCATGATTAAGCAGAATTGATTATTCATGATTACTCATTACTCATTAATCATGACTAATGGGAATTCACTACTCATGATTAAAGATCATTCATTAATCATGAATAATATAAATTCATTAATCATGATTACAAAAAAAATTACAATTCTGAGTCTTACTAATCATGAATGATGTTTGAAAATTTGTTTGCTCTTTCCATTCTTGTCAATAGACCTTTACTAATACCCATTAGAATTAGGGTCTAATTCTTTACTTGTGACTTCAAATGCTGTTAAGTTGACTACACCCACTTTTAGGACTTGTCCTTGCTCATTAGGACAACTTCTAATTCAGAAATGCATCCTCGTCTTTCAAATTTAAATGAATAATGATTATGAATGCATTATATTCATGATTAATGATTGGTGAATTTTTGTTATTCATGATTGATGAATATTAGGTATTCATGATTGATGAATATTAGGTATTCATGATTGATGAATATTATATTAATCCTAGATCTTGAATATATTTTATTCATGAATAATGACTTACTGAATTTATCAGTATTCGTTAATCATGAATAACGGAATACCAGTTATTTATTATTCATTTCAAATGAATACCATAAACACTCAATAATCATTACAAATACTCCGCACTGATTATGAATAATCGTTATTCACTTTGTTGTACTGTTGTCACTTGGTTATTGTTGTATGATTACAATTATTCATATTCATTAATCATTATTCAGATTACGATTTGCCCAACCCTGCATAGAAGGCGTTCGTTCACACGCGCACTGTTTAGTTTCGTTTTTAACTTGATAGCATTTTTTTTTTGTTATTATTTGTCCCATTTTTCCTCTATCATAAAATGAGCTTGTCTGACGTAGTTGTGGCTCGGTTAAGCTAAGCCAACTTAAACCAGTGAAAACTATCAAAGGCTTTAACACAGGAAGCTTGGAAAGCCGACCGTTATAAAAAAATTTATTAATTTTGTAATCGTTTTATTTATTTATTTTTTGTTTTACTTTTCTATATATAAGCAATATTACAACAACTCGACTTCTCTCCATTTTATTATTCACTATGATCACTTGGTCGATTTTTATTATATAACGATTAACTAAACTGTTTAATTAATTAATTTTATGTGATGAATTTTTTTATATTGTTTATACTACATTTATAGTTTATATTATTTATACTTAAATTACCTATTTTTTTTTTTCATACACACTTTAATTGTGTGTATGTATATAATGCATAAATTATATATATACTTATATATATATATATATATATATATATATATATATATATATATATATATATATAATGTTGTTAGTGCAGTACTTAAAATGATGAGTTAACCCCCTAACTGCTTTTGTATGATCAGTCCCTTACAAAAGCTGACATTGAAACTGTTGTCATCCACTCATTGAGAATTCATACCCATTACTCGATTTTAGTATCACCGTTCCTAATCGATTCAAACCAATTGAATTACGATTCACTGCCATCTACTTTGCTCAATGAATATTTATGTTGCCAGTTTTATAAAACTTCTTACGAGTTACAGCGACTGGGAAAACTAGTTAGTTGCTGGCTGTTGAAAAACACTTATTTTTATGGTTTGGTTTTCCTCATTGAAGTGATTAAGTAATCGCATTTTCCCTTTTATCACCTCTTGATTTAATCTTTATTGCAACATGTTAGCAATACAATTTAGGTGTAAAAATTTGTAAAGTTGAAAAGAAATTTTGTTAAAATTGTTTGTGACATACCTCTACATACATATAAGTCGATTGATTTAAAACAGCAACTATGAAGAAACTACCAACTTACTGTGCATATATGTTGATTGTTTCTTAGCGAATATTTTTATGAATCGATCATTAATCTAACTCAGTTTTAAGAAAAATTTTTAAATAAAATTAATACTAATTTTGTGTATTTTTCCTTTAACCAGGTCCCAGTCTAGATTAAAAATCCAGAATTGAAAGGGTGCACAACACACATTTATGTATCTCTTTTTCAATTATAATTTTAGTATTTATTTAATTCTAGTACAGTTTCAGCACGAAAATGTTACTGTTACCAGTAAAACCTTTAACAAAAATAAATTATGAATATATTCATCTATTTAAAATTAATAGGCCTCCTCATCATTGATGAATTGAAAAAAGATAAAAATGGTTGAATATTTTCAAATTAGAAATCATACAGAAATAAATAATTATAATAAAGTAATTTTTTTTTCTTTTTTTTTTTTTTTTTGCCTTGTATTATTCCATACAGCCATTATGTGGTTTGGATCAATCTTTATTTATATCTACAAAAATATATTCATACATATGTATATACACTCACAAACACACACATACACATGCACTCATATATATACATACATTATACACATATATACATATATTCATATACTAATATAAGATATATAGATCTATATTTTAATAGTTGAGTGTTAATTTAAAATATCAAGTAATTTAAAATATCTATCTTCGGTCATTTGTCATATTCACGAGCATTAAAAAATAATAATAACAGTGGCCCCCTGTTACTTTGAGGGACAATTTGGAAAACGAAGATATAACGGTAGAAATAAAATAAGATGGAAAAAAAAGAAATGAAAAAGAGTGGGAAGAAAGTCTAAATGAAAAAGGAATTACTCGAATAGCTGTTTACTATAGGGAAGGCATCTCAAATAGAAATTCGTAATTACGACTCCTTTTTCTTGAAATAACTCAATATCGGCCCTCGTCGAAGAAAATTCCCATAAAAAAGGGGGGGGGGGCGAGAAAGAAGAGAAAATGTTTATTGCCAGTGCTAAAGGGGACAATAAATATTTTATTGCCAATAACTGGGGGTTCGTATAAGGGTAAGGGATAACATTTTGTCATAAGCGTTAGGGAGAGGAACTAACATTTCGAAGAATATGCTTTAATTGTAAGAAAATCTTGTCCGTCCTAAAATTAAAAAAAAAAAAATCATATAAAAATTAAGATCGTTAATTTTGAGTACAAAAATAATTACAATAAACAGTTGTAGATGTGAGAGATAGTGAACTATTAATCTTTACGATAGGTGAATGATAGTCAGGATTTGCAGTTTGAAAACAATTTTATTTTCGAAAGCCAACTTTTCGATCCAACTTGTGGATCTTCATCAGGGCTTCTGAGTCAAGGTAGATACAAAGACTGGAAATGTTTATGTTTGGGTCTTTGTATCTACCTTGACTCAGAAGCCCTGATGAAGATCCACAAGTTGGATCGAAACGTTGGCTTTCGAAAATAAATTTTTTTTCAAACTGCAAATCCTGACTATCATTCACCTATCAGTTACAATAAAGTGTGAAAATGTCGCATTAAGTAAAAAAAATAGTAGGTAATCAAAATTACATTGAAACGAAGCGATTTTGTTATTTCGGTTCCGTTGAACAAGGAGTTGAACAGCCAGCTACAAGAAAATCCTTAATATACATGGCCCAAATAGTCATTTCTGATGATAAGTGAAACAAAAAAATCTTATCCTAATCATTATTTGTGAATAAAATATTTTTTTAGAAATCGATTAAAATTAGAAATCTTAGCTTACAAAACATATAAAAATAAAAAGTTTCTTGATACAGCTGGAAGAGTTAAATTAAGTTAATTAAAGTGGAAATTCCAAAATCAGACTTTTTTCTTTATGTGCTCAGGATTCGACTAGTAGATGTATGATTACATTCTTCGGTGAACATTTTTAATAAAATCCTTAATACACTAGGCAAAATATGTTAAACAACATAACTAGTACAGAATAAAAAAAGTGACCAAAATAAATGTAACTCCTAAAAGATAATTTTGATTTTCTGATTTATTTTATTTTTAATCCCGATTAATGTTAAGTCTATTAATAATCGAGAATAATGTTTTCATTTAATCTGGCGCTAATGATTTGAGATGTTTTGCGCCTTAAATATTGAATAAATTAACCAACCATTGTAACAGCTGGTTAATTGTAAACTTATTAAGTTCTGAATAATTTATTTTTTGAAGAGAAAAGAATTCGCTCCGCCGGGAGTCGAACCCGGGTCTTCCACGTGACATGCGCGGTATGCTAACCACTGCACCACGGAGCTTGCTTACAAGCGGTGCCAAATCCTTCCTCTTCACTGACAGGGGGCCCGGGTTTGACTCCCGGCGGAGCCTAATCTTTTCTCTTCAAAAAATAAATTATTTATAATAATTTAAAACAAGGTGGTTACCCACAATAATGATTAAATTATTATTTAGCTCTGGGTTTTCTTATCTCCAGTCATTCAAAATTATGAAGTTTACTTAGGTAAATATTAGCTCAAGGATGTTCCTTCTTTTATTGCTTTAAATATTTATTTTTTTTACGCTTATAATACAATTTCTCCTTTTCATTGTTTTTATATTAGTATGGAATATGATTAAATATAGATAATGTTTGTAAACGGAGAAGATGCACATACGCCCATATATTATGAATACGAGGAAAGAATCCTAAAGAAGTTGAATATGTAATGCTAATACAGTACGAATAAAGCTTAACTTGTTTTTATGCCAAGGAGGAAAAAGAATTAAGAAACAATAAAATTTATGTTAAAAGGCATTTTCCTTGTTTATAAGGTAGTACAATATTAACATATTTATCAATAACTTTTAAATAAACCTATACATTATCTGTCGCATTAGAGATTAAAAATAATCCTGACAAAACAAACTTAAAAGAATAGTTCTAGTAAATAAATAAAAAAAATTGTTAGGAACCAATATTTCATCGCAAAAATAGGGGAGAGCGGGGTTGGTTGGCAACGGTTTTCACTTTTTTGATTGTTGAGTCGTTCCTGTTAATATAATCCCAATAGGGCTGATACCACTGTAAACTCCAAGTATTAGAGTACTTCAAGTATTTTTTTCACCACATAATATTTAATTCTAAGATCATAGATAATTGAAGAATTCGTCAATCCAAAGTATGCCAATTAAACCCCTATGTGGGGCAGGTTGGCCTAGAAGGTGCGGTTGTTTAGCCATCTCATTCAAGTACTGCCTGACAAATATTATTCTTATTAAAAGGTGCACTATAATTGTATAATAATTTTGTATCGGTTTTTAACAGCTTTTAAGGGAAAATAGAATGGCAATAGAAGAAGATAGAAGTTTAGACTGTCGTCACTTTCTGCATAGGAAATATTGCTCTCATCCTCCTCGCTGGACCTTAAGACATTTGGTAGTTTCACCTTTGTTTATGTTTACCTTGCTTTTGTGAATTGCTACTGCTCCTACAAACCCCAGTTGAAGATAGCCAACTAACCCCACAGGAGAAATCATATGAAAGATGGCTGCCAGGACAGGGGAGAACAATCAAACGAGAAACTGGTTGGTCGAAAGGTTAGGTTCTTCAAAGGAGTTTGGGGCTATGTGAACAGAATAGGAGTCAAGTGTTTTGCCACTCCTTTAAACCAAATTTACTGAACATATAAAAATTTACTTAAATGGTGTAAAATCAATCAATGAAGCACACTCTTCTCTACACTGTTAGCATCGGACTGAAACCTCAGGACAAGACTCCCAAGGTCGAGAGGTCACATGGTACGATTGTGGGGCCTTCACAACAGGTGTGAGGGAAATTATAAGCCAAAGGCCAACCTACCCCCTATGTCAACCAACCTCGCTCTCCCCTACAGTAAAAATGAGCGATACTGCTAAAGGTTCTTTTATTTTTTTTTATTTTGGCTTATCTCAGTTATTAAAATATTTATATGCTTATAAATACGAGACATAAATGAGTATAAATTAAGGTAACAACATTTGTAGAATATAATGTGATGTTTTTGAGGTTTGAAGATGGGCAAAATGGGCACGAAACGTTGAAGAGGTAAAATAAAGATAAAAAGGGTCCAATATCTTCAAGTAAGAAATCGAACAAAAATTAATATTTTATTAAATCTAATATTTGCGTAGAAGAAAATATACAATTAACTGGTGAAATAATTTAAATATACGACCGAAGCATATGACATTCAAACATGAAATATTATTAGCTAATTTAGCCAAATGAGAATAATTAGTTTCGTAAATTTTAAGATAACAATTTAAATAAGCTGTTGGTCAGACCTGCAGCTATTAATATTATTATGCAGTATTCCATGTTCAAAAAAATCCTTACTTGCATTTCGATTTGGTCCCCCTCCTACAAACTTATTAGATTTCTACTAGACATCATAAATTATCCTGATGTGCATGAAAATTATCATCCTCATGGTAAAAAATCTACCCCTTTACTCGATTATAGGTGTTCGGTATTTTGATTTTATTTTATTCCAATCACAGATGATTTCTTTTTTTATTTTTGGTTTTTAAATTTATTTTTCAAGTCGAATTTGCCGCCTTAACCGTCACCGGAGATAGCAATCCTGGGCCTGGGGTTATCAGTGGCATCAAGATGGCATTTGGAAGGGTTTAAAATTCCGGGGTCAGCCATTTTTTTGAGCACTTGCTTCATTCATGTCGAACAGTAAGCATAATCAATCGTGTCTGTGATCTCAAGCTAGAGTCCGCCGATGGTTTGGTTTGTACCTCCTAAGTGTCAAATTCTTTCAATTTTCTACCTCTTGGGTGTAAAATTTATGATTATTTTGAAGTTTTCTCTTCAAACATCATTGTTTGCCACTGGCCGCAAAATTCAAGAAGGACGAGCAACAGGTGAAAATTTCCTTCATCCTAAAACATTCCTTCAATGTCTTTTACCCGATTATCCTCATTTCACCCTTGCCCGAAATTCCGAATCAACGTACAGCGTAAGCTTGGTAATTTGCATTAAAGACTTATTTCATTTTTTTTTATTTTACAGTTTATTTAATTGTTTTAATTGCTTTTCCGAGCTCACCAGAGCGAAATAATTTTTTTATCTCGTTTTTTACGTTGGTGATATTAATCAGATTAATTGTATTTTTTCAACTTTTTTCATTTTCACTAAAATTATCGTACAATAGGAAAATCAATTCGGCTAAGTCTATCTCCGATATAAGAATAAGACTATATGATACTACTATACATCGCCTGTTTAAATACTGCATGATGATATATTTTGATATTTAGTAATTTCCGAAATGTATTATAAACTTTGGTAAGCAAAAAATACATTAAAAAAAAAATGCCTTGATGGATCTGGAAGAGTGTAATTTCAAAATCAGAATTTTTCCATGCGCTCAGGTATAGAAACTAGTTCTGTATGTTAATATTTTTTATGAGCAGTTTTAAAATGTTTAATACACCAGGCCTAAATATTTCAAACCAATCAACTAATACGCAATAGAAAGCCAAAGTCCTTTTTTTACTTTCACTTATTTAAATATGAAATATGTAGTTAGGGAAAGTATTGCGATCGTGAAAATTTTCGACTTCCGGTTTTCTACGGAAATACATGTTTTGGGGTCCCCTGAGTCCAAATAACCAAGTCCCGCGAAAAGGTCTGTGTGTGTGTGTCTTTGAACAGACTAGCTCAAAAAATATAAACCGTGCGAACCTGAAATTGGGTATTTAGTGTATTTATATGCCCGCGATGTGATAGCAAAAATTTCATCAAAATTGTTCAAACAGAGGGGGTACTTTATTTAATAACTGTTTACGTTTTTTTCGATTTTCTCAAAAACGGCTCTAACGATTTTGATAAAACTGAGTATTTGATCTATTAATATGCCCGAGATATGACTGCAAAAATTTTATCAAAATTGATCAACCGGCGGGGGCCCTTTACTTAATAAATTTTGTATCATTTTCACATGTTTTTTTTTATTTACTCAAAAACGGTTTTAACGATTTTGATCAAACTTGGTATTTGATGTATTTATATGCCAAAGATGTGATAACCAACATTTCATCACAATTGATCAACCGGAGGGGGGACTTTACTTTATAAATTTTGTATCATTTTCACGTGTTTTTTTTTATTTTCTCAAAAACGGTTTTAAAGATTTTGATCAAACTTGGTATTTGATGTATTTATATGCCAAAGATGTGATAGCTAACATTTCATCATAATTGGTCAAACGGGGGGGGGGAGGCACTTATATTATAGCTTTTTATCCAATTTTTGCCTTCTTTTTTTCGATTATCTCAAAAACGGTTTTACGATTTTCATCAAATTCGTCATGTTTAATGAAAGCTAGGTGTTCTTTAACATCAGGTAACCTTTATCATTATTAAAATGTTCTGAGAGGGCTTAAATGGGGAAGGGGCCTTTTTTTTTTTTTTTTTTTTATAAAGTACCTTTGTTTTAGTTTATATGGAGAAATTAACTGTCTCTCGTTACGCCTAAAAGTAAGAAATGGCTAAATATGAAATATGAAAAAAATCAAGTAAACATACACAGGAGAAAAAAAGAAAAATATTCGTCAACTCATAAAACACGTTTAGCTCACGCATGCGCCGCACGCCTTTAATGACAGACCAATGCTTTATAATTAAAGATGTTCTGTTCATTTAATGGAAATTATTTGTTTCATGGGAACTACTTATATGAAGTTTTCAACAACTACATAGAGAATTATAAAATCAGACGACTTGGAGTATTATTTTTGCATTGCCGAATTAACACAAGTAAAAACTTTTATTTAATAATAAAAGATTAATGTACTTTAAAGAGCAAATACAAACAAAAGTAAGTAAATGAATGTGAAAAAATGCGTGACTTTGAGAAATGGCATTTTACAAAACACGTCAATTTCCAATCTAAGTAAGATGGTAAGCGAAAGTTGTGTGTTGCGCGCACGTACCAGATTTTTTTTACTATACATTTACTTAGTAAAAAGTCTCAGAAAAAGACAAAACGGAAAATTCTGGTAGGAAATTTGATGTGGAAAAGGCTGGTATTTCTTTACACTTTTACACTCATATACAAGATGTATAAACCCGTATATATATATACATATATATATATATATATATATATATATATATATATATATATATATATATATATGTATATGTGAATTTGCTGAGGATAAAAAAAATTCCTTTTCTAACGTAAAGGACCTGCTGACTCACTGAATGAATGAATCAAAAAGCACTTGTTACTCCATTGGATGGTTATGACTCAGATGATCTCTAAAGGGCCTTGATACTTCCGTCAATTCTTTCTTATTTCTTTTTATCCACTTGGATTCGTATCAAGGGCGCTTGGAATATTTCGTCTAGGGGGGCAGACTTGTAAAATTCTCATGACCAGGAGGAGGGAGTCAAGTTATTCTAACCATTTAAGGCTCAATTAACATTTCAAATGAAACTATATTTGATATTTGAATGTTAAAAATTCGTTTATATTAGGTAAACGAACCAGACCTAGTGTAAAAAAAAAAAAATTGGGTAATACTTCATGTTAAACGGGGTAGAATGGCGCACAAACGAGTTTCCTATCTAAATCTGTTGAGAATTTTTTTTGTTTTTATTTTTAAAATCTTACTTTTTTTTTAAAAAATGGCAGTTTTCTCTACTACGGTTTAGCGTAGAAACAAAAACAATGATATTTTCTTAATCAGCATTAAATTTCCTAAAAGATGAGTTAGGTCTAATTATTTTAAATTCACTTTCAGTGGGCCTTTTAACGCTCAAAACACAAAACATTTATTAAAACTAAAAATTTTAATAGTTTTTGAAAATTCCTCGCTCCTCGCTGGAGCATCCTATAAGCTGTCAAATTTCCTAAAAACTGCGCGACTTAGTTAGCTTTTTAATGGTGTAACCCATGATACAATTGCACTTCACCTTATGAGTCTAAAAGAAGTTTTTCTGGTGAAAAACGCGCTGGAGAATAAATACTTGATTGCTTCACCTACCTACTAGAGAAACTACTTGTTGAATTAAAGTGTTAGTTATTTTATCTCTTGTCGATATGCATGAGGGGAAAAGAGTTATGAAGGTGGCAAGCCCTCCCCCCCAAAAAAAAATATATAAATAATTTTATTAATAGTGAGTCAAGGGGGTGGGGGGTTCCCCAAATTCTTGCTCATTACCTAATGTTACAAAAGCGTACATCTTTTTTCCTTTTTTTTTTTTAATACTTATAAAAATAAAAATTTAGCATTATTTGAAGAAATTAAATACACCATCAGAAAAATAACACTAATTCCAATCAGAACGTGATATCATTGTCAGGGCTAATGATAGGAGGGCACATTATGAAATGTCATTTTCTGTTGGTGTATTTAATTTGTTCAAATAATCCTAAATTTTTATTTTTTTAAGTAATAAATGTTTTGTGTTTTGCGCGTTAAAAGACCTACTGAAAGTGGTGGATTTTCTAATTTTCTCATCTTTTAGGAAATTTAATGCTGATTAAGAAAATATCATTGTGTTTGATTCTACGCTAAACCTAAGTAGAGAAAACTGCCATTTTTTTTTTAAAAAGTAAGATTTTAAAAATAAAAACGAAAAAAAATTCTCCTCAACAGATTTAGATAGGAAACTCGTTTCTGCGCCATTCCACCCCGTTTAGCTTGCAGTATTACCCTTTCTTTTTTTTTTAACACTATGTCTGGGACACCCAGTATATTTTGGAACATTATCGTTATTCTAATTGACCCTTATTTTGGTTGTTTGCCTTGTTATGTACTTAGTTCTTGTACTTTGTTAATTGTATGGAAGAATTATGTTTTCTTTTAACCCAGTCGCTAAATAAATTATTTCTATTCTCGTTTAGATAATTCTTTGTTTTTTTTTTTTTTTTTTTTTTTTTTTTTTGTTGATTCGCCAGATGTTTATTTTCATCTCACTCTTTTGTGTGAGTTCCATTGTGACTCTCCATCAATTCCTTCGTTACCTTAGCGCAGGTACAAGCAAAAAAATAACTCAAGATTTACCTTGCACTACGTATTGTTACGACAAATATTGCATAATTTTATTGCCTGATCATAAATAGCATCGAAGCATGTCGTTTATATTTTCTCAAGGTCGATTTCTAACTATTTTCCACCAACCAGCAACTTTTTTATATAGTAATACTTGGCCTAACCGTCACCGGCGGTACCAAGGACGCGATAGCTAAGCGAATTGACGAATAACGTATATATCATTAGAAAAATATCTTAACCTATAAATATCATTATTTTTATTTAAACATTTTATTATTAAATGGTTAATAAAGATTAACTTTGAAAGTACTTAATAAAATCTACTTAATCGAAATATCTATACTTAGAGCCTATGTTGTTATGTTATTATTTACTTATTCTTACTTCTGGGTCACTTAATTTTCTTTTCCGATAGGTTAAATGATGGTCAGGATTTTCAGTTACAATGATATTTATTATGGTAAGCCAACGTTTCGATCCAACTTGTGGATCTTCATCAGGGCTAAAAGAAAACAAATATATGAGTATCTATGCTAGATGGTGACAATAAATGGATACATTACAGAACTGATAATAATTTAAAAGATGGTGTATACATGAATATTAAAATAAGAGGCTGGTTAACAAGATAAAATAGAATCTGATATTTACCTACTGAGTCCAGGTGGATACTAAGACTAAAGGTAAAAATAAGGTGAGAGGTAGTGGTAGGGGGTTAGTTTGCCGACTTCAAAGGTTTATGGCGGGGAAATCCAACGCTTTTGAAGTGAAGGCACATGACAACTGAGTGAACAAAAATATTTAAAAACTAACAAAATATATGATACTGTATACAAATAGTGTCTGGACTGAATAATAACATAAAAATGAGATAATACATAATGTAACAATGCATACAAATTTGGAAAATATACAGAAAGAAGCATACAATACAAAAAATAATAATAGTACAAGAGGTACAGAGATAATTGCAGGTACCTATGAAATCAAAACTAGGATTTGAGGATGCGGAAGATGTTAGAATAGGCGCATGTGTGGGAAACTCGATGAGAAGGATTTTTTAATCTTGTTTGAGAGAATGGGGATATATGGGATAGATCTGTATTGGAAAGTAGAAATCGGAGGTTGTGAAGAGTTGTTAGAGAGATTTTGAGTTTTAGCATTGTTATTGATAAGTGTTTTTATTAAGTGCTCAGGAAAATCGTCAGATTGTAAGATATTTTTCAGGCGGATTTTGTTATGACAATGAAATTGTGGATCGGACAAGGTCAGGCTACGGTGGATGAGGTTTTTTGCGACGTTGATCTTTTGGTGATGTGGATGTTGGGAAAAATAGTTAAGGAGTCGCCTAGAATAAGTGGGTTTGGTGTACCAATTAGTGGATATAGAATGGTCCGGGTTTCTGGTAATGGAAATATCTAAGAATGGAAGGGTACAATTGGTTTCCAATTCTATAGTGAAACGGAGACGTGGATGGTAGGATTTAAAGGCGGCGAGAATATCAATTTTCTTTTCTGTAAAATTTACTCAATAAGTCACACCGAAAGTTTAAATTATTTTTTTAGTTATACCTATTTGACGGTTAATCGAAGTTTTACTGTATATATTATTTCATTCTATTTATTATTATACAATTGTTCATAATTTTTAAAAACTTGTCAAAAATTACGCTTTCTTTACATATTTTATTGAATATTTATATTTCGTATTTTTTCTAGTGCTCATTTAAACATTAGGATCTATTATAAAAAATGAAAAAAAGAAAGAAAAAACTGACCAGGTTATAGCAAACGAATATCACACTTGTAGAATAAAATGGGCCAGTAAAATTTTGGAATTTGAAAGCCAACGAACCCACGAAAGTGAGTTTATGAGATTTTGACGAGCGGTGAAAATCCGAGGGGCATGCCGATACGATGGTGGGAAGATTTTTTAATTCAATTTTGAATTCAAAGCGTTAAGGAAAGTCGTGAAAGTTTGGTAGCTTTCGTTCGATTCCTTTGTTGCTTTTTTTTTTTTTTTTTTTTTTTTTTTTTTTAATCCTTGCGTTTAGTTACTAAAAAACTTGTTGGTTTGCAGGAAACTTATCTGAATATAATATTATACTATCTAAATGTATTCATATTTTTTAGTATTTATATTTATTTTTTATTTGGCAGAATCTAATCAGATATTTTACTGATTATTAAGGTTAAACTAGTATTATTATTTATTAAGGGCTAACTATTATTATTTCATAATATTTCAAATAATAATCTAGCTGTAGGTATAGCAGAAACCTGGCTTGATTTTAATTAGATTAGAATAATAGTAGAAAAATTATTATTTAGAGACTGATAATAATTTTATTACTCAATAAAAAAATTAACAAAAAAAACCATAGCTCATAAGATTTATCAATCCAAAGTATACTTACCGTGGATAATCCGTGGATAAAATATACTTTTTTTCTATTTGCAATGATCAATGATCAATCAATATGATACCTGTTTTTAATTTGTTTATGAATATGATGCAAGTTTTTTATTTTGTTTATTATTTATGATATCAGTTTTCTTTTCTTTTTTTAAAATTTTAATACCAGTTTTTAATTTTGTTTATAATTTATGATACCGGGTTTTAATTTTATTTGTATATAATACAAGTTTTTAATTTTGTTTATAATTTATCTTTAAATACTTGCGTTTTAGATTAGTAAGTGAAATATTAAATTGTGATATAATAGACTTATAGCTAAGATTGTAATTAAACCAAAAAGTTTTGTTTTCGATTTAAAACTAACCATACTAACACGAAATGGGCCAGACTCAATGGCTACATGTGTAACATTAAAGCCAATAAACCTTAAATAAAAATAATAATAAATATTATTATTTCATATTTGTAAGTATTATAATATAGTAAGTATATTTATTGTTTAAGGTTTTTCACTGAATATTAACGTTAAACTATTATTTCCTCGTAAATAGACCCTTAAGATATCTGTCGTATTATAGTTCGGATACGAGTGGTCATCATAGTATGAGTAGCTAACTATTTTTGTAATGACTAATATATTTTGCAAGAATGGTCCTACAACCATCATTCTTTCCGGGTGATTCACCGACGAGTTGATTTCATTCATTGACTGTTCCAGTAGGTCCCAGGGCCTCTGGCGGCTCCCATCTCTCTCTCCAGGCTGTGAAGTGAAATCAAATACTCGTCGACTAGTTTTAATATGATATATTTTATTCATTTATGTATTTAAGGTTTTGAAGTGATTTTTATCAGTTTTTGTGTGGAATAGTGCGACTTTCGATAGAGTAAATTTTTCGTAGGACGATTAACAATTAAGGTATGTTATAAAATAATTTTTAAAGACGTTTTCTTTACCAGAATATTTATCTATCGACTACTAAAGCCGGCTGTATTATTTTAGAGCATTTTTTTTTTTTTCATTACAGTTATCAAATTGAGAATACAAGAATACGAAATGAGGTAAATCTTACAATTTTAAAGATACCGTAATTCATTTTTCTGGATCCTCCATCGTTTTTTAACACGTTAGGTGCGGCATCGGTCCCCGGGGTCCGTTGTCTTACATTCCCATCTTAACAGCCGATTTTCACATGAAAATGTCCGAAAGGCCGAACACCTCAAAGACTCAATTTATTCAAGTTTTAATGAGATTATTGCATTTTAGTGCAGCAAAAGTTGCTAACAGATGAAATTCTGTTGTTTTTTAGAATCGGACTCCGGGGTCCGATACAGGCCATCAGTAATAAAACAAGACTACTGGACGGCATCACCCTTCCGCGTCCGATAATATTGGAACGACTACCTTTATGGTTATCTTTAATTTTATGTGTTTGATTTTATACGATTTAGTTATATTTAATTTCTTTTACATTCTTTAATTATTGCATAAATGTGAGAAAGAAAACAATATTTGTTTTTTAATACTTTTTACTTAGTCTGTAATTATAAATAAAACTTCCTGATCTTTGGTTTATTTATATTATACAAATTCATTTCTTTAAAAAGATTTTTTTTTTACTTTTTATCATAGAGTAAGTGGTTGTAAAGCAGTAAAAGAATCCTAAAAATTTGTTTTAACATTGCAAAAATTATCAATATGGATAGTAATTGAAAATTCCAGCAGTTTAATGCTATTTTCGATAAAGTATGGCGTAAATCCTGTATCGGACCCCGGGGGCATGTCCTGCGCCTGTTATGTCTAGGTCTAATCCTTACCAAGAGATAATGCCCTTGAATTCACTTTTCAGTAAAAAAATAACACTTTCGTCACAGCATTCCCATCGGACCCCGACGCCCGATACCGTCTGTGGCTCATCCCAGCAGTCGGACCCCCGGGACCGATACCGTCCAATTCAAGACCTAACGTGTTAAATTAGAGTTTTGAACAAGCACGTGTTAATTGCGAACGAGTTAACATACAAAAGCGAATGTGAACACAACAGATTCTGCTACGCATTTTTCCTCTGACATTCTTAATCAGCTCATTTACTTACACGCACGATGTCATGAGAAGCATCGCATGATAGGATGCTCCGCATGATAGTTTTAAAATTTTTATTATATGATGGTGAGAGAATAAATATACTGGAATAGTGAAATAGAGATAAGTAAGGCCGGGGCGTTGATTGAGGGTAGGGGATACAAAATAGGGGAACTTCATCCGTAAAGTAATCCCCAATCATTAAAAAAATTGAATTACCAAGTAAACATTTATAAGTTGAAATTTAGAGAAAATATTGTACCACTGCCGGGAATCGAATCCAGTTCCTCCGTTGCAGTGCTTATCTCCTTTGTCCTCCGCCCCGGTTACTGCGGTGCAATGTGACGAGACCTTGCGGGTGGGAAATTGCTGAAGAGCAGGATCGACACAGGTGGGAATGGCCCCACGGTTAACTCGGTGGTAGAGCATTGCAGTGGAGATTCAGAGGAACTGGGTTCGATTCCCGGCCGTGGTTCAATCCATCTTTTACTCTTCTTAGTGAAGAGTAATTGTGCAACTTTAAACAATACTGAATTATATGACTTTTAAAGATACTCTCCTAACTTAAAAAACTCTATTATAAATGAATTTTCTGGAGTGAATTAGTTGTCATTACTAGAAACGGTAGGTTTGAAAATACCAGGTCATTCAAAAAGTCCTGTCGTTTTTTTGGGGGAAATTATAAATAAATAAATATTTTCAAATAATCACCTTTATTCATCAAAATATCCACCGTTACAGTCGGTAACCTTCTCCCAACGAGATGGTAAAGCCCAAATTCCTTCCTTAAAAAACTGTTGATTTTTACAGCAAAAATAAGTGGTCAGTTCGTAAATTAGGTTGTCACGGTCTTGAAAACATTTCTGTCTCAGATTGTTGTCGAGATCTCTGAATAGGTGATAATCAGTGGGTGACAGGTCAGGGGAATATGGTGGGTGAGGCAAAACTTCCCAGCCTATTCAAGCGGGAAGTTAACGAAGATGCAGTTGTCAAGCAAACAAGCATATTGGCATCGGAAAGCTTATGAGGAATCCATTTATCCAGTTTTTTCACTTTTCCCAGTTCTTTAAGGTAATTCCAGGCAGTGGTGGCTGAGATATTAAGTTGAGAGGCTATCTCTGAACAACTTTGACGCGGATCCAACTCTACTACTCTTCGAACGTCCTCCTTATCAACTACAGTTGGTCGACCCGAGCGTGCCTCGTCTTCTAGTGTCTCGTCGCCTCCACGAAATATTGAAAACCAAAATTGTGCCTTCCGCTCAGATAGCACATCTTCCCCAAACACGGAGCATATTTTTCTAGCAGTTTCGGCAGCTTTTGAGCCAAGTTTAAACTCATAGAGCAAAATCGACCGAAATTGAGTTTCAACTGGAATCATTTTAACTAGACAGTTGGATGGTGACTGCATTAAATTAATCCTCCTTAGCCTCCTATTCATAAAGTATAAACATTTGTGTTTACATGGATAAAAGTTGTATTGAACGGAATTAATTAGCAAACACTCTAGAATCAAAATAAACAACGAACAAACGAAAAACGACAGGACTTTTTGAATGACCTGGTATGTTATTTTAATTACAAACCATTAATTGTACATTTAATTAATGTTTACGATCTTATTCATAATAAAAGAACACCAGGGAATAAACATTCTTTCTTGGCAGTTGATGTGACTGGCCGCAAGTTTAGTATTGAAGGGTCCGAAGAGCTTAGAAAAAAAGATTATGTGAAGCTGCTGAAACGCTTTTATCGTAAAACAATATAAAACCTTTTTTTTTTTTTTTTTTGCACCTATTTTTCTTCAGTAAAGCTTTGAAGTGCATGAAATTTTTTTCTAACATCCATTTTAACATTCTATAATATCTTTAAAAACACAAGAAAAAGTTATCATATGAAAAATTAAGTCAAATTTTAAAATCAAGGTATCGTACGGATTCTCGCCCTCCAATAATTTATGATATGCGATGACAGGACGGAGACTATCATGACTCATCTCGCAATTATATAAACACGAATTATTAGTCCTTTCCTTTTTGAGAATGTATGCATTTGCCATTTTGTTCAGGTAAATTATCACATTGTGGGTCGTACTTCTTCAACAGGTAATAGCCCATTACTTTCCAAGCCCCAGCTATCCATTCATAGAGAGAGGGGGGGAGAGAGAGAGTGAGAGAGAGAGAGAGAGAGAGAGAGAGAGAGAGAGAGAGAGAGAGAGAGAGAGAGAGAGAGAGAGAGAGAGAGGGTGTTTTCTCCCTTTGTTCCCACCTCACAAATGATTTCAGACGTCTAGATAATCCCCCTTTTCAAGGCTCCATAGAATAAAGATAAACTTTATTCAGAAGGAGGCGGGTACCTGTTGTCGACGCATGGTCCCCTTCTTCTTGTTCACAATGGCTTCAAAGTAGTCAAGCTCTCCAGCCTCGCCTCGATACAGCTTTCCCTCTGTTAGCGGCAAAAATTATTAAATCGCCTCGCTTTCGTTTCGTCTTCCATCCGTCTCATGTCCTCTCTCTATCCTTTGTTGGTTTCTTTCACCTTCATATGCGTGAAAGCGTATGATTCGGTATAATGAAGTATGGTTACCTATTTTCAAGAGCGAAAAAGTCTTAAAGAAGGGCCATGAAACTTCAGCAGAAATATGAGAGAGAAATAATTTATCGAGTAACAAAGAAATACTGCCCTACTGTATAGGGTTGCTAAATACACAGCATACTAAATCAGTTCTTGATATACATAAAAATAAGTACATTTATCTTTTTATAAGAAGAAAATAGCATTTTCAAGTTAAATTCTACCTTTCTCATTTCAAATTAAATGCTTTCCAAGTCTAATTCAGCCGCCTTTTCATGTCCAGCGGATTCAACCCCTTACCCAAGCATATTATTATATATCATGACGACATACAGTACCAGTCAAAAGTTTAGACTCAGTTGTATTAAATTCACAATCTTCAAGTTTAAAAAAATAATTGTAACTCAAGATATAACATTTCAAAAATTATATGATTGTTTTGAATACAATCTATATAAATAAAGATGATATTCTGTTTGTTTTTTGTTTTTTCTGTTTTTTATAGAAATCCATACCGTTTGTCCTAAATTCTCCAAATTTCGCTTAGTGGTTCTTTCATACCAGGTGCGAACACCTGTCCATATTAAATTTCCATCACTTCAGCTAATCTCTGGGTATATTCTTTATTGTTATAAAAATCGTTACGTTCTCGCTTTACATTAGATTTTTACGAAATCAACCGTTGGAGTCGAAAAAAATCTCATTTCTGTCCTAACCAACTTTTCTTAACCCACAGCTTTTCTCATTGTTTTCCAAGTTCCCTGGGTGAAACCGGGATATACAGCTAGTTATAAATAAATTAAAAATAAAATTATAGTTGTTATGTTGTACAATAAATAAAATGTTGTTATTTTTTTATTTTACAAAATCTAAGGGTGAATCTAAACTTTTGACTGGTACTGTACATATATACTTATTTTTTAATTATTGTCATGAAACTTTAAAATATTATCCGTCACGATCATTATGTGACCCTACTGAACTTCCTATGAAATGAGTAAACTGCATATTCCGTTTGATTTTCTAGACATATAGACCTATCAAAGTTAGGAGAATGGATTAGATACAGATAACGTTGTCTTAAAAATTCAAACTATTAGAATTAAAAATAAAATTATAGTTGTTATGTTGTTCAATAAATAAAATTTAATTTTGTTAATTATTTTTTTTACAAAATCTAAGGGTGAATCTAAACTTTGACTGGTACTATAGTTATAAAAAATAATTCCATTTTGGGTTTGGATGAGGGGGGAAGACAGCCTAATATAGAAAATTTTTGGATTCCTTTGATGTAACGGTCTACTCCTATACAATCGGGGACAGTTAAAAAAAAAATAATATATATATAGAACAAGGGGGATATTAGTGATCAAACCCCCCCCCCCTCCCGATCAATTTTAATATGTTGCTTTCTTTTTCTATAGACCAATCCTAATCAATTTTAAAGACAATACTGAAGTAATGTTAAAATAATTAGAAACATATCTATCTCATATAAATAAAACATAAAGGTTTGTATAGTCGATAGACTCTATTTGCATAGGCTTTCCCCTGAAAGCAAATTATGATTAAATAAAAATAAGAAAAATATACATAAAATCCATCATTGTTTACCGACAAGTTACTATTTGACATGATAGTATTATTAAACATTTTGTAATTACCAATTTTTATTACCGTTTTTGTTTTTTTAAAGTGTCAAAGAGACTGTTATATTTTCAAATCTAGGTTTTATTGTTATACATAAGATAAGACCTTCAGTATTGTCTTTAAAATTTAAAAGGATTGGTCTGTAGAAAAATAAAATATAAAGAGCACACATATTTATTTACAAAAATATTTCGAACTTTATTAGATTCTTATTAAAAATATGAAATGAGTATATAAAGAATTATTATTGACAATCATTTATCAATATTTTTAAAATAAAGGAGGAGAGGCGACGTCGATCCCCAATATCCCTCCTCGTCCTAATAGTTAGATACTTAATATTCTAACTCTTACTAATTAGTTTATGAAAATTTAACCAGGAGCCAAACATGTTTTTTCTTTTATCCACTATCATGTAAAATTAGAATAAATATATTCATCAACTATAGATTCTATGTAAACTAATAATTTTTAACATTTACCTCATCTGAATATTCAAGATGCTGGAAGAATAGTATAATTGCTTAAAAAAAAAAAAAATTGTATATTTATTTTATTTTTGTACATTTATTTTGAATTATCCCACTGACTTTCTTTATGCTTGATATATTTATATATGAATTGATTTCTTTTGTTTCAGGTTTTCTAAAATGAATACTTAAGGAATAATTAAAGAATATATATTAACAGGAATAAAAAGGATTACTGTAATGTCAGGTTAGTAAAAAATATTATCTACTATTTTCTAGCTTCTCTTACCCAGTATTTTTTGATACCATTGAGGGTTTTTTATGATTACTTATTTAAAGAAGGAGATAAGGTGGGAATGACAAAATGCATGTTCTCAAACATTACTAAATTTGGTTTTATAAATTCATATAGAATATCTATAGTTTATCCAAGACAAAGATTAATATCGATTTTTGGTGTTTATATTCAGGAATGACTATCATGACTATCACTAGAAACTTATCTTCTTAATTTACTTATTTAATGTAAGTAAATTTAACTTAAATTAGTGGGTTGATAAATTAATCCACACATAACTATTTTGCTTGGAAAAGATAAAATAAAAGTATTTATCTAATAGTAAACTACTAGATGTTCTTGCATCAATATAAAAGATATTTTTGTGTTACCCAAAAAAGCTTTATAATGTTTAATCTCTAGTTTTAATTTTATATTGAATAGTATCTTTTAATATATCTGACCTAATATTGTCTATGTTAGTATGTTTTTCTTCTAATTTGTGTATTTTTTCATTTTACAGATATAGCTAAGACTGCTGTTTTCATTGTCTTCCTAGGAGTTGCAGTAGTGCAGCCTGATGACTGGACGCTGTGTCCCCCAGGTTGTAAATGCAAGTGGGTATCAGGAAGGAAGACTGCTGATTGCAGGAAAGCTGAATTAAGGAAAATTCCCGAAACATTTAAAAGTGAAATACAGTCTCTAGATTTATCAGAAAACAACTTAGATCACTTACCAGATGAAGCATTTAAATCCGTTGGCCTCGTCAACTTGCATAAAGTATTTTTAAGAGAATGCAATATTAAAGAAATTCACAGAGATACATTCAAAGGATTAGGGATTCTGGTGGAAGTAGATCTCTCAGGAAATAGAATACATGTACTACACCCAGGAACATTTAGAGATAATGTACGATTAAGAATTTTTTATTTTAATGGAAATCCAATTAAAAAAATCGAAGCTAATTTATTTGTCAATCTTCTTCATCTACAGACTGTTGAAATGGGTGACTGTGAAATAACTGAAATAGATGACAAAGCATTTCGTAATGTCTCTAACTTGCTTAATTTGAAATTAAATGCTAATAAACTGACACATTTAAAACTTTCCACATTTTCTGACTTGTTGAAACTTAGAAGCTTAGTACTTCAAGATAACCCATGGAATTGTAATTGTCATTTAAGAGATTTCAGGAACTGGGTTATAGAAAGAAATTTGTATGCAGTTCCAACATCTTGTACACAACCAGAACACCTTCGGGGTAAAATGTGGAATGTCATAAATGCTAAAGATTTTGCATGTAAGCCCAAGATACTATGGCCTCCAATAGGAACTTCAGTGTCAGCTGATAACAGAGATGTCAGCTTAGGCTGTAAAGTTACTGGAAACCCTATGCCTGAAGTTCACTGGGTCCACAATTCGAAAATTATTTCTGACAGCACAAAAGTTAAATACAGTGTCAACAGATATACTATTAAAACAAGTTTAGTCGGTTCATCTGAACAACCTGATCGATGGGTGAACTTGACCGTAAATCAAGTGGGTTTGCAAGATAAAGGGCAGTTTCAGTGTGTTGCAAAGAGTCCTGGAGGGTTAGATGAAAGAAATGTAACTCTTCTTGTATATGCTGATAATGATGGTTTTATCGGAGTAGGAAGTGTCAATGACTCATGGCCCTTAATAATTGGATTATGTACTGGAATGGCTGCTTTAATAATCATAATCCTCTTGCTATGCTGCTGGTATTGTTGTCGGCACAAGCAGTCTCAGTCAAAAAAATCTGCAACAGCAATGCCTGCTAATGGAGACGTAATGCATCGTATTACACCATCAAATGAACAAGAAAAAAGCCTATTGACTGTAAACCCTGTTCAAAAGCCTCCTAGACGGTATGAAGCACAGATTAACAATGATGCTGTAGAAATTTCAGAACTAAATAGAAAATTACTGGATGAAAATTCATTACAGGGTAATTTTTTTCTTACTACAATTTTTAGAATTTATTAATGAAATATATTGAATTATTTATGAATTTTATTCTAAAATGGTCAGTTTTTTATTAATAGCTTTTGTGGTTTTTACCAAATATATTTGTGTTAATTTAAAAGGTCTCAAATAATTAATGGTATTAATTTCTTTTTAGGTAATACATGCCCCACCGAGGAAGAGAATTCTGTTGAATGCTTGGATATAAGACAAGAAGGAGCAAATGTTGAAAAGCCTGTTTCTGAAGCTCATCCTCCAGACTTACTATCTTTCCCCTCCAGAAGCCACAATATCTCTCCTGCTAGTAGTTCTACATCAAATGGGTTTGATAATCTTTCTAGAGCTTCCTTGTACCCAGCAATGCAACAATCTATTTTGAATCCTTCTGTTCATTATAATTGTGGTACACTTCCCTATTCAAGATCTCATTCTCCTTTTTCTCCCTCTGCTCCTGTTGTTCTTCCACGTCAAGGCTATGTTACAATTCCACGTCGACCTCGTGTACCTAGTTGGTCATCAGCACCAACTCCATCTCTTTTAGATGATCCTTTATCTCCTATAAAAGCTGAACCTGTGTATGATAACCTTGGTCCTCGTACTACTGCAGATGGTAGTTCTGTACTTTCTTTAAATAAATCATTTTCTGAAAATCCAAGAGGACGAAATTCTTCATCGAATGTCCCAAATTATTTTCATTTTGAAGGTGGCTTAAGGCCAAGTCCTTCTCCTTTATCACCTGAAAGAGAAAACAGAGCAGATGGTATTCTTAAAAGAACTTGTTCGGCTGATGGAGATATTGGGCCTATAAGGTCCAAAGTTGCACCAAAGCCACCACCTAAACCCAAGAAAGATGGTCCTTTATTCGAAGATGAAGGAGAGGATGGAACGGAAGTTTAGAAAGGTTAGTATAATGTATATGAATAATATGTGATAGAGTGGTCCAAGTGAATGGTTTTAATGACCTTAACAAGTGTTAATGTTTAAAGTTTCATGTATTTATTATTTCATATGTTGTACTGATTATGTGAAGTAGTTCTAGAAAGTTATCTGAACATAGCTATATGTGTATTGAATAAAAAATAAAAATTTAGTACACAAGTTTTAAACATAATATAGACTATCGTTAAGTTCCTCTTAAATTTTATTTTTGGACACATTGAGTGTTTAATATACATATGTAATATTTTTATTTAACATCAATATAATGGCATTGATAAGATTAATATTATATTTTTGTTATTTCATTAGTTTGACAAGAAAATATGTATATAAAAGCTTAACTAACTTAACAGAAATTTACCAAATATGTGAATTAAATTAAAAAGCTACATTATCAATACCATTATTTCTTTATCTGCTAGCTATTTAAATTTTGTTAGCTTTAACAGGGTATTTAAAAATATTTCTGAAATTCCCCTGTTTACAAAGTGATATTTTTAATTCAGGTATTTATATAATGTTTAAAATACTTGCCATTTGTGCCTTATCATTAAGAATAGTTGTTAATTGAAGTGTATTTTGTAAGCATATGATTATGGTATAAGCTTTATTGCAACATATATGTGTACCAATCATATGTAACCTTAATCACTGATGTAAAGTCTTAGATAAATATTTTGTTTGTTTTTTTTTGTTTTTGTTTTTTTTTTAATTTTTTTTCTATAAATCTAAAACAAATTTTTATTTTTATAATTTTAATATGTTTATTTTTGTAAATATGTTTATTTTTTTATTTATAGAATATTTGTCATGTTTTGTAAATGTAACGACTATCTGAACATGTATTAATGTGTTACTCTTATTATTAAGTGTATAAATAGCTATTGAATGTACTGTATATATAAATAATTTACGAGTGAAATTGTGTCACATTTGTTTTATAAACATGTAAATCATGTTACTGGACATTGTATCATGAATAAATTTTTATTTAATGTGCTTTAGTCATTTGTATTAAAAGGCATTATTTAAAATTGTAATGAGTTATTAATTGAGTTATTTAAATATATACATATATATTTTTCAAATATATATATATTTCATAAATAATATTTCTAAACTGATTAAGCTATTTAGTCATTGTTTGAAATGGTGAACTTACTACTCTTTTTACCTGAGTAAAAAGGGAGTTATTGAATGTAATCTGTTATTTTCAATATATAACTACTAAATGTATGTAGTATGTATAGATATTAATTTATAAAATGATAATGTTTATGGTTTGAACTTACTCTTTTATTTCTCTCATAGTCTATGTAACTATGTCCGTGTAAATAATTTTATATAAAGTGATTTATATACTTATGCATGTATTTATGTTACTGTTCTATAAGTTACCTTGTGTGTTACTCCTATAATATCTACTGTATAAAATTGAATATCAATGTGGAATAAATGTATTTATTATCTACAAAAAAGTTTTAAAAATACCAAATAGATATTTAGTGCCAATACTTTAAAATATTTTCAAAAAATAAATTTATAAATAATGAATGTATTGAGTGTTGAGTTAAAACGTTTTATATTAGTGAAAATCCCAAGTGGCTAAGTATATTAACTCACTGTTTTTACTCTTAGCAAATCTATTTCCTAGCGTATTCTGTCAGATGAATTATTAATTCTTGTATTTTAAAGGATGTTCTGCTGTGTAAATAAATATGTATATGTGTATGCATATATTTATGTATGTGTGCCAGAATTTTGTGCATATGTTTATAAGTATAAATGTGTATGTATTTCTTTATTATTGCATCATGAGAAATGTCAGTATTATGTCGAACAGTAATATGTTTCTGTTTGAACCATGGAGAATTGTAAATAATTTTCCTTGCCTGACCAAATTATATTACTCTTATGTGAATCATAATGAAACATACACATGTTGATGGATGTTCATGCTACTTAATAAATATTTTTTATCTATATGTAAACATTTCAGACTTAATCCTTCTCATTTCTATAATAATCATGATGATTGTTTGATTTATATAACAGCATGTCTGTTTTCGCCACAAGTTATGTAAGGATTTATGTAATATAGCCAAATAAAGTAAAAAATGCCTGTTTTTTTTTTTTTTAATATTGTACTAAATAACTTATTCATTTTTACAATCTGACCAATTTATCTAATCTGAACATTTTCATATTACTCCTATGTGAATCTTTTATTTACACAAATTTTCAATTTTCATTGCAGATTAACATTTTTAAAAAATCATAATATTTTGTTATCAAATTCAAATTTAATAATATGGCCCTTTAATCGTTTTATTTATTTATTTTTAGTTTTATGGAATTTTATTTAAGAGATAATAGAGGAGATAAAATTCCTTTGTAAATTGACAACAGTTAAATAATTATTTTTACATCGAGTGTATAGTGGCTGTCAGTAAAATTTCATCATTTTTCACTCAATATAAAAAGTCTCCTTTAGATAAATAAGTCCTGTTGAAATAAATAAGTATTCTATTTAAATTTTAAAAATCTCAAATCCATTTTGAAGTGCAAACCAATAACTCTTAAATACTACAACTTTTCCTTAGTAACCATTAAAAATTCCGTTTTAATAACAAAAAAAAAAACAAAAAAACATTTTAAGTTAAGAACTAGATGGATTATAAAAATAAAAGATGAAATAGATGTGCATGTGCCTCTTCTCTAATATAAGAGCAGCTTGATCCAATTTTATCAAGTATCATGAGGTTAAAAAATACACATACAATTTTTTTCAGGTTAGATTTTCTCAAAATCCATGCACTGTAAAAAACCTTGTGTCTGGACTTGTTTCTTTATTCTTGAGCTATCTCTCTTATCCTGATCCAATCCATGTCCCCTTCTCCTTACTACCTCTTGGACACTTAAGAAATCTCTAGGTCTCCTTCATTTCACACTGGTCTTGTACGTCTTCCTGGCTGTTCAGTCTGGATCCATCCTAAAGAGGTGTCCAAACCATCATAACTTGTGGGTTTCCCCCCCCCCCTCAAAGATAATCTCAGATCTTTTATCTTCGAGGCTAGCCCATATGATGATGTTCCAAATCCTATCTCTTTGAAATATTTCTTCCACTCTATAAAGTTATATCTCCAACGCTTAAGACTCGACTTTTGTATTTTGAGGTATTTGTCTACCATTTGGAGGAGTTAAATAATAGTGAGAAAATTCAATTTCTAAACAGTGATTATTTTGTTTCTTGTTCACCTCTCCTTAACCCAAAAAATCCTCTAAATTTAATGAACACTCAACCAACGACTCCAATTATCTGAGTCACCTCCTCATTGATGTAACCGCTTTTGTTGAGATGAGAATCCAGATATTAGAAATTATCCACCTGCTCTAATCTCTCTCCATTCGCTTTCAGTGCATACCAATACCCCTTAAATACTACAATTTGCCCTTAGTAAACATTGAAAATTGTCTGCTAAGGATCTTTTTCCTCACTTAGAGGGGAAGAGTGCTGTAATTTGTAGGATTTTCTTTAATGAAGGAGCTCTTCCGTGCTTAATATTTATTTATTTATTATTTTTTCCCGACGTTTCGAGCTTGTGGCTCATCTTCTGTGGTTATCTTATCTTTAGTTGATACATTTCCATACAAGCCATTTGTCAAACTTCTCTTTTTAACAGTATAAAAATACTTTTGTCTATTTTATTTTGTCATACATCCTATGGCCTGTTACACTGTCTTGATTTTTATACTGTTAAAAAGAGAAGTTTGACAAATGGCTTGTATGGAAATGTATCAACTAAAGATAAGATAACCCCAGAAGCCACAAGCTCGAAACGTTGGGAAAAAATAATAAATAAATAAATATTAAACACGGAAGAGCTCCTTCATTAAAGAAAATCCTACATTGAAAATTGTGTTTTTACAACAAACGAACATTTTTATTTCATTATTTAATTTCTTCTTCAGGGTTTGACCATGTAACAGGTTTTTCAACAGCCAAGTTTTCACCCACCTTGCTGTGGGCTTCTTCAGGGCCAATACAAGAAGTTTCAGACGATGGAAGCCTAAAATAACATTTTTATCTCAATTTTTTTTTTCTTCTTTTTTTCTCCCAATGAGAATGAGCTCTTGTATGCTTTGCTGTCATCAGAAATCGTATTGTTCTTCTCCAAGCTGTCTTTCCACTACTCCTTTTATTTTTTTCTCCAGCATTCTCAAATAAACCTTTCTAGGAAAATTGAGAAGTGATATTTCTTGATGACTGTAAAAATTTCGATTATCGCCTTATAAATTACCTGTTAGTGAATGGGTACGATCACTGCAACTTCCCAGTCCTTAAGAACTTTCTTTGCTGCAAGTGAGTTTCAAAGAGATGGAAAAATGTTGTCCTTTGGTGCCCATATGCGTGATCATTTCAGGAGTTATTTTATCGTATTCTTTTACCTTTTTATATTCTGATCTTAGCAATGACCTCTTCCGACTCTTCTTAGCTAATATAACGTCCTCATCCCAAACATCTTCTAAATCTCTCATCATCAACATCCTCTCTGGATCTCTGACACCTGTACACCTCTTTCCTATAGTAAATCTTTAAAATACTCACTTCATCTTTCCACCATGAGTTCTTCATGTCAGATGACTTCGCAATTTCTATAATTTTTCTTTTCAGAAAAACTCTGGATAAAGGTGTTTTGAGGCATCAAGGTGGATATTTCTAAAATATGTCCAGCATCTGTCAATGTTTTCACCATCCCACAGTCTGCTTAAAAATGTTGAGTGATTTTGATTTAAGATGGCTAGAAACTTACTAAGAACATAGGCATGCAAAATCATATATTTAATATATTAATTTATATAGTTGTAATTCTATGTTTATAAAATTATAAATATCTTATAGTATACTCATCTATAAAGGTTTTGCACTCATAAGGATAGCCTGATTTTTCAATGTCACCTTTTTTTTTTTTCCGGATAGCAATTTATATCAAATTTGTCCATTCACATGCTATATCAATTACACAAAAAATTAAAGGAGGTTTAAATGAAGTTTGAGGGAGCCATTTTCTAGAGCATCTCTAGAAAGCACTATGCCAAGGAGATTAATGGAACTTATCATTATCAGATTTTAAAATAAGGACTAAGTAATTAAAATTTTTAGACAATTATGCAGTATAATGGCTATTTTTTTTTCATTTCCACTAAATTACCAATGCATAGGGCAAGAAAGTTTCTTGTCTCTTTATTCTAACATTCTCCTGTTGATTTTGTTGAGAGAATTATCATGACACTGATGTAAATTCTTGCCAAATCTTTATCTACTCATGTTTTTGAGACTTAAATTACCTTTATTTTAAAATAAAACTACCCAAAAATGTTTTGAGTTCTAGGGATTTTGAGAAACTTGCAACGACTCCAACATAATAAAACTTTGATACATAATGATACAAAGAATTTTATTTGTAGTAAATTAAGAGACATTGATTGGTAATGATTCCATACAATTAAAATTAATTCAAATTAAGTAGTATATGTATATGTATGTATGTATATATACATATATATATATATATATATATATATATATATATATATATATATATATATATATATATATATATATATATATATATATAAAGTTCCTGTAAAGTAGTATTTAAGTTGGTCATTTCTCTATCTTTCCTGTTAATAGTGGCTATTGTGATTTTTAAGCAGTCTTTGGTTATTAATTGAAATCTTATAGCTTTAAATTAATTACATAATATTTCTATTTCAACTATTATAAAGACCACTTATTTTTTTAAATACTTCATAGAAGGTAAGTATACTAACTGTCTAGTCATATTCGCTGCTACAAACTAAAAAAAATGGGAATTTTCGGCAATGAAAAGGCACATTTGTAATAGCCGATTATTACATAATTCAATTTAGAGTTAAAAATTTGGAACCTTACCATATTTTTTTTTTTTTTTTTTATTGTTCTATCTGTCTTTCCATAAACCTCCACAAAACATAAAAAACACCATGAACCATTTAATTTGGATATCAAGTTAGCTGTTGATACCACATAGTGGCCAGCTACTTACTGACTAACTTAAAAATATACGATTGCCCTGACTGGTCAACAGTAGGTACTTCTTCAAGGATCCTGCCTGCTAACCCTACTTTGGAATAAACTTAATAATACTGTTTTAGAAACTCTTATTACCAAATGAAAAAACAATTTTAGGTTCTGCAGGCGACATTTTATTTTTGAACTGTATTTCACATAGGTTAGGGAGCTACCATAAAGGGGAAAACACCATATACACTAACAGAGTCTCAAATGTAAGATGTTTCCAATGGCCCAGGCAGGATTGAGGAAACCAAAAAATCAAATAAATCATTTTCTATTTTTCAGTGTTTATGTGTATATATATGCATACATGTATATATATATATATTATTTAATTATTTTTCTTGTCATGATGGCATTCAAATTCTCTTTATAATTTTTAAATATTTTTTATAAGAAGAGAAAAGATTGGCCTTGGCGGGGATTTGAGCCCAGATTTCCTTATCACTATTAAGGCGCTCTTGCCACTTAAGCTGCCGGGCACATATCCTGATCAAGTCAATCCCTTCTCTTCAATGACCTCTTTCTAACCATTGTCGCAATTTTCGCTAATTAGTCCATTTTGCGTGGTCTCTTGACCATTGTAATTTTTTTTAAATATTTTAATTATTTAATATATTTTTAGGGGGTTCGAGACTTATCAGCAAGTATCTGTATGATAACTCACTACACCCTATTCTTAATAGACTAACGGAACTTTCTTCTCTACGCGATATTCTATTCGAGGTGGTACATTTGATTGGTTTCTTCTTACTGCCGTAAATAGAAGTAAATTCTTACTTCTTGTTTTTCCCGCTTTTCCTGCCATATTTTATGAATTTTGAGTATTATTTTTTTAAAAAAGTCATCGAGTGAAATTTTCTTTACTACTGTCACTTCGTTGGCTTCTGGAATTATTGCCAAACAAGCCGCTCGATCTCTTAGTTCATTTCCAGTGAGCCTGCAGTGTGAGGGGGCCATGTGAAATTTTATTTTTATTCTTTTTTCCTTTAACTGCCACCAAATGTTTCTTATTTCTATTATCAAGGAATATAAAATCAGGCCTGGTATTTTCAATGACACTCATTGAGTCTGTTGTCACAGTCCACTTCCCGTTGCCACATATGTATGTGTGCTTCCTTTATTGTTTCTCCTGTGACTATAGAACACAGATCTGGCAATTTGATTTATTTTTGGTTGTTTGGACGAATAATAACTGAGTAGTCCACTTCTTTCATAACTTTGGATGCGTCAGTCAGACACTACTTAGTTCTCCAATGTTTCCAGAAATAAGGGTTGAGCTTCAGCTGCATTCGACGCTCCTTTTTTATGAGCAGGTAGAGATTTGCCTACGTGTGGTTTGGCATGTATCTATTTGAGAAATGCTACACCTGGCATAGCAGATAATGCTAAAAATGGAAAATGCTCCGGTGCAGATCTGTAGGGTGCTGTTGTGTACAACATCTAATATCTTTGTAGGCAGTACCGTACATATTTGATCCTTAGTCACACAATTGTTATTTGAAGGATTTTCCTCTCCACTCACCAGGTCATATGTAACATCAATTTCAGCAATTCTATTCGTTTTAGGCATTCATCTTTATGCGGAGTGTCCACCAAAATGATAGGTCAAGAAACATCCCAAAGTATTTTTTACAATAAATGTATTTATATTTTTGTTTTTTCACAGCACTACAACCCGGTTACAGGTCTTGGCCTCCTCCAACCGCTTCCTCCAAATGTCACAGTCTTGTGCCGATAGCTGTTTCCTAAGCCCAAAGTAACATTTGTTGGCTGCTGTGATTCTTTTGCTTATTTCAATGTCGGGGTTATTGTCCTGGGTGACCATAGATCCCAGGTAAGTAAACTTCGAAACTTTTTCAAATTTGTGATGACCAATAGTGACTGTCTCACCTGGCTTGGAAATTTCTTCTGTTACTATGTATTTTGTTTTCGTCTCATTCACTTCTAGCCCAAGCCTACTGGCAGAACCCACCAGAGCCAGAAAGACATCGGCACGAAAGGAGCGTCCTACCATGTTTATATCATCAGCATATGCCAACAATTGAACAAGCCTGGCAAATATATTTCCTTGGCGTTTGCGTAATGCCATGTCTCTTATGGCCTTCTCAAGTGCAAGGTTGAACAACATGCAGGTGAGAACATCGCCTTGCTGAAGCCATTTTCTAGTATGGAATTCTTCAGATCTTCCGCCATTTATTTCATCTTAAATTTTAGCGGCTACAATCTAGTTTAAAAATGTATAGAATAGTTTTTTGACAAAAACATGCTTCTTTAAGATTAAAAAAGAAAATAGGTGTTGGATGTTATTAGTGATAGGGGGGGGGGGGTTGCCAAGGTCAATAAATTGGTTTTTGCATCTGAGTCTCATTCTATACAAGAACAAATATCAAAACCTACTACCGCTATTTGATGCAAGTTGATCCCCCTTATTTATGACAAGGATACAGACTAAAATATTTTATCTTTTGAATTGAATCTGTGGACATGTCGGGTGTCTCCTGAAGTCTCCTGAAGTCGGGTGTCCAAAGACTAATTTAAATTTAAATATTTAGAAGATATATTCTTATTTAATTTTTCTCTTATTTTTTTATAAATCAAATTTCATTATTAATAAGGAGAAAATGAAAATTACAAAGATTTTTAACGCTCGAGATAAAAAATACTATTCTTTACACTAAACGTAAAGAATTCTGCATGAAAATAATACTTTCATTACATGTTAGACTTGATGTAATTTATGTGGCATATCTCTGTTTATCACTATCACATTTTTGTCAGCACACCTAACTAAAAGTATTCAATCAATTGAAGATATAAAAAGTATGAAGAAATCAATGTTTTATTTATGTAATTAAATAAAAGAACAGATACTACATGCTATAAAATTCAAGGGTGCTAAAGGCCATGAAAGAGATCGGGCTTAGAAGTTGAAATCGTGTAGTCCCACTCCATTCTTGATCCAGTTACTATCCCTGAATCATAGTAGAATGGAAAGATCATCGACAGACAAAAATGCTTTGATTGGCCGTTGTCAAATTGTATTAATAGCTATTGCAAATAGCGTGCAGCTTAGTATATTATACTTCCTTGTGACATGCCGTTTGCTGTTGCCTTTGAAGCAGAGATAAACCGTCCTATTCTTATTCTTTTTCAAGAAACATATATCCCGAGTTGAGTACTAAAGCATCAGTAAGTAGTATCTATGACTCCTCTGATAAGATTTCCTCTTGGATTGCTTAGCCTGTTGAGATTCCAGAAGCTGTGGGATCCATTCATATCCCTTACAGTAATATAGGGGCACGGAAGGCTATTGATAAGTTGTAGCAGCGCATTCTCTTTAATAGATTGCATATGGTAACTGAAGGATAGTTTAACTTGGATAATTAGAGCTTGTTGTGGAGTGTCTACATGTAGTTCTTGGGAAAAGAAGTGCCTCTTAACAGCTGTGGCGATTCCACCATGAGCCCTTTCTCCTTGCTCTAGCTCTTTGTATTTGCGGTACACAGTAAAATGAGGCATTATCAGCTCTATGTTAGGAGTCAGCTTGGTTTCCGGAAGGCAGACGAAGGCGGGGTCGGTATTCTTCAGTCTCAGTCGGAACCTTCATTTCGGCATGCTGTGTACTAATTTCATTACAATACCATGATATAATGGGCATTTTATTTGTTTACATTCTTAGACTCATCACATAATTTTTTTATGGTTTTATGTATCGAAAAAGGAGAGAAGAAAATCTCCCTCTCCTTCCCTTTCAATAATTAAAAATCTATTTTTATTAGAGAATAATTCCCATTCATTTTTCTCACTTAAGTTACTTCTGTTCCTTTTTAATCGCTTGTAGGTTGTATGTCAGGAGGTCTGTTCATAATTAATAGGTTGAAGTATATTCCCTATAGTATAATAATAATAATAATAATAATAATAATAAGAATGAAGGCTTAAAGAACCCGAAGGTTCGTTGCTGACACCACAATTCGCTCCCTGCACACATCTATCCACCGACCACCATCCAGATGACAGATCCTCACACAATTCTCCCATCTCCGCCTACCCCTCGGATGTTTCCCTTTCGGCAACGCGTTTCCCTATACTTTATAATAATATATCTATATATTTATATATACAAATAAAATTTAGACGGACGAAATTAGACAATTAAGGCAAAAGAACAAGAAAATAAAATCAAGTAATAAAAAAAAAAATTCTTCTGAAGAAAGATGCTACTGCCGTCTTTTGTTAAGGAAATAATCTTATAAAATACTTTAATAAATTTTAAATGGTTAATTACAGTTATATAATGAGAATTATTTAAATAAACTACAACCAAAACTTATCTGCTGGGCAAGAGCAATCTTGCCCAGGTCATCCAAAGTTGTCCTGCTCACTATGTTAGGGCTGGATCCACCCTTGTATATAATGCATACCCACTTTATTTGTAGGTTTAAAAATAAATTTTTATTGTTTAAATGATATTGTTCAATTGACTTATTAATTTTTTTAACCTTGATCTCTGATACATGTACATTTATTGACATTTTTCATGCCTTTTCGTTTCACTATTTTCAATTATTTTTATATTTTTTTATTACCTCAGAATCCGTTATGTTTATTGTTTTATTAATATAATTTTGGAGGATGTTGTTATATTTCATATGAAAGGGTGGCACGAGAAGAAATATAGCATTCCACAAGTACAACATTCTTTCCTGGTCCATTCTGTTATTAATCTATAATATATTTAATCTAATATAATTAATAAAATCCATAATTCTCATTTGTCCATTTACTTCTTTTTCAGTGGTAAATTTTAATCTTGAATTATATTCATTTAAAGCATCATGAAGTTTTTTCATCTTCACTCTTCTTTAGAATACAGACAATGTCATCAATATATCCAAGCATTATTTTAAAATTTATGCCTATTTTTTAATTGCATAATTGCAGCTAGGCTTAATGATAAAACAACACCCATTGGTATACCATATAACTGTCTATAAATCTCTTCGTTGTATTTAAAAATTCCATTTTCACAGCATATTTTGATATCAACTAAATATAAATAATATTAATGTAACAATTTGACTCTCAATTTTTCAGAGGATAGCGTGTTTTTTACTATTATAATTTGCATATTGTGTTTGACATGGGCAATTAGCCTATTTAATTGTAACAGTTTAATGTTCACATGTACGTACGCATATTGTTAATTATGCAATTCTTTTAAATGTTTAATGTTTAAATGTATATTGTCAAGATGAATTGGAATTTTTTTCAAGGAAATTTTACCATGAAAATGGATAGAATACTGAAACGTCGGACATAAATAAAATAAGGGAGACTATAATTAAGGATAAATTTTTAAATATTATAATTGTCTTTAAAATTATAATAAACTGGATAGGGTAGATAAACTTCATTTTTTCATTGGTTTATCACATAATTTTAATTATCTTCCTATATCCAGAACCATTATAAAATTTAGATATTGATTAGTTGTGTCAACAATTTAAAAGCCTTTTTTTTTTCTTAGAGAACTAAGTTCTGTAGAGTCATTAGCAAGCAGTAGAGTCATTTATAAAATTATATAGATAGATCAGTTTTTCTAATAATAATAATTTTTAGTAATAATATAATTTATAATAATTTTAGTAATATAATAATTTAGTAATAATTAATAAATTTCTAGTAATAGTAGCCTCAAGTAATTAATTATAAATAGTTTGTTATCCATGAATTTGGAACTAACCACTTAATCAAATCATTCAGTAACTCTCCTTTAGCAGAGATTAACCTTTTTTGCTCTCTCAAGTTATAAATTCTTTGTTGGATGCACAATGTTAGGGTAATAGGTGAAAATAATAAATATAAATAATAATAATAAAAGTAATATCTCAGTGCCATTTGAAAAGTAGAAAAAGCTCTCTTGTTTCTTTCACATATAGTTGATCCTTGTGCGAGGTAATTGTGGAACAGTATTTTTAGAAACCTTTTAATGATCGGGAAGGCTTTCCTTACATATTTAATCCTTTAGTGGGCGTGCTGTGGCACAAAGTGCAACGTCTTCGTGATTTTGGATGGTTTTTCTTTGGAATCTGGAAGGTTTGAAAGTTCTAACTGGGACCTATTTTCAGCTGCACCCTTTCTAAAGGATGCATAATTGGCCTTCTGTTCCTTTCAGTTTACATATAGTGGTTATTTCAACAAGGATGCATCTATTTATTTATCAAAAAATTTTACACCTCCAACTTTATAGTGGTTAACAAAAATATTTAGGGACATTAATGTGTAATTAAATTCCCCAAAGATTTTACCTGGGCTAATTTCAACTATAGGACACTCAAGCAGATATGTGGCCTCTAATAATAATTATAATTATTCATAATTTATCAGCTAGCCACTTGCCCAATACCTAATTACTCAAAAAATACTCTTTTGGGAACGTAATCAAAAGAGATATTCCGCCTGAGGTCTTATCGCACAAATCCAATCAAATCAGATCTTCAATATTCAGTTTTTGAAACCAAACCAATTATGTTTGTATACTATGAAAAAAAAAAAAAAATGGAGTCATTCTTCTACAATTCCGCAAAAGGAGGAGGTGAAGTATGGATCTCATGAGCAATTTTCATACAATGGCTCATAATCATGAAGATTGACCCTTTCATTACCTATTAGATTTCAAGATATACTAGGCTTAAATTCTCAATGTCTCCTTTGATCCATAAAACCACACAGCATCTTGCTGAGCAAACGATGTTACTATTTTCTGTAGGTCTTTAAAAGCTATAAAAAATGCTGTTGAAAAGCTTCATAAATTATAACTAGAATTTAGCAGATTAAGGAGAGAAATAGACGACACTAAGATATTGGTTCTCGGAAGGAAGAAACAAGGTCATAACCAAAGATATTAAAAAATGGGAAGTCAGAGTTTTAAGTAGTGAGCAGTTCTAGTTCCTTGGGTCTACAATAAATGAATAGCTGGACAAAGAAAAGAGGAGAAAGTAGAAAAGGATTATGCTAGGAAACAGAGCGTATTTTGGCTTGTTCGTTCAGAATGTACGAAACAATAATGTAGTAATAGTATAATAGTAATGAAACCAATGGAAACTAATGCCTGCAAATATTGGATGATAATCCAATTGCAAGACAAGTGATCAGAAGTATCCTCAGAAACATGGTTTGAACAGTAAGTAGGTGAAGATGGCGGCTTAAGAAAACCCGAGACGTTTATAATAAATACAAATTATATATATATATATACTAGGTTGTTGCAAAAGTTCTTGTTCACAAAATTAATTTTATTCAAATGTGAGTACAAAATTTACAAATCAAATTTATTCTTCAAAATACAGGCCATCATTTTCAACTACTTTAACCCATCTTTCAGCCAAAAGTTGTATTTGATGTTGATATGACGACTGAAGGACGACCTGATCTAGGTTCATCTTCAAGGCTTGTATTCCCAGAATTAAACCGCCTGAACCAAAACACTTTCCCCTTCCACTGAACAAATTTGCACTAAAACCTTTTTTACAATAATGCCTAAGAAGGCCGCGGATGACAAATTTTTCTTCCGACATTTCTAGTGAAATTTAATAAACTGAATGAAAGGCAGGGACAGTTGGCGTACATAGATAATTAGAGGATTAGTTAATGTAAACATTGACATAAGAATTGTATTCGTCAGAGATTAAATAAGGATTAAATTAGAGACCTCAATGTAAACAACTTGATATGCACAAGGACTTTTGTAACAACCTAGTATATATATGTTTTTGAATAGTTGTTACTTAGATAATAAATATTCAATGAGCTTGTTGTTGATTACTGATAGAATAATTAACAGAAAATGGTATAATAATTCAGACCCGATTGTTTTCGTTACGCTCTGCTCTATTTTTAGTGTTCTCTTAATTATTTGAATATTTTTAAGTTCAATACTTGAATTCTTCTATTGAAAACAACTGGTTTAATTTCTCAAAAGACCTTTTTTTGAGGGTAAGTTTGGGTGTAAGGGGGTGTATATCAAAGCTGATTTTTGGCATGATAATAAATCTAACTAAGTAGCTTTCATTAAAAGTCTCAACCCTGACATTCGTCACCTTATTTTTTTATGAATTTTTAAACTTCAAATTTTTTATTTTTTATTTGTTTACTTTAGACCATAATGTCTCTGAGGGACTAAATAAAAATCACATGCAACATAAAACTCCTGTAAAAATTTCAACCTGTACATTTGAATACTTTGGAAGCTACGAATTTTTGAAAATGGTCCTTTTCGTGGTTATTTAACAATGCATAAACTTGATTAAAATTCATAAAAAATTTATTAATTGTAAATTTTTGCTTTTAATAACCCTTTTTAATTGTTTTGTTTTTTAATTGTATCTATATCCAATTCAACATAAAATATTATTGGGTCTGAATATAATTAAAATCTAATATATTAAACTTTTATTATTTTCAATGAAAAATTAATTTAAAATATTTTAGTTTGTTTCAACTGTTCCAACAAGTCTAGAACTCATTTAAAACGTTTTTTGACCAATAGAATTTAATGTTGAATAATTATGTTTCTTATTTATGGACTTTGCTCGATATAAGTATATAGTTTCAATATTATAAATACTTTCTATTTTTGTATACACTTTAAATTGTAAACATATATATTTATATAATATTGAACATTACAACAAGTGTTATTTATTCCAGACATTTTGTTAGCTATCTTTACCTACTTTCAAGAATTCGTAGCTACTACAGTACTCCTACTCGTCGAATATACAGGTTGAAATTTTTATAGGAGTTTTATGTAAGCATATCATGTAAAAAAATGAGATTTTTATTAAGTCCCCCACCAGCGATATTATAGCCTAAAGTTAAAAAAAAAATTCAAAAATTTGAAGTTTAAAAATTCATAAAAAAAATAAGGTAATGAATATCAGGGTTGAGAGTACTTTTAATGAAAGCTACTCAAATTATTAACCCTTTAACCGGGCGGGACGTATATATGCGTTCTGAAATATTTGTTATTTTTATTATTATTTATATATGTATATATAATTATTAATATTTATATCTATATTCTCAGAGATACGTGTATCTATGACTAATACCTCTGTTGTATGAAAATATAGGTCCCACTAGTTCCAGGGTACAACATATATTTCAAGGACACATTTATACATCCCGCCCGGTGAAAGGGTTAAGAGAACACAAAAAATAGAGCAGACCGTAAGGAAAACAAACGTGTCTGAATTATTAGTCTGTCTTACCAGTCTTGAGAACATGAGTTTTCCGTAAGAGCTTAAAACTTTAAAATCGGCCTGCATGGTGAAACAAAGATGTCTGCCATTTTGAAACGGTTGACCCTAAAATTTTTTTTAACTACTGATTATATAGGTAAATAGTGGTAGAAATATTATTTATTTCTAAAATGGCCGAGCAACTACCTTTGGACCACTTGATATGGATTGACCCTATATGGTATAGTGGAATGTTTTAGAATTCAAAGAAATGTTTTTGAGTGGTGTCATGCAGTATAACAGTATACAGTTTTAAATATGTATTTTATAATTTTAAACACTTCTCATTTATTCTCTAATTTAAAAAAATTAAATCTCAATTTTAATTATACGTAAGGTTTTAGTATAAAGACTATACATATTCGACTATTTAAAAAATTCTTTATTTATACTTTATGTATTGCCACATAAAAGCCTATAAGGCTTAAGTGATTCATATTTTAAGTTGTGCCATTTAAATTTCAACAGAATAGAAATAATCAAAATTTAAAAAAAATAAAATTCTTACAAGTTAATCAATATGCCATAAACCATATTTTCTAGTATTCAAAGTACATAACATTAGAATAATATTTTATTTTTTTAATAACAATTCCAAATTCAAATGAATTTTTTAATTCCATGGCCTAGGTTTCAATGATTTTTTCTATATTTATGTTAAAATTTTTATTATGTTAAACAATCTAAAGTAGAAAATCACTTTATTACTTCTACAACTACAAGCAAAATAAATTGGTCTTAAAAAAAAGAAAGAAGTAAGTAGTTATAAAGAAAATAACATATTATGTAATTGTTTGGATTACTTGGTGGATCAGCTTTTGTTATATTTAATAGAATTTTTCATTTTAATATAGAGCAACATTTCAAGTTGATATTGAAATGCTATGAAAATCATTAATAATAGAATTGACATTCTGAGAGAATAAGTTTCAGAGTTATAAGCTGAATTACAATTTTTATTAGAAAATCATAAAATAGGGAGCCAAAGAATCAATTTTAATTACTTAAAATTCATAGCAAAATTTTTAGTTTTTTATTTAATTTCTGCAATTGAGAATATTTTAAATTATATTAAAATAAAAAAATAAAAGCTGAACAGATTTCCAAAGAAAGATATATTAAAATTAATTATTATTGCTACAAAAATAATTATTGCAGCATAAAAAATATTACTCAAATAAAAAATCATCACGAATCTACGCTCTAAAAATAGCTTGTGAACCATTTAACATAATATATAACCAATACGAAATATGGTTCATTATATCTTTAAATGTATATTGTATAAACTTTTGATACTATAACAGAATAACTACTACATACAAAAATATGAACTTTTGGCAACTATGAAAACATGATCATTCAAGAGCATAACTCTCATAACAACTTATTCTTTCTTATATTAGTTAGATTTTCTTTTTAAATAAAAAAAGAATTTCCTTAAAACTAAATAAAAATATGTTACAGATAAATTAAACTTAACTTCTAAACATATAATACTATCTAATTGTAAGTATTAATATAATGGATCATATGAGAAAATTTGTAGCAATTTCAATTATAGAGCCGTTTTGTGTTACGAAATAGGTTGTTTTTGTATAATAACAATAACTTAGCTGTTAAAAGAGGTACTTCATTAATTTTATTATACACAATTCTCGGAAAGACTAAAAAGTATCATTTACATCATTTCACAGTTACATGAAGCCTGTGTATGAAAACAGAAATATGTATGATAATATTTAAGAATTAGGTCTTAGGATAGTCATCTAATGATACCAGAAAAAATTACTACTGTTCACAGATATAGAAGAATAGAAAAAAATAATCATTACCTATTTTCATAATTGGTTAGAAATATTTTTACAATATTATATTTTTATATCTTAAATAATTAAACAAAATACATTTATTAAGCTATGATCATTACATCTTCCATAACCATGCTATTTACTTCTAAATATTAAATGCTCTGCATAACAATTGTTCCTCTTTTAGGGATCTTTCATTTTTTTTTTTTTTTTTTTATTACATCATTTACTATAAACACAATATTAAAATCAATTCAAAATCTATATTCAAATACTTACTAAGGTTACACTATTTAGTTTATATATTATTTTCAGGATGAATTAAATAGAAGAGAGCCTATAATATTTACTGAAACTTCAGTATTAAAATATAGTAGCTTATGATTCGCATCATAATTAGTAAATAGTTTCAGTAATAGTAATGGAAGAAGTATATTGGTTTATTACATAATGCAGATAAGAAAAGTTCAATATTTCATTTATTTTATTTGTTATATTTTTTTCTTTCTTAATATCACTTTTATATCATTAGATTCATCCCATAAAATCACATTAATTTGTCAATTTTTCTTGTTAATTGCAACTATTAAAGAAACTACTCCCATACATTAACATATTATATTTATATGAATGTTGTAAGAAGAAATAAATAAAATAGTCTGGAAACGTTAGTGTTATTTAACGTTGACGATTTCTCATATGCCCTTGTCACCAAATAAGTTTAATGCGGAATCACAATCTTGAATTGCTATTAAGCTATTTACAGCATATACAAATATGAAAGTATAAGTTTTAATGTATCTATCTTAGAATGAGCAGAGGACATGAAACATAAGTCTAAATCATTTTCTTCTTTGAGTTGTTTATTAATAGCTTATAAGAAATCCGAAACTAAATGATGAATTTTATACAATGTAATTATATTTATGAACTTTATTCATTCAATGGGGAACCAATATAAACAGAGCATATAGCATAAATAATTAATTAGAAATATAAAATTATATACCTATGGATAATGATAGTTTAATTTTATGAGTCTTGAATATTATAAAAAAGAATCAAAATAAAAAAAAAATAATTCCCAGATATTAAAAGAGAGATTCATTTTTTGGGTTTTAAAATTATTCACTATAGAATGGACTGTCAGAAATTAGTAGTCAGTATTTTTTTTTTTTTTTTTTTTTTTTGTTTTGTTTTAAATATGCTAATGTCTGTGAAGTAATAATTAATGAATGAAATGAAAGTGATTTACTTTCTACATCTACATCTAGCTAGAGTTGACATCAATGTTTTAATGTTATATAAGTACTGTATTTTTATACAATAACAAACAATATGTTAAAGTTCAGAAATAAAAGTTGAATGAGATCACTGTGTACTTTTTCTGCTTAATGTATTTCAATTTATTATCTTCTTACCATTCTGCCTACTTCAAATGAACTTTGTGCGAAATGTATTATTTTTATTTAAAAATCATTTTTATTTAATTCATTTTAATAGTGAGTAAATAATACAAATCTTTGATTTGCTTGTTGTAAACAAAACAACATTTTTTATACTTTAAATTTTAATATCATAATTAACTTTTTTTCTTATTAACATAACATATAGAGGCACTAAGAAACAATAATAGTAACAAATTTGCCTAAAATAAATAAACCTTTACAAAATATCACTTTTTAACAAGTTAAGTGTAAATAATTTAAATTCACGATAAACAAGTATATATATATATATATATATATACACACATATATATACACATATATATTTGAAAACAACAAACTAGTTGTACCACCAACCATCGATAATGGTACTGTTGACACTGCTATTAAAAAAAATATATATGTACATATAAATATTTGATTTTAAATATCAATAATATCTTACACTTATATGCAATTAACTATCATTTAAAACAATGAAAATAATTGTAATCAAAATCATTAACTGGGTGTCATCAAGGGGAAGTATTTTGTATATTTATATACACACCCTTTATTTTGAGTAAAAATATGTACAAGAAATAAATGAATTAATTACAATTATTACCTATTAGTTAAAATTAAACTCTCTTATAGAGTGTATATATATATATATATATATATATATATATATATATTTTTGTAAAGAAAGCACTTGCAGATTCAACAAAGTTGTATAAGGTTAATTTCTAATGAATGTGAGTTTATTTTATATAAATTTCTAATTATCGAGGCTGGTGTTGTTCGAGATTTACACAAACATTTATATACACTTCATTAGTGGATGGAAAAACCTACTAAACTTTAACAAGTCTTACCTTAGCTAATTGACTAGTGGTGGCAAAAAACTTTGCCTATATTTGATAAATTATTAAATATTTTTAAAATTTCTATATCAAATATTTACTCTAATTCAATTTAAAATAAAATTGATGAATAATGAGAGCATTACCAACATGATATTATTAAAACAATACACTGGATTATTTAAATATTACTAATATGAAAGAATTTTTTATGCTTATTGGCTAAAAAGTGTGATGAATATGACTAAAAATATAGTACAAAAGTTGAAGTAAACAAAACATTTTCATAAAAAAAAATTATAAATTATTTCAAAACAAGGAAAACTATCAGTAAGTTGTTTTTAGTCACTTAAATAAAAATCTAAGATAAATAGTGTCTCAACCATTTACTTGAATTTAGAAATATGAACACAAATATTTTTAAGTGTAGGCACACATAATTTTTTTGTTTTTTAACCTTGATCATTAGAGTTGAATAGAAAAAATTTAATGACTATAATGAAAAGAAAAGTATGCTTTTCAGACCAATTCAGCTATTTTTAAATAACAGCAGTCAACAAAATAAATATCTTCAACACTATAATTTGAAAATATTTAGAACAAATAATCCTCTAAAGATTATCAGTGCTCAATTTAATATAAGTAGTTAATAATTTTTAAATAAAATTATAGTTCATGTTTTAACACAAAAATAATTATATTTAGTCATTGGTCTTACATTTGTCACTTCTTTTTTTTAATCAGTAATGCGATTTATATCAAGTTGAGATTTTGTGAACTTCTAAAATGGCATTACCCTTGAATTAAAATTAAGTCATAATAATTAATTAGAAATTTTAAAATAATGAATACTTATTATTTATATTTTTAAGTGTTTAAGTACAGATTAAAAATGTTGAAAACCATCATTTTGAATGTTCCATACAACACAAAGGCAGTATAAATAATTTTAGAGTTTGATTTTTATTCCCCCACAAGTAGTTTTGTTTTTATATTTTAGTAGAGAAAATTTAATAATATTATAATGATGGCTTTACTGTTATAGTGTTATTATTGATTTACCAAATATATTCATATGTATGAGAGTTGTGTAGTCAAAGTTAGTTTAGATTTCTTAAATATATATTTTGAAAAATCTGTCTAGTTTCACTTTCTTAAATAGAGTTTTAAAAATTTCATATGCTAGTAACATATATAAACTTGATAATCGCTTTTTTACATAAAAGCACAAAGCAGGTTGCACAACTCTTGAAAAACAATAACTTCATGAGTAGATAGTAATAACTTCCCTGCCTCCTCCTCGTACCATTAAAACCCGTTCCAGTCCTTCTGTTAACACTTCTAGGAACTCCATATCTAATTGTTTTAGTGTTAAGGATAACAACGTTTTTGAAAGAAAGAAAGTAATTTTAATTCTGGAACACCGAGTCCCATAAGAATGACAGTATGTAAAAGTCATTAGGCATTGACAGGCTATTGGAATAGAATTTTTTAATAAAAACAAAACATAAAAGAGCAATTGATTCATAAGCTGTATTTATGCTAAAATTGTGAGTATGAAAATATATAAAAGCGTGTAGAAGTAGTGTAGATAATGTAGAAAATAAGAAGGTGTAAACTAATTGATTATGTATGGAGGCTTCTTAGTTCTCAGGGATAGAAAAAGATACAAACCTAGGAGGTATACTCGTTTAAAAACTCGGTTTAGCCACAATAACTAAACATAACAACAGGAAACATGGAAGAACCTGGGGGCACTGGAGATAAATCTAATGAAACAATGCATTAGCCTCTTCAATACCATTTCATGCAAGCCAAACAGTCCCCTGTGTATAAGGTAGCCATAATGTAAATAGAGAAATAAGAGAGAGGAAACTTGTAGCCGAACTTAGTGAAGTAATGGAATTACAGAATCTTAGGAACTGGTTAAAGATAGCAACAATAGATTTTCGGGTGATTTTTGAAATATTGTTATACCAAGCCAAATGAGTCTGAAATCACTTCAAGGTTTCTGACAGAGCTATAGGAATCAATTAGTATTGAAGTAGAGTAAGGGGCAGTTGGAGGGAGATAACTAATATTCTATTTGCTAGTAATAGAATATTCATTAGTTAGAAATATTGTATAAACCAAACTATACATTAATTTCTACAGTTTAGTAGTAAAATGAAGATAAATTAATGATAAAAAAAAAATATGGAACAGAAAAATAAAATAAGATACAATACTTTTAGTAAAAAAAAAAAACAGATTGAAACATGAAAATGTAAAATTTTTGTAGTTTATTTTAAATGTTTTTTATGAGAAGATTGGCCTCACTGCAGATATATAAAAATTCCATGCATAGTGTGCATAACATTTTTATTTATGTAAATGTGTTTGTATCTTATTTTGAGAAAAATAAATATGACACACACATTGTTATTTTTACTAATAGGAATAATTTCTATTTTGAAATAAAAGTTGTGTAACTCAGAAACTTCATTCAATATGAATTATGGAATCATAATGCTTACTTTTAGTAAATTTACTATATTTTAGAAATAGGATTTTTTTTTTACTCAAGTAAAGTTACCTAAAAACTACTTAAAGGTTAACTATCATACTGTAAAACATGGCAATTCATTTTCAATTTAAAAAGTATGTTTAACCAGCAATAATAAGGACATATATAGAAAAATATCTGGTGTGGTACGTGAAACATACAACTTTCACTTACCAACCTACTAGGAGTAGGCATTAATATGTTTTGTTAAATGTGTAAATGCTTTTTTAGCAAATTCACAGGAAACAGCTTTTTCCACAATTATTTACTTCTTTCTGTTTGTGATTCTCAAAAAGTTAAAGATTATATTATTGCAAAACATCAAAGTAGTCAATACTTATAGATTTATTATTTTTTAAGGGGCCTCAAAAAAAATCTTCATTTAATCAATAGTCAATGTTTTTAACCATTTTTGACGGTATATCATGACCAGGAATCGTTAGAACGGTTCTTAATGTCTCAAAGTAAATTGAAACCAAATTTTCGAATTTTTGTCTCTGATATCTTTCCACTAACTGGCCAAGATTTCTGATCTTTCGAAAAAACCATTAGGGAACTAAAGTTTGTAAGTGAAAATATAATTACATATTAAATATTAACTTTTACTGTATGTTTTTCACCCCAAAAAACTGATTTTAATATTCTGTGCACACTGGTGTAGACTATGTGGAGGTGCAAGGGTGGTGGTTTCCCCCCAACTTTGAAGGGAGGACAAATTTATCATTTACCTCCCTCAACAATTTGGGGAAAGAAGTAGAATAAAAATCAAAGAAATATCAACACAAACGAAAGCAGTACGCTAATTAAAAAAGATTAAGAAAATGTAAAAAATCAATTAGCATGCCAGTTTAAAGCCCAGAAGTATGAATAAATATGAAATTTAATTGAAGTAAGTCAGTCTTACTTTTCATGCTTACTTTTACTTTTATAGGCATTCCAACGGGGGTTGCCTTCGTTTCGACTTGTTGCTGATTCGTTTGAAACTTATAGTAGGCAGTGATTGAATGGTATGAGGAACTTTGCTTAAAAGGAATGGAGATCAATACCAACAAAAGAAAGGTGCTACAATTTGGAAGGAAGATCATAGATGTACATGTACACTGCAATGGACATGAATAGGAAGTGGGCATTGACATTACCTACATTGGAACAGTCGTAGACAGATCTAGGAATGTAGAATCGTAAAATATCTAACAGAATAAGAAAAGTAAATGCAGTCTACTATCAGTTTTGCAACAATGTTGCAGGAAAGTGAGAGATAACTAAGGACATCAGCCTCCATGTTTTAAATCTGTCAATACTTTTGCATGGCACTGAAAGTTTGGTATTGGCAAACAAGCAGGAGAGCAGAGTCACTGTTGCTGAAGTGAAATTTCTGCGAAAAACAGGCGATAAGACTAGTAGGGACCATATTCGCGACAGGAACTTGAGGTCGCTCTATTGATGGAGGTTCTACAAACACATCAATTGAAATGGTTTGGCTATGCTGTTAGGATGGAGGAATATAGAGACCCATGGAAGATGATGAACTATGGCGGAAGACCTAGAGGACACCGAAGTATCTGGAGTTCATTGATGAATTTTAAAAGGAAGAGGCAAAGATCTTCATCATTCCGAGAATCTGGTAAGAAACAGAGAGGAGTGGAATTCTTTTGAAATGTGGACAGGTAGCAATTAAAGCGAAGTAAGGAAAAAGCTTAATTATGATAATGCGAACACGAAAACACACAGATGTTTAGTGACGGAACAGCTTTCGGAATTTTGGCCCTCCATTCCTTCTTAGGAACTATTATTAAAATAACTGTAAAGTAAATAATGTGATTGGTAACAGAACTAACAAGGCAAACCAGATTGGTAAACGGAATTTGAAAACGGAATTATTGGAATCAGCAATGAAGCATCTAACTCACAGGGCAGTGGCATGTTCCTCAAATTGTTTGATATTTATTCTTTTTTTATTACTTCGCATTATGAGAGATTGTTTATTACTGAATTAGAATAAGCGGGAAGGGGGTGGGGGAGGGGAGAATATTATTTTGTCTTTCCAACAATCGTGAGGTCAAGTAATATTAAAATTGAACATATTATCAACATAAATGAATATAGTATTTCAATTAAAAGTAAAAAGGAAAACATAAATAATAAACAAGCTTGGCAGTTCAAGGCCTAGAAGTAAGGATTTAATATGGAATAAAATAGAATTCCGTAAGTCTAGATCAGTCAGTATTACTTTTTATTTTTTTCAAGAAGCAAAGAAACTTAGGAGGTTGGCTTAAATCGACTGATCTTATTCACTACCGATGTTCATGGGAGGAGTTCATAGCCTCTAACTTGCATGTGCATGTGGGGAGGGAGCGATCGGTTCATCTCACAGATATATGGCAAAACAAAGGTTCAAATCACAAATATGGATTTTAATGAGTAAATTGGGTGTATTATAAAACGGAGCATGGCATCAGGCTTCAATACAAGGAATATTAGGAATCACAAAAAAAGTCATTATCATGCAATGCGTGGTGGGAAAAGGAAGGACAACACTAACAAAGTGTAGTAATAATAACTCAAAAGAAATGGTCAGGAAAGTCAAACGAGTTTGCTAAACATATCTTAAGCCTATTGGAAATACCAAATTGAAGAATAGTAACAATTTTGGAGATTTGAGGAAGCCTTGACAGATTGAAATCTCACTTAAGAAGCTTTTTAGGGACAAAAAAATACATGATAAATTGCCATAATAATTCAACTCAAAGCATATCAGGAGTTATGAAATGCTTTGGGATTTGAAAAAATTCCGGAATACATCACCACCACTAAAGCTAGATATAAAAGTAAAAAAGGGCTAGTGTGGTCCTCCTACAGGCTGATCGAGTAAGATGATCATGGGTTCCAAAGACTCATTGACTATCATTCCTTGAAATACTAATTATTTTATTATGAAATATGATATTGGACTAGACAAAAAATATGATGACAACTTAATTTATGATCAGAAGTAAGTCATCCTTGCTTTAAAAATCTTTTACGATCTACGTAACCCCACACACTGATAAGACCTACATTGTTTATATTTACTTACATTACATTCTCTTGTATTACATTATACATTCATCAGGTTATGTTAGGTTTTGTTGTTTAAGGACACGCAACTATTATTAACATTCATCATATATATATATATATATATATATATATATATATATATATATATATATATATACTTTAAATTATCATTTCATAATTTATTATCTTATTCAACTGGATAAATTATCTGAAAGGACCTGTTAGTAAATCCCCGATCTCTACTGAAATGGAGTCATTAGAGATTCATTATCCCTTTTGAGCGAGTGTAGCATGTGGAAGTCAAAAGCTAATCAACACCCTTATTAACTGAAAAGGATGGGATGTTCGCATGGGTTCGCATCGCTTTACCCATAGCATTCTTTACAGTTGAAAGGGACCTTGACTAGCTTTATTGGATCTCATATATTTGAAAAAATTTAATTGAAAATAATTGAGTGAATTAAAGTAATTGAAGTAACAAAAATTGAAGTGAATTAACAAAAATTAAAGCAAATTAACAGAAATAAAAGCAAATTAACAGAAGTGACAGTGAATTGTCGGACATTGAAGTGAATTAAGAAATATTAAAACACCAGAATAATCAATAAACAATAGAATTAAACAGACAATAGGTAACAGGCTTGACAGAGATTACAGATAACAGAGGGAGATTGCAGTATCATTTTTTAAGTTTGTTTAGGACTTGCTACTGGTAAAGTACAAAAAATAACAATTTCATCGATCAAAATAAAAAACCAAAGGATACAGTTTGCTTCTCTTTCAACTGATGTGTCCTTAGGTGGTCCAGGAAGATTGAGAATCACAAGTTGGGCATCATGTGATTTATTCACTATAACTTCGTTGAGTTTCACTGCTGTGTGCATCCTTCTTACATTACCTTCGTCCCTGAAAGTTAAAATGGGTAAGAATGTTAGTTACCATTACAAAAAATCATCCATTACTCATCTAATCAAATACATTAGTCATAAATACATAACACTAAATCAGTTTTATTAAAATAGTTTAGGGCACAAAATACCATAATTATACAATAATTATACTAATTATTATACAAGGGCTTATCCTTTGACTCGAAAAAATTATATTATAAAAGAGCAATTGCATAATTATTTTTATTTTATAATTATGAATATATATAATTATTTGTATGTAAGTTACGACATTTTATAATCTTCATAGTGTGGCAGAAGCAGCATACCGCGCATGTTACATGGGGGTCCGGGGTCGACACTGGGCCAAGGCCAATTTTTTCTCTTCAAAAATAAAATATATATATATATATAATTTATATATCACGGCAAACATTATGTTACAGATAGTTTTCCTTTATTTTGAATTCTTCATACGCATGATATATCTACACCTCATATGTTAGCAATTTTTCAACAAATCGTGAAAAATTAAAGGCGGATAGTATTTTTCACAAAATTTAAAATACATTTCTAAATAATTTATTTTTTGAAGAGAAAAGATTTGGCTCCGCCGGGGGTTGAACCCGGGTCTCCTGCGTTACATGCGAGCTCTGTGGTGTAGTGGTTAGCATCCTTGAATGTAACGCAGGAGAACCGGGTTCGACTTCCGGCGGAGCCAAATCTTTTCTCTTCAAAAAATAAATTATTTAAAAATAATTTAAAATGGTGGTCAGCCACAAATTAAGATTAGATTAATTAAAATAATTTTTAAAAAATTGACTTATGTCAATAAATACCATAAATTGGACAAAATTTGTCCACCTCCCGCTACTACTCGCAAAACTTGTGAGATAGGGGGAATAGGTATCAGTGAAGAGGAAGGATTTGCTCTGCCTTGAGCCGAGCTCTGTGGTGTAGTGGTTAGCATCCTCGCATGTAACGCAGGAGACCCGGGTTCGACTCCCGGTGGAGCCAAATCTTTTCTCTTCAAAAAATAAATTATTTAAAAATAATTTAAAATGGTGGTCAGCCACAAATTAAGATTAGATTAATTAAATACATTTCAGTTTTCCGAACTGTACTTTTAATGACTCGGTAAGGCTGGGCCTTACCCAAACCAAAGGTTACGATGTCGATCTTGCTGGCTTCAAAAAATACAATGATAGTTGGAACAGCCGTCACTATAAGTTTCTGCATCACTCATTTTTGAAGCTCAATTAAATTAAAACTATAACATCGTTCGGCTAATGAATGAAATGAAAATATAACTTTATTCTGGGACTGTTAGCCCCCTAAGAATAACAAAAAGGAAACTTATGGTAGTACATTTGTCTGACTAAAATTAGATCAGTGGAATGAAATTATACATTATTTATATGATAATAAAATAGAAATAATTGTTTACTCCTAGGTCTAAATATTGACCATTTTTACCTTTGTACGGAAGATTGATTATCTAGGAGATGGATAAATAAATAGTGTTTAAATGAGGCCAAGGAGGCTGTTCTACGGGTGGGAACATACAGGTCAGTGGGATGAGATCTTGTGTTAATAGGTGGATGGACGAACGAGGTGTAAGGAGGTCGAGGATATAGGTTGGTTTTTTTGTTCTAAAGGATTGGAATAGAAAGGAACCAAGGATATATCGTCTGGATTCAGGAAAAGAAAAACCTTGTTGAATATATAATGGGAAACGTGAGAGTGTCTAGGAAGATTGAGAATAAATCTGATAAGGAGGTTCATTAATCTTTTTAATATCATCTCTAGTGCACCAGACAACCCTCCATGTACCAAGCATCCATAATCAAAGTGAGGAAGGATGAGAGAGGAAACTAGTAGATGGAGGGTGCTTTAGGAAACCTCTGCGGAATCTAAGGAGCTTTTTTAGGACAGCAATCGATTTTCAGGTAATTTGGGATACTTGGTGGCTCCAGGTGAGATGATTAGGTGAGACCGAGGTTTTTTATGGAGTCTTGGAACTGAATAGGAGCGCTATTGATATATAATAGTGGATAGTAAGGAAGGGAATTCAGGAAGGGTTTTGAGCCGATAAGGATTGCTTTTGTTTTCTCTGGATTTAGAGGTAGTTTGTTTTCTGTCGCACAGTGGTTAATACTGTTGATGTCCTCTTGAAGTTTTTGAGCAGCTTCTATTATGTTTGAAGGGCGACATGAGATCATCGGTATATAGATAAAAGTTGTAGTGACGCAATACCGTTGACAGGTCATTTATATAGACGGAAAAGAGGGTGTGGTACACGTCTGGAGAGAGATAAGGAAGATGAAGGTGGTTTATTAGGAATAATAATTGCTTGTGAACGGAAAGACAGGAAGGACTGGAACCAGTGTAGCGCACTATTGGATATGGATAGCTTATGAAGTTTGGAGAGGAGTATTGTGTGGTCAATGGAATCGAAGGCTTTTGAAAAATTGAATAGGACCAGAATTGTTATTTTCTGTTAGTCCATGGAAGAGTAAAGGTCTTGTGTAATTTTTATCAGTGCAGATTGAGTGGAATAACCGGACCGGAAACCAGACTGGAGAGGATTAAGGAGTACATTTTGTTCGAGGAAGGATGTAAGTTGTGAATGGGCTAATCTTTCCAATGGTTTCGAGAGATTGGAGATGATGGCAATTGGTCTGAAATCAGAGGGCATTGAAGGATGAGGAACTTTATTGAGTGGACGGATAAGTAGGGGAGAGCGGGGTTGGTTGGCCTAGGGGGTAGGTTGGCCATTGGCTTATAATTTCCGTCACACCTGTTGTGAAGGCCCCACCATTGTACCATGTCACCCGCTCGACCTCGGGAGTCTTGTCCTGAGTTTTCAATCCGAAGCTAACAGTGTAGAGAAGAGTGTGCTTCATTGATTGATTTTACAACATGTAAGTAAATTTTTATATTTTCAGTAAATTTGGTTTAAAGGCATGGTAAAACATTTGACTCCGATTCTGTTCACATAGTCCCAAACTCCTTTGAAAAACCTAACCTTTCGATTAACCAGTTTCTTTTTTGATTGTTCACCCCTGTCCTGGCAGCCATCTTTCATATGATCTCTCCTGTGGGGTTAGTTGGCTCTCTTCAACTGGATTTTGTTGGCGCAGTAGCAATTCACAAGAACAAGGTAAATATAAACAAAGGTGAAACTACCAATTGTCTTTAGTCCCAGCAAGGAGGATGAGAGCAATTTTTCTTATGCAGAAAGTGACAACAGTCTAAACTTCTAACTTCTTCTATTTTCATTCTATTTTCCCTTAAAAGCTGTTAAAAGCCGATTTAAAATTATTGTACTATTATAGTGCAGCTTTTAATAACAATAATATGTGTCAGGCAGTACTTGAATGAGATGGCTAAACAACCCCACCTTCTAGGCCAACCTGCCCCACTTTGGGCGTTAATTGGCATACTCTGGATTGACGAATTCTTCAATTTTCTATGATCTTAGTATTAAATATTATGTGGTGAAAAAAATACTTGAGGTACTCTAATACTTGGAGTTTACAGTGGTATCAGCCTTATTGGGATTATATTAACAGGAACGACTCAACAATCAAAAAAGTGAAAACTGTTGCCAACCAACCCCGCTCTCCCCTACTTTTTTCCAGGCTGTAGGGAAGATGGAGGATTGGGTGAGGTTTTGAAAGTGGTATATGGGTATGTCTTAAACATCTTCTGGCAGCATCTCTTTTCTTCATTAGTCTCGAATTTATGAGTTAATCCAAGGGGCTGGGGAACATCTGAACTGGGTGTTTACATGACATGTTTGGAGGATATTATTCATAGACATAGGAGGAAAGATTTATATCACGAGATTATCCTGGATGGAGAATAGTTCTAAGGAAGGGAACATTTGTTTTCCTTAACACAACCATCATTAATGCGACCGAAAAATATTGCCTTAAAGTTAAAAGATTATCAATTTGTGACCTGATAAAGGTAAATCTTATGTAGAAACTTAAACATAAAATAAAATAAAAAAGAAAGAAAATGAACAGATTATCAATTTGTGACCTGATAAAGGTAAATCTTATGTAAAAGCTTAAACATAAAAATAAAAATATATAATTGACACCGCTAAAATTAATAAAAGAATGGCTGACGAGAGTAAGATTAGAAACAAAAAATATTAATTTGGCAAAAGATAACAATACTGTAACGAGATAACATGAAGGTGATGCCCTCGGGGATTTCCCCGGTCTTCATGGGGATCCCTCTTATTTCTAATGATTTACCGAGGTGAGCCTGTTCAGACTGATTTAATCGTACTTCTAAACTTTTCATTTGAGTTTTAAGGCTATTATTTTCATTTATCAGTTTTTCAATTAATTCTTCTTGCTTTATCGCCTGCTCCTCCATAGACTTGAGGCGCTAGGCGTTCTCAAAAGTTATGGTTGATTGCTTCTCCATTAGTTTTTTTTATGTCTTTTAACTCCTCTGATACCTTTCCAAGGTGGGCTAAAATTGTTGAGAAGTTTTCAAGAAGGCTGCTGTTAGATTCCGTTGGGTATCGGGTGGCACCTGGTTTAAGAGGTTGACAACTCTGACATATCCACTGCTTATTTTTTGCATCACTTTCTATTATTCCACAGCATTTTTCGTGGAATAATTTGTAGCAAGAGATGCATGCAATCTATAACATTGCATAACAAAATGGTGGCCTAGTTAACACGTAAAGCTGTATCTCCGAAGCTATTTAGTCTGAGTCGGTTTTGTTATCAAATTTTAGCTAATATAATCTAGTTCAAAAATATATAGAATAGTTTTTGTCTAAATCTTGCTTCTTCGTGGTAAAAGCGGAAAAAAGTGAAAAATTTTGAAGTTCTTGGGATGTTTAAAAAAGTTCAATGATATATTTTCAATGATGAGATGTATAAAAAAGACACAGTTCAAGCTAAAGGATTTCCATACACTTCATCTTTCTAAGATAAGAGGTGAATATTAATTATTTTAGCTTATATTTGAATGATTTTCTAAAATCAAAATTTGTATTCCTTTTGAATATATCCAGTCCACTAAATTTGGTTTGAGGCATGAAGATACAAAAAGGTGTAAATCCATTTTTATCCTATTTAATATTTTTAATGTTTTTCATTTTATTTATCAGCCTCTTTAAGATGGTATATGTCTAAACCCTAAAAAAGTACTATATATAATATAATTTTACTTTCATAGGGTTGAGTCTTTAGGGTTTAGAAGGAAAGAAACAATGAATCCAAGGGAAGGTTACTGTGTTGCAGGTATTACCATTGAGGAAATAATCAACATATTATTGATTTATTCTAAAACTGTGAATTATAAACTTTAAATTGATTATTATATATATTTGATATTATTTTGCCATAAATCATGGAGGAATATTCTGATGTGAAAACAACATCATCTTGAAAATATACATCTTGAAAAAAATTAACCAAATTTGTTTTTATTATTTATAATTTGAATATTTTTTTAAAACTTATATTAAATTACTTAAATAATAAGATGTCTTAATTGCCATGAGTTTTCCCCCTAGTTTATTGACTCTTTTCTGTTTCAGTTCCTTTTTTTTTTCATTTTCACTTGTTAATTGGGTTTTATATATATTCATATATTGTATTTGTAAAAGGTAAAATATATTGTACATAGATGTTTCTGATGGAGTTTAAAACGTCTGTCAACAAAGCAACAATAACCTGAATCATGCAATTTTTTTTGTTTCTGAAAAATTTTGAATTTTGAATTTACTCCCTTTAGCATCTTTAAACCTCATTAATTAACAATTTTATTAGTCACATTTATGTTCAGCATAATTAAATTTTTTTGCTATGAGATGAATAAAGAAATAAAATGAGCTTTGAAGTAAAAAATAGCTCTTTTTTAGTTATACCTTCCAATAAATAAATTAAAAGGTTACAATGAACATGGATAATAATAAAAATAAATTAAGTTCTTTTTTTTACAGGCAGAAAGATATTTTAGTTCTTATTGTAATAAATGTATTAGCTTTCTCTCATCAGAAGTCAACAAAGGTACCTATAGTATCTGATAACAACTAATGTATCTATTCTAAACTAAGTAATTTTATTAATCAAAATTTGATCTGAACACACAAATTTAACCTAAAAAAATTCAAATTTCAATCCTGAGCCAGTTTCTTCTCACATATCCTGGAGATGATATCTGTCTATAATAATTTAGGTTTTTCACAAGTATGATATATAGCGAGACTGCCTTAAAAAATTCCCTGTCTTCATTGATTCTCCACAGGAGACTAAACCAATTTAGCTGTTTCTTTTCAAAAGTGTTCCTCAAAATACTTTTAAGCAATACATAGACTTTTATTCCTTGTGCGTCCTACTTCTCTCCAGAAGTAATTTGTTTTAGCAACTATTACTCTACTATGAGTCTTCAATGCGATAGCATCGTCCACATGTTGTTCAGTTTAACTTTTTCTATTGTAATTTAACCTACATACTGTTGATTATAAAGAATTACAGCCTAGTGACTGTTTGGTATTTGAAGAAATAAGAAGGCTCCGGTCCCCACCACACCCGATCATTCACTACCCATCCCCACCACAACCGTCTATGTTAATCCAATCGCTTCAAATACCTCAAAAACAGGATGAAACATGCGATGCGTCATATAATATTGATAAGAAGAGAGGGAGATATAATCGCCCTATTTGGCCACCAGATATCGCCCCAAGAAGTAAGAAGAGGCCATGGTGGTAGAAGAAGCAAGCGGCATTTTATCTAGAAGGTCCGGCTGATTAACATCTCATGTCAGCTCCAACCTCGACATCTCACTGGCAGTCTTGACCTAGGCTATGTTCTTTTAGTAGAGTCGAGGTTGCAGGGCCTGTTCTTTTGGTACAAACAAGATCGCCAATAGCAAGTACCATATGTTTTATTTTGCAGAATAATTTATTTTTATTTTATTTTCTGAGCTCACTATAACATGTTTGATTATAGTCACATTCAGTTTAACCAAAAGCGCTTAAATTCATTGTTTAACATTTTTTATTAGAATCATTTCAATAAGTAACTTACCATTTAATTAATTATAAGATTTATATTTTGATATAAATTCAAATAATTATTTCTTTCCTTATTAAATAATAATATCAATAATTCAATATAATCATCCTATTTCAATGTCAATACTTTTAATGAATAAATTATTTTATAGTAAATTAATTTTCTTCTTCTCCCAACATAGTTCCTAATGGTAAAAGATAATTTAATTTCATAATAATTTTAATATTAATGCAAGCCTTACCACTCATAATTACAATTTTAAGTTGATAAAGATTATAATTTTAATAAGTGTATTCCATGAGGGACCAGAACCTAGAATTAGCAGCCAAATGATAAATATTTCCTTAAAAAGGGAAGTTTTTAATTGAGTGAGGGTAAGGAGATTGTATTAATACACACACACACACACACACATATATATATATATATATATATAATATGATGACATTTAATAAATTTTGATTTAATAAAATAAAATAAAAATGAATAAAAGAAATGAATCAAGCGAATACATGTTTATGAAAAATCCTTCAGTGAATAAAAAAATTGGTACTAACGGGGTAACAGGTGTTTTCTCAGAGGAGACAGTTGTACAGGCTGTTGCTGTCTTATTGCTGCACGAAACAGTCTCTCCCTCACTCTTAGCTTCTTCTTCTTTAGCCTCAACCTAGTATAAAAATGGATTTCAAACTTTAATGAAAGAAGCAATTTTTAATACATTATTAAATAACATTAATCATTATTTTAAATTTATTTTAATGTCAATCTCTACAATCTAAATTAAGATTTGTACATTTTTTTTTAAACCTTATTTGCCACTATCGCAATTATGAAATAGGAGGCAGATTATATTTTTTCAGAAATACTTCTATTTTTCATGTGAAATGCAAGAATCACAAATTTTACAGATGGTAAGCTGTATTTGATATACAAAAAAAGACAGGCTACTTGATAAAAAAAAAAAAAAAAGACAAAGAGCAAACAGATCCTCAGGATTTTAGACTATTTGCATGACATGTTTCATTAGACAATCAATACTAAGGGGAAAATGTACATGATACACAAAATTTAATAGCTGGAGGCGAAAAAGGGAAAATTCAAAATATTATTTAGAACACTGTTCACTGACAACAGGAGAGTAGGAGAGAGAAATAAATATATAAAGAAGGAAGATGAGAAAATTAGTCTTTAAGCTTCAAATTGGGGGAGACAAGATGAACTAAATTGGATATCTCATGGATCATAAAGGTAGTCCTTCTGAAATACCCTGACAGATGGAGGGAGCTCGGGTCCTTTCTTAGTTTTACACCTTCTTGTTTGGTTCTCTTCAAAGGAGTCATGGGCGGATCCAGCCGATCGTAAAGGGGGGGCTGCAGTCCTAAAGGGGGGGGCTGCAGCCCCACAGCCCTTCATTCGGACTGCTAATCAGATTTTTCACCTTTATGTTCCTTTCCCACAACTAAAATTCTACTTGTTTGCACATTATTTGTTCTTTAACTTGCTTTCTTACATTAAGGAAAGTCAAATTCTATCTTTGAATGACGAAATATTTTCTAAAGGGAGGGACTGCAGCCCCCACAGCCCCCCCCCTCCTAGATCCGCCAATGAAAGGAGTAGTGTTTTTATTTTGATTTTTTCATTACTGAATTTTTTGTTGCAGATGTTAATATTTTGCATTACAGCATGACAGCAGCAATTGGCCAAACTCCTATGCAATTAGTGTTATCAAGCTGAAGTAGGTTTTTTTTTTTTTTTTTTTTTTTACATATTTCAAGAAAATCTTACAATTCATCACCAGTAGTAAACTATATTTGTTTTTTAATTATTAAGATAAACTGAATCCTAAAGTGGATAGAGATGGGACCCGCTTAGATTTCCAGCATAACTAAAAATTGAAAGAGAAATAAAAACACAATGATCTAAAAAAGTGAGGAATTATACTTTTATTGATGCTAATATTTATTTTTTGTTGAGATATCTAAAATGAAAAATTATGCTAACATACAATTAATTTTAGGAGAATGAAGAAATATGTTGGCAGGTTTTGTGAATATTTATTCTTTGAATCTCAATTAATACGTGATCATCTCCAATCATATGGACGAAAAAGGAAATTCAAATTAGAAAGAACCACGATCAATGGGCAACTGATAGGATATGCGTGCGAGATATGTGATATGGTTTTGGCATCTACCAGAGGTGTTAAAAAGCATATAGAGGTCCAACGCATATAGTCTGTTAAGGTATAGTATCATATCTGGTTCAATTACAGAATCATGAGGCTTATCATTTTTATGTTCAATTCAATGTTAACATAATCTTTAAGTTTCAAAGGATGTCATCCCAAAATACCGTCCTAAGTTTATCGGCCTGGAATCATCATGAAGAGTGATTTTTTTTAAATGATCATTGGATATAAAAAAAATCCTTTTTATGATCAAGGATAAAAAAAAAAAAAAAAATCCTAGAATCATCATGAAGAGTGATTTTTTTAAAATGATCATTGGATAAAAAAAACTCCTTTTTATTTATCAATTTATTATTTTTCCCCCACCATTTTTTCATGGCTCTAAGATATTTTTCAGCCCTTTCAATTTTGTTGATTTTAAATATTATTATCTTCAGCAGTGTGATATTTTAAAATCATGATCGAGAATATGCTTTCAAGAAGCTGAGCTAATTTAACAGCCTCATTCATGAAATAGAGTAGGGTCTTAATGTCCTTCAACATATGGGGAAATTAGAATATTTGGAGAAAAGTTTCTAGGGAAGCTTTTTAATAGTTTTTTGGTCTAGTATTAACAAAAGAATTAATGATGATTATTGACAATCAATGGTGGAGTTTTTACATTGTTCATGCAGTTAAAAGTTCACCTACACTTAATTCCAACATAGCATATGTTAATTTAAAATAATTACAGCAGTTTGTTCTTTGTCAGTAACTCCAGCTTCTCCACCACCATTGGCAGAAGGTTCTTGAAACCTCACTTTTGTAGCAGTTTTCACATCATGATGTTGATCTATAATGGCTTGTACCTAAATTATGAAAAATAAATGTGTTTTAATATCCATTTAGACATATTAAAATATTGCATTTGTTTATAATATATATATATACTTATTTCAATTATTTACTAACTTTAAATAGTAATGAAGTAAAATTTTAATAAGGTAAAAATAGAAATAATTTCATCAAGGGACATGCACAACTAGAGCTATGTTTATGCACTAGCCATGCGGAACCAGAAACAATGTTTTATGAACTATAGTTTATTCTTCTGCACTATAATATATATATATATATATAATTAACATATCATGAAATCGAATGAGAATCAATCCAAATGAAAGCAGTTGTACAATGTACAATGACTGTGTCCCAATTAAATATTTTTTATCATGGCTCCCCTTTTTTCCTCTAGGAAAATAACCCACTTTACTCATATCCCAGAGGTATTGCTTTATCTCACAAATTTTTTTAAACTTCCTCCTAAACATAATAATAAGGTTATTATACCTCACCATAAATAAATCATTCTTTAAAACAGATTTTCATTCCTTAAAAACATTTTCCAGGCTATCTATTATTAATGTGTTATGCATCCCTTAAATTTAATGAAAAAATTATAACTCTGAATAAATGAAAACATTTATACATTAAAAATTTGCACCAAGCATCAAAACCATTACCACTGTTTCCTTCTTAAATTTAATTTTTAAGATGCAATAGAATTATTTTAAAAGAATTAATATAAATATATATACAATACTGGAAAATTAATTAGGAGAAATAAAATTAAAAGTAAATCGTGATTGACATGTCAGAGGAAAAATCCATTAGATTGATGAGAAATGATCCAAACAATGGAATTTTATAGATTTATTCAATTAATTTTAAAGCCATTTTTACAGTAGTAGAAGGATATACTCCATTTTTTCATTTATATATGGTACTGATTTACACTGTATTAGTGTTTCATTCTGCCAACATTACCATGGCAACCAAACTAAAAAATTATTTGTAATTTCATTGATATAAGAATATATGAATCAAAAGAAACCAAACTAATGTTTGCAGGTTAGGCCTGATTTATGGAAGTATGGTAACAATGCTAGGCTTCCTAATTTGGTAATTAGTAGCTCTATATCCTCCTGGCGATAGAGCATTACTTCAGTTCGATTTTCTTTGGATATTCTTATGAATAATAAGGTAACATATTTAACATGCATTGCCTTTTTTTCATTTTACACAGATACCTATGTATATGCAAAATGAATGAGAAGTTTATTTTCATTAAAATAAGTCATTTTGAGGTTATTAGAAGAACAAAAGTTGTTTTCATATTTAAATTATTATATTGTAACATTTGACAATGTTTTGTACACTAGGATTAGAATGAAATGCTTTTACTGGTCCATGGTTTATTATACTGCAGCACACATTCATGTAAACAGACTAATTCTAAAAATGAGACAATGCTTCTAATATCACATGCATTTCTAAAAATAACATAAGAAATAGAAACTCAATCAATCAAATCAAATAACCCTTACTGGGGTCTGATGGCCCAAGCATACAAATAACATAACTTTTTTCTTCATAGTAATTGAACAACTTAGATTTAAAATATTAATTACCTTATAACAATTAATTCCTTTTTTGTTAATATATATATAGATATACCAGTTAACATAATACACCTGTTTTATGTTTTATAGACATGGATTACAGCTGATATCATCCTATCTACATTTTTGGCTCCTTGAGGTTCATAGAATGTTAAACAAATCATTAAAAAGAGTCATATTATATTTTATTATTTTAACCTTCCTCAGGCATTAATTATAAACGAATCCAATAAATCAGGATATCATTGGGTGTATGATAAAGTAATGAATCTGAAAAAATTCAGTCCTGAGATATTTGGCATATATGCTGCATTTTACAGCCTTTCAAATATTCACAATTCAATCTTTATTCCTTCTTAGTTAAATACAAAAAAATTCATTTTTGAACTAGTATACATTTCTTTAAACTTGCAATCTTGGTGATCTTTTGGGCAATTCAAACCCCAAACAGTATTAAAAAAGAAATCATATCAATATTTAAAAATCAAAAAGGCAGGCGCCAAATTGTTCTAAAGGTAATGGACTGTTTTTTGTTTTCGGCTCTCCTTAAAAGTTCAGTTTTGCACATGGTAAATAAGGGTCTTAAAATCCTTCAGTCTGGTTTCTTTTGTCAGGCTCATGCTTCTCAGCTTTGTCTGGGTAAGTAAAGTAAATTACATCAAAAATGATTAAATACAATTAAGTTGTTCTGATAGAGGGAGAGGGTTAACTTTTAACCAGAAGAAACACAATAGATTTTTATAGTTTCTATTGATATAGATTTTTTTATTACTATTCTATTGATATAGATTTTTCTATCACCTATTGAAATTTTTTTCATCTTCTGACACAATGGACTAATGTGTTTCGAGACCTGATCTTAGATCTGTTTATCCATCACATATTGTCTTTGTCTTTCATTTTGAATCCATTATGTCCTTCACTGTTCATAGCTACTGGTAGCAATGATCATTTAATAACTTAAGTAATTAACAACTTTTAAGTGCCTGTGTTTCATATCCTAAAGTTGGTTGAATCATTCATCTTTCCATAATCATAGTGTCATCATTATAAGCACACTGCAGTGGCATATTTATATTTTTTCATTATTTCCACCCATCGTTGCACTCATCACTATCTTGGCCTTGATAAATTTTAATTAGAAAATTCCCATACAGAGTCCTTTTATTCAATTTAATAAACTCACCACCCTTTAAATCACTTATCAGCTGCATAATCCAAAATATTTTCATTAATCTACTGATGAACTAATATGGACATATTCGAACTGTTCTCAGACGTTTTGTGAACAGATCTTTTGTAATATGGTACAAGTTTACAGTAAAGTGATTCTATATTCACATTCATAAGCATCCTTCTGCTTGTCTTATTAATTATTATTTGTAAATTTGAGTACATAGACTGGAAAATATTGTTGAGGTGATATTTTAGTAATCTTAAATTTTCTTAGTCAATGAAGCTGTTATTTAAGTTTAGTACCTTCAGATTATTAATATAACAATTGAATGGTGTAAAATGAATGTAGTTTTATTTACTCTGTATACATTCCTCTTTTTTTATATTATGCTATTTTATAAAAATAAATAAATATAAAATCTGTTCCAACAGATAAAGTGATTGTGATAAGTGCTATAAATAAATAAATAACTATATAACTCAGTGGAAAGGTGTAATATTTAAATAAATGGTCTCAGGAATTAACCCATTCACATCAATTTGAGGGTTCTAAGTAAAACACTTCTATCCACAAATTGCTCAGGAAGAGTTTAAAAGCAAAACATGCAGGAATTTAAAATCAAAATTAATCAAATACATTTTTGTATTTATTTTGTTTTGTTTTTTGGATAGGTTAAAAATAATTTTGGTGGCAGACTTATTCCATAAACTTCCAAACTACTACGCTATTCAATAATAAAATTAGTGAAAAAAGTAAAGTAAGTAAAATCTAATATAATGCTTCAAACATGCAGTTAAGCATCAATAACAAAAAAATAAAGAGCTCAAAGCTTTCTCGGATCAAAAACGCACCAAAGGCATGTTCTCCTCAGAAGGAATCTCATTGTAGTCAACCTTGAAAGGCAATAATACACAGAATAAAAAATATTACATATTATTCTCCCTTATAATCTTATTTTTTAAATCTGAGTATTAAAAATCTTTAGCCCATTCAAAATATAGACAAATTAAAATAAAATTATTTGGGAATCTATTTGCAAGGAAAAGTTTTGAATAACAATTATAATATAGATAACAGGGTAGGATTTATTGTAAAGTTAAATTTTGATTTATTTTCTTCTTTTAACAGTATAGGTACTTAAGATTGTAAAAAATTGATTTCAAAGCAATGCTAGAGGATATGCTTTATTTTGAAATAAATTCATTCCATGAATCTCTACATTGAAGAAAAATAAGAGAGATATAAGTTTTTATTTATTAATTTTTATGCAAGAATTTGGTCATATATTAATCAATAGTTGAATTGTGAATACGATTAAGATACTGTTGGAATAATTGCATTATTAATTTTTTAATCAAATGAATATTAAAGGAGAACTACATTACAGAGATGGTTTAGTAATTATTATAGGTTTTATTCATTAAAATATTCAAAGATTACTTTATTCTTGTAAATGTTTTGGTGGAATAATTTATAAGAAATACTTCAGATGTCTTGTTTCCCAAAATTTTTTCAAAAAGTAAAATTATAAGATGTTTATCATTAAGTAATAACCAACTATATAAAATACTAAGTTTTTATAAGTTATTTTAAACAATAAAATGAAAAATAAGGAATTTTAGATAACTGATTTCTTGATTATGTTTGCATTGGTGCCCTGGAGGAGCCCCAAAGCCTTATAAAGGTATAAAACCAATGTACAGTAGCAGGCTCAACCTATTATATATATAAATAGATTTTTATACATCAATATCATTTTTATGTTTATTTTCCTTTATTAAACATATATTCCAAACTGAAAGATATTTATTATCTAAAAGCAAACTTAATAGTTTGTTGAATAAACTTATATCTATCTGGCTTCTTAGCCAACTCATGATTGTGCTTGAATAAATAAGATTGAGAATATACCATCAACAAGTCTTTCATTTTAATTAATAATGATTGCTCCAATTATTTATTATTAAACAGGTTTTTTTTTCATTAATACAAATTATTTTTGAATAAATAAATTGTTTTTAAATTAACAAATCAATTTTTCTATCTGCAGCGTTTCACCAGGAAAGTAATATAAATTTACCTAGTGATTATTAAAGTAACACTTATTAAAATTATTTTATTTTTCTTCATACAATATTTTCCTTAAATGTGGTAATTTTTTTAAACCACTAGAATACATTTTTAAATTCCGAGGATAATGAAGTAAAGAAACCATTTATCTTTCCAGAAATTCATTAAAAATACTTTATAAAGTCAAGGTTTTTTATTTATGATAATATTGATTCTGGATAAATGGTATCTAATTTGATCTTAACCCTTTAACTGCTGTTGGCTTGTATATGAGCCAGCCGGGCGCTGATCTCCGGGTGCTGATGGCTCGTATAAGAGCCACCCTGTTTTCCCGCTTCACTGCTCCAGACTTATTTATGAGCCGGGTAATTAGGGCTTTCTTATAGGGATAACCTAGCACTTTCTTTTGACGTTTTTTGGAATCTATAATCTATCCCTTCTGCCAGAGGGCATTTATTTGTTCTTTTCCTTACTATATGCCTTGATATACGGTTGCTTTTCAGCTTTCTGTACATAACATAACCTTTTGCCTGATATTAAACCTTTCTATACCTGCCTATTTAACCTTTGTCTAATTTTAGTTAATTTGCAACTACTATGGGATAAACCTGTGATGTGAAATAGTTGTGATGGCGAAAAAAATATATAGTGAGGAAGAGTGTTTGGAGCTTGTAACGGATGCTGGTGATGGGGAAGCGTTTTAAATTTTAAAAAGTTTCTAACTCCACTAGTTCCGGTCCACAGTCCGGATCAAAAAATGAAGATTAAGAACTTTGTGTAGGATTAATTAAGCTCACAAAAGATATAAGACGTGAGAGCTTGAATGCCGTGAAATTACTCCGCACAGCGGGACCACTCGGTGTGCCAACTAGCCCGCAATAGCGGACCGCCTTATGCCCCGCTATCTCCGCAGTTAAAGGGTTAATGCAATAATTGCATTTAGCTTTATTAATACTTTAAGTTCTTAATTTGTTTTAACCACTAGAATACATTTTTAAATTCCCAGGATAATGAAGTAGAAAAACCATTTATCTCTCCAGAAACCATTTATCTTTCCAGAAATTCATTAAAAATACTTTATATATATAATACTTTATAAAGTGTTCATTAAAAAACACAACAATAATCAGTGGCGTACTCAGTGTCCATTCAAGGGAGTTAACACAAATTGGAGTGTCTGATTTCAAGATGTAATGCACGAATCTAATTTTATATGACATAAATCACTCTTTAGTTTTTTCACAAAAGTCTAGTGATTCAATATAAATTTCTATAGTTTGGGGAAGATTGCACCCCTATCTGTGTACACCTCTGAGAATAATTATAACTGTTCATAAAAAATATAAATAAATATAAAGCAAAAATTTATTACCATTCCTAAGGCTTCTCTTTTATTTAAACGAAGTTCACGGAGCATTTGATTTCTTTGTTCCATCATCAATGTTCTTTCGTAGGTATACTCAGATATGTCGTTGTCAGTCTGATAAAAAAGAGGGGAAAAACGAATTAAAATATTGATAATAAAAATGACACTAAGTAGTTTCTTTAGAAAAATAATAATAATAATGAAGGCTTAACGAACCCGAAGGTTCGATGCCAACACGACAACTTGCTCCCTGCACACCTCTATCCACCGACCGCCATCCAGACCCAACTTTGACAGATCTGGCTTAACTCAATCCCCCCCACTTCCATCTCAGACATTTCCCAATCGGCACCGCACTAATTAATCTTTTCAGAATCTGTTCACTACTAAATTTCTTAACTTTAGATGCCCATTTTGTTCGTCTTGCTGCTATCACGTCAATTATATTTACCGGGTACTGTTAAATTAGTTCGGAGTTTTATAAGTATCTAAATTACCGGTTAGTTCATCCCTCTTTGGTCCAGTTTCTTTAGAAAAAAAAAAAAGAATTATTTTTTAACCAGTACAAGGTTCTAGATGATAAATTTCAAACACCTAGAGTAAACATAAAAATAATGACATTATGTACCTTTATACTACAAAACCCTATAATGTATTTTGTAGTGGAAGTCAATTATCAATACTGCCAATTTCTGCAAATAACATACCACACTATTAAATAGCTTCCCAAGTTTTTTACATTCCGTTAAAATGGTCAACAAAATACTTTAATTTTCCTCTCTTTATGAAAACTTTTTCAATTCTCACCATAATTCATTATTCAAGAGTCAGAGGGTAGACATCTAAATGTATAGTAAATATGAAATGAATGGCTTTCATCTATATTAATATATTGTATCAATATTAATACAACAGGAAAACATTATGAGATGGAATATATACTATTTACATTTGCTATAAATAACTTGATGCCAAAAGACCCAAAAATGTTCCTGTGGCCAGCAAAGTCTGGGAGGAAGAGTAAAGTTCCACAAGTGTCGTTTTCCATGCTCAAGCTACTCATCTCTTATAAATCACAATAGTTTTCACACAAGACCGTTAATAATTATTAAGGGACTTGACAAAAACTGCTTGATAACTAATTCACAGGTTAATGTTCATATTACTTAGTAGATTTTCAAATTAAAATTATTAAAATGATAGTCTATGTCTCTGGTGAAACTGTAAATATGTTTAAAGCTATGAAAACTACTATAATTACTGATAGCATTAAATGCAAAAATACCACAGAGTAGAACAGACCAAACAGCAAAATAAGAAGTCTAACTAGGGAGGACATTGAATCTCCATAAATGAACAAGTTGAATACCCACCCAAGATATAACTCGTCGTTGGCATTTTTGCCTTGGACAAGAACGATTTACTAAGCCAAATATTACAGTTATTCTTTATTTAGCTTAAATGATATATTTTTGCAGCCTTTGTTGTGCACTTTGATGATTATTGTAAATTAAAATTGATTTTTTTAATAAATTGGTATGTCTAAATCAAATTTTCTTTTTAGTCTAGGCTGTATAAAAGCTCCTGGCAATCTACTTTTAAAAAATAAAAATGAAATGGAAATACACTAGCTTTCAGAATTTGTTTGAGCAGTCTTTTTGCTAAGTTTTCATTCAAAATCATGAAAATTATCTACTAAAAAAATGAAATCAGTGTAAGGTTTCACTTGCTATCAGTTCTCAAAAGGTAAAGGAAAAGGTGAACATATGCACACATTTATATATCTCGCCTTTAAGAGGCTAAGTGTTTTTAATATTTAAACCTTAAGATATTGGGAGCACAAAATCAAAGTATGAATCATGCTATTCTTGTAGAAACTTAAGAAAATCGTTGGTTTAAAGTAAAAAATCCATATGGTTTAATTTAAAGAAGGGTTACCCATCTCTTAAACTAATAATTTGATAGACATCGCTTTTCAGGGCCATTTAGGGTTTAATGGAGCACTCTGGGGGGGGGGGGGGTGATTCTAGACATAATTTCAGACAGAAAAGTTCATTCGATAGATGGTCTGATTCTGAACTAAAGGAGGCGTATTATTGTAATTTCTTGAGGGGGTAACATTTTTTATTGAATAAAAAAATAGCGCATAAAAACTGTCCATTGCAATAAAATTGTAATGAGACGTATTATCGTTAAGTAGATACAATTTTCTATGAGAAAACTTTACTATAATGGTTGGTAAAAGGGACTTTCTGAATGTCAAACAATGCAAAGTTATCGATAAATACAGTGTTTCACGAATTATTTCCCTAGCCTCTTGATGGAACACAGATTCTCTAATTTCAAGAAAACTTCTACATTTAGAAAGCATTGAATTACTGCAAATGAATGTGAAGTTTATTGAGGGATTGTTTGAATAATTGACTTTGATTGACTTTGTAAAAAAAAATTGACACCAATTCGTTACTATAAAATTTTATTTCATTGGCTCTTAGAAATCGGTCTGTGGTGTGAACTAATATACTGTTCATAATGGCAAATAATTTTCAGACAAGATATTTTCCCTTATTACCCTGATACAAATTAGCATTACTTCCAAACACATCAAATCTAAAATATGCAATAAAAGTATTTACCATTTCAACAACTTCAACTTCGGCTTCAATTCTAAGATGATATAAAAATTTTTTTAGATCTTCCTTCATTTGGATGGAATTATCTTCCATTTGAGCAACAGTAAAAATCCTTAGTTTACAATTTTTCCAAGTTCGATGTTGCTTAAGTAAAAATGGTAGAAGCATCAATAAACCACCATCATGTACAATCCACCAAACATCGATGTTGCCATTCATCTGTAATCATAAGTATATAAAAATAATGTAAGCAATGTTTAAAGAAATTACTTCTAGAAATTAATTCCATGCTAAAACGTACCTTCATAGTAGAATTTGGAAAGAAATTGATTCCTTTAGGAACAAGCAGGGCCATACGTGCTGCTGCAACACTTCTAACAGTTTTCAAAAATGTAGCCCAAGTTCGTTCATGATTGGCTTGTTTCCAGCAGTAAGGCCAACCAAGTATTACGGTGTTCGGTTTCATTCCACCAAGACCAGTAGTTTGAACCCTAAATTGTAAATTATTTTATTTAATAGGTTAAATGATTTTCAGAATTTTCAGTATAGGTATGCTAGAGAATGACAACTAATGAATACTTAAAAAAACTGTTAATAATCTAAAAGATGGTAAGCATTATACATGAATATTTAAATAAGTGGCTGGTTAGCATGAGTCACTCTGGACTCAGAAGGTAAATATCACATTTTATATCATCTTGCTAACCAGCCACTTATTTAAATATTCATGTATAATGCTTACCATCTTTTATATTATTATCAGTTTTGTAAAGTATTCATATATTGTCATCCTCTAGCATAGATACTCATATATTTGTTTTCTTTTAGCCTTGATGAAGATCCACAAGTTGGATCGAAACATTGGCTTTCCAAAATAAAAAAGTTTTATACTGAAAATCCTGATAATCATTTAACCTATCATATAGAATAACAGTTGACTATCTCTCACCTCTATTTTATTTTATTTAGATTTTTATGCCCCATAATGGGTTAAAAAAAAACAAAAACATAAATACTCTTTGACCTATTCTTGTAAATACTTTTGCACTATACAATTTACAATTTATACGATTACTTCTATGAAAATTCATTCATTTTAAGGTATTCCCACACTTAAAATTCAAATTAAAGAGTGATTGAAATATACAAGGAAATATTCATAAAATAACTTACAAATGGCTTATACCCTCCGGAACATTATTTGCCACCAAAATATCAACAAAGCCTTTCACTTTTTCTTCCTCCATTACTTTCCTAAGACTACGTTTTGCTGCCATTGCCTCTCCTGCACAACCACAGAATTCTCCAGGTATGACAGCTACACAAATTGTCAATCCCTTACCTAAAAATAAAATAACATGAGCATAAATTAATAAAATTATCTTATAATTTAACCTAAAATATTGTTCAGAACATGGCCTAAATTAAAAATAGTAAAATGGAGAATAAATGAGAAAACAAGGGGATTTGCTTGAAAGGAGACATATTCCCCATTGTATAATTAATCACTTACATATGAAAAATTAATCTTTGCTCAGGCTACTCAGGCTGTATGTTGTAAAAAACAAAAGAAGAATATTAGCAAAGGGGTATGCTTATCAATGCTGAAAAGACAGAATCATGTCACACTTAATGATTAACGTGATTGAAATATGCAAGAAAGACCTTTTTAATCAATTCAACTAACACAGTATTCATGTAGAACTGAATCTTAGTTTAACATAATTGGAATATCATTTATAAAATTAAAAGATTAAAGTAATGCTAATTAAATAATAAAATTAAATGCTCAGTAATATCAAGTGAAATGAATAGAAGTAAGAAGAAACTTGATGTCACAACAATGGACTGCAGGTAAACAAGAAATATACAGAAAACAAATAAAGTAAAAAACAAAGTGATCCATGAAAAAAATTAGCCTAAACTTTTCTTGTAATTTATTAGAAAGTCTAAAAAAACCATAAATAAGTTGAGCAGTTTTTATTTTCTTAACATCCCATACAATAATACAAATTGGCTAAAAAAGAGACTTGCCCTAACAGAATGCTGATTTACTCAAATCATCTTAAAATCAAATAATTGATATTGCAAACAACTTTTTTTAAAACAACAAAATTGAAGAAGAGATACTAAAAGAACACTTTTATCCTATAGAATTAATTAATTTTATAAGATAAATACTAGTTTTCTAAGATAATTAAAGTAATACTACTTTTATAAGATAAATAATAATTACATCATAAGATAATATTTTAGTAAAAATTTAGTGACCTATAATGATAATAATAAAAATTTAAATAAACACAATTAATAAAAGTAATCAAGCAATTTGAATACTCGAAGGTTATAATGAACCTTAAAACTTTTATAAAGGGCAATTACAATTTGAAAGGGCAATTCTCAGGAAGTTAGCCTTGTGTTTTAAGGTCCTTTACAAATGAAACACCATGTACATTAATTTTAATTATCATTTTTAATTAAACTTTGAGCATTATAATTGAAAAATTATACAAATTATAATGAAAGCAATACAGTTCTGACCAAAATGACATAAAAAAGAACAATTCTTAATAATCACATTGATCATCTCACCAAGCTGGGAGAGATGGCCTTAGTTGTAAGGGTGAGTTGGCCATTATTTAATTTTGCTGTTTTACCATTTTATTTGAGCAATTTGTTAATATTAGTTTCTTTATTTTATTTTTCACACAATTAGAACCAAATAAAGATAATTTATTTTTACATTCTACACAATTGTTTCTAATTCATCATGTTTTGCGACACAAAGGAGTTTATTGCTAACACTACTATATCATCTGCATAGGTTAACAATTTTATTCTCTAGCCGTTTATCACTAACCCTCCCACAAAAAACTTTCCAAATTCTTGATAAAACAGGAAAATAAAAATGGGCTCAAAATACAAACTTGTTTCAGAACCCCTTTTCGTTAGGAAACTATCCATTAATCTATTGCCAACCAATTTTACTCCATTTATAATTTTCGAGGATATTCCTAAACCATATAGTCTAAAGAAAATTGTATTCATATCCACTTTATTGAACACCAATGAAAAAGCTATAAAGGAAGCATACACTTTCCTCCACTTAATTCATAAATTTAAATTAACCCTGTTCATGATATTAAGTAAACTATCCATAATAGAATATTTTTTTCTAAATCTCGCTTGAAATTAATTATGTTCAAATCATTCACCAAATTTATTAATTTTGAATTTATTAACACTGAAAAAACTTTAGTTATTGTACTATTGAATGATATGTCACAATAGTTTTCTTACATCATGAACATTTTCTGCTATATATATAGGAAAAGTAATTGAATTCTTAAAGCATTCCAGTAATTTGACTGTGTCAAAAAGTGTATCATCTATATTTAATAGGTACTCCACGAAAATTGTTGAGACATATTTGTACAACTCAGCTAGAATTAGATCAGTTGCTGGTGCTTTATTTAACTTTGCCTTTTACAAAACCTTCCAGCTCAACCAATGTAAAATGCTTCTCTAAGAAATCATCTTCAACTAGAGGTGCTGCATTTTGTATGGATTACTCTGTTAATGGATTATCATACAAACCAAAAAAATATGTAATCCTTTCTTAACACAAAATATTTTCTCCTAATATTAAAGGTTTGAATCTGAATTTGTATATTGTGTCCCAAAAGCCTTTGGTATTTTTAACGCACTGAAGTTGGCTGATAATACTTTACGTGTATTGTTTTCTTTTTTTTCCTACAGAGCTTCTACAAGATACACTATTTTATCCTCTATTATATTTGCTTTTCATACTCATTTAATAATTTAAAGATTGTTTTTCAATATGCACTAGATTCTTTATCAAAACAACTATAATTTTTATTAATTTTACATCTACTCATTTCATCATTTGAGCTTCCTGCTGCTGTCTTGATTATTTTTTGAATTGCATCAACATGGGCTTCGAGAGAATTTTGTATATTTGTTACAATTTTTCTTGACATGTTACCTCCTTATTTTCTTACATCTTTGTTTTGGTAATAGTCTGATAAGATCTAGAGTCTGCTTTTGTCTCCTCTGGTATTCTAGAAAAGTAACTATAGACAAAAATATTTGTGGTTCAACTTTAAAATCTTTTATGAAATTCATATTTTCCAAAATGCAACAGTAGTCGATAACCCCCTATCCCTTCTTATCAACATATGTGAAATCCCCAAGTTCACCACTTTTCGTTATACTATTAAGAATAATCAAACCAAAGATAGTGAGAATATCTAGTATTTTTTTTCCTTCTCCGTCTACTGATTAATCTTTACTGTTTCTATATTTATATTTGATTGCAGTATTCCATGTAAATGCATATTTTGTAATTTTTTGCAATGTATTCAAATGTCCATTGAAGACCCCGGTTAAGATACACTTTTTTTCACATGTTTACACATTTTCTATAATGTTATAAAGTTCTGACACAATCATATTCCTATCTATTGAGCTCAGTCTCATTCAGATACACCGGAGTCAATATAACATTATTATTTTTAATATTTAGTTTTATCACCATATACCCAGACGTATTTATAAATTCAGTGATCTAATATATATTTTTATATATTTATATTTTTATATATATTTATTATTTATTTATTATTATTATATATATTTATATTTTTATATAATATATTTTTAATATATCTGATTTAATTTCCATTAAAATTCCCCCCACTGACATTTCTATACTTCTTGAATATACCAGGATAACTTATAATTATTGAAGTATTGTGAAAGCTTTGTCTCTTCATTTTCCTCTACAAATGTTACTAATAATATAATATTCTTGAAATGCCCCAGCAGAAAGTTTTGATTTAGTCTATTTTATTAACCATTTATATTATAGGATAATAGTTTTAAAATAGAAGTCTGTAAATCAAATTCTTGATATTCCTTTAGCTGCTGAGATAGATTCGCAAGCCTGAAGTTTTAAAGTCAGGAATTCCTTTCCATAAATGGACTGACTGCTTGAGTTTGACATCTGTCAATATTTGTATTCCTTTAATTTCTCTATTGTTTTTCTTTTTCTATTTTTGCAGTTATTTAGATTTTTATTCTCTGGCTCCAGGTTTTGAACTTGGTATCTTCGGATTCCTAATCAAATGTCCGTGTCAAGGGCAAGGCGTATTTTCTAACGTGTTTGCCCACTCGGCCATCCTGCCACCCTCTCAAGCTATGATTTTCATTACACGTTATATTTATCATAAGAAAAACAGACAAAATTATAAAACATTTCCAGAGAATTAATTTTGAGCAACATTCCAACAAATCCCCTTACCTTACAGTTAACCAAAATTAAATAGTAACTTCTTCGGAAAAAAAAAACATTCTAAAGTTAATAAGTTCAGTTATGTTAAGTTAGATTAATTTTTTCTGTAATATATTTAAGCACTATCCTTTGAAAAAAAGTTTAAAGACATATTTGTTTGAAAGCCCATATACCTGCTTTCAACTGTGATGCAAAAGTGAAAACTTTCCGATATTTTGGAATATATTCATCAGTTAGTTCACTTAAAATTAGTATTTGTGGTCTCCAATTTTTAGTGTGAGGAGGTCCCTCTTCCAAGCGCAACAGGCTATAGCGAGCAGCAGATAAAGCAAGACCTCTTATACCATCACCCCATTCTTTTTCAGCTCTGAAATAAATAAAAAAGAAGCATTAATAGATTATTTGTTAATCAAGTGAAATAAAGAACTATAACTATACAAACCCTCTATATTCAATGTATTTGTATATTAATCCAGCCATTCCCATAGCAGCAAGGGCATAATACCAACTGGACATGAACATGACGGCGATACATAGAGACAAACCAATAAAGGAGAGTGACCTGTAAAAATTTCATCAAAATATTTTGATTGAGTTAATATATTTTTTTAATACAATAGATTAATTTCTAAAAAAAAAAATTGTGTTTAAGATATGAAATATATAATGAATGAATATATGAATAGTAGAAAAAATTAAAAGTACCAATGATAATATTTAAAACGGGGTCTCCAGTTTGGTGTTCTCAATAATGTTTGGAGAGCACATGCTAGGTTTACAAATCCATAACACATAAGAAAAAACATTGAAAGTAAAGGAGCTAGATAATCAACATTTCCAAGTAAGATTCCACACTGGCATATGAGGCATGTCAACAGCAAAGCTCTTGTAGGTTCTCCTCTCTTTGAAGAAACTGCAAACGGAGCTAAAAATGGTATAATACCATCTTTAGCAATTGCCTGAAAAAAATATATAAATATATATCCTTATGACAAGTAAAACACTTTGTTTGTGATAAAATTATAGTATGTAAATACTTGTAAAAGTCTTGGGGCTCCAGTTAAACTTTGGAGACCAGCACCAAGAGTGGAGAGAAATGATCCAATTAGAATTACCCACTCATTTGGCCAAGCCATATTTGCTACAACAAGCCTACCACCAATACTTTGTCCAAATCTACAACAAAATTTGTTACATTTTTTACATTTTTTTACCTTTGGTTTAATTTTATTTATTTAACCTTATAAATGAAAAAAATAATATTACTTATCACGGAGTAATAAGTTATCCACAGTTCCAGCAAATAGTAAAACAGCTGACAAGTAGACAAAAGAAGTTGTAGAAATTGCGCATATTGTGCCAATTGGAATTGATTTTTGAGCATCTGCTAAATCCCCAGAGCGGTTTGAACCAGCCATAATTCCTTTTTGAAAAAAATTTATATATATTATTATTAATTAATTAAAAACAAAACCAATGAAACTAAAATTAAAGGAAAATTGTCATATATGTATACACATTTAATTCAATTTTATAAGAAGTAGCAGAATGAAGAAATAAACTTTAAAATGTGAGAATTCTAAATTGATGCCGTATAAGTAATGTTATTTATGCAGTTAGAATACATCAGTTGAAATATAACAATTTAAAAATGTAACTAGGAAAGATGGGAAAATTCTAGCACGGGGAAATAAACTGAAAAATAATATTGCCATAGATATAGAATGCAAGGCCTCAAAGTCTCGTATAATTTCAATAATTCACTTAATCATGCAGATTACGTGCCGAATTTTCGCCTATTCAGGCATCTTCAGGGCTACAACAGTTTCACATGCAAGCTAGAAACAGACTCTTTCTAGAAAGTCTGTTTCTAGCTTGCATGTGAAACTGTTGTAGCCCTGAAGATGCCTGAATAGGCGAAAATTCGGCACGTAATCTGCATGATTAAGTGAATTATTGAAATTATACGAGACTTTGAGGCCTTGCATTCTATATCTATAATCCAATAGTCTCTTCATAAAAACTTGTTTAATAATATTGCCTCAACAATTGATGGAACACTTGCAAATTTATACAATTTTAGCAGCAAACTCCTTGAATATTTCAATCACAAAGGAGTTTTATTCTAAGGTTTTTTAATATCCTCTTAAACGCGTGTTTAAATGCTACAATAAGTGACATTGGCATAGGAAAGCCCGTCAAATGAAGATACACAGAACAAAAGTTGTTTGTTAATTGAACCACATTCATGAAATTAAAAAAGCTCATAATTTTAAGATTAGTATAAAAATTGACACTATCCTTGGAATTATGAGGACATTTTTCTTAGTTTTAAAAAAGGGCATCATTATAACATGTACTATATATTCTACTAAACCTGGTGAGCCCTTATCATATTTAATGTTAATCTTTAAATACAGAAATAATGATAGCTGTAGTAGGCAGATGCTACTCCAGATAATTTAGCGAATGTAATACCACAAGTTTTATTTTTTAAATTATTTTCAATATGTTTTGAATAGATATTCACTATATCGTAAATTTTTATTAAACTTAAATAAAACCAGCATTTTATTATCTTTAGCAATGATCTAGCCCAATATCTGCTTGAGTAATGAGAGCATACTGTATTAAAGGTATTTTGAAAATATGAGATTATTAATCAAATGGTTTTTGACACCATTAAAAATTAGAATTTTACTAGATTTCATGACAAGAAAATATAAATTGATTATTTTGAGTAAAAACTAATTGAAATGTTTTATGAACAACATGTGATGAATGAGTACAAACCAGTCACTGAAGGAAAGAAAATTCCAATCAAGATTGTAAAAGTAGTAGTAAGATCAGCAGTAACTTGATTGTATATTTTATTTTGTACAGGATTAATTTCTTCTGGATCCTTGCTCGTAGCTATAAACTGTCCCTCATTCAAAAAGAAATCCCCCAGATTATCTAATAAAAAAAAAATACATCTAATAATGTTAAGAGTAATTACATTTATATATATATTGTAATGAATTTGTGAACTGAATAAAAAAAAACATGTGTTTTTGATAAGAAAATAAAATAGTGATATTTTAAAAAAGATGAACCTTTGAGCAGGTTAAAAAACAAGGAGTGTTAAAACAACTAATTAAAGAAAGCTAGTTTGTTATTATCGTGGAGTCCTGTTGTTTTTGTTGTACAGTGAGTACCTTTGTTGTTTCTCAGTTAATAAATCGTTTGTTCGTTGTGTAAATCACTTATTTATTGTGTAATCTATTTATTTGTCTAAATACTATCTGTTTAAGGTACAGATAGGGTAGTGAAGGTACGGTAGAGCCCCTTTCACGTTACAACTGGTGTCAGAAGTGGGATTTGCACAATAGATAGTGATGAATTAGTTTAAATAAGTAATTTAACAGATAAAGTTAAATGAAATTGGACAGTTTTAGTGATTAGTGACCTGAGATTACTTAATTGCCGGAAATTCGACTGATGATGATCTAAAACTGATGATTTAAAATATTTCTATGAGTGAAGGTACTAGAAGCCGAGTCAAAGAAATGGAGGCAATCATGCAACTGTTAGAGACTATGAAAGCTGGTCAGGATGAAATGAAAACTGGTCAAGCTGAGATGCATGCTAGTTTAGCTGCTAAAATAGAAGCTAGCAAGGAAGAAATGAAAGTTGCTCAAGCTATGATGGAAGCAGCCTTGACTGATAAAATACAAAAAATCGAAACCAAATTCGATAGGAAACTAAAAGTACTTGAAAACGAAGTGGAAAAATTGAAGAGCGGTAAAATAGAATGGAAAGGAGAAGGAACATCGCGAGCGGAAGGACAGCGCATGAACACAGCACAAAACGAAAACATACTGAAGGTGAAAGCTCCATCATATGATGGTAAAACATTGTGGTCTGCCTATCTACGACAGTTTAACGCGGCCGCTTCGGCAAACCGCTGGAACGACAAAGAAAAGGCTACTATGCTGATGGTCGCACTTAGAGGAGAAGCACTCGACATCCTTCATATTGTACCTGAAGAACGTCAGGATGATTTTCGTTGCATTGTTGAATACCTAGAAAGGCGCTTCGGCGATAGACACTTGGAACAGCTACATCAAACGCAATTTAGAACCAGGAAGCAAAATCTTGGGGAAACACTCCAGCAGTTCAGTGGAGACGTTTCACGATTAGTGCGGTTGGCTTATCCAACTGTACCGGAAGATGTCTTGGAGCACTTGGCTATAGAGGTCTTTGCTGATGGGGTTCGTGACATTGAGATCAAACAACATCTGAAACTGTCTAAGTTGGAAACTTTAGGAGGCACCGTTGCGAGAGCATTGGAATTCGAAGCAGTAAAGCAAAGCATTCGACAAGGGCAAGTAAGAGTAAGGAAGACCGACTTTGGGGAAGAGGACTACAACAGGGACAGTGTTGCAACATGTGTCTGCCAACGATTGAAGAATAAAACATCACCAAAGGAGGATAAAATAGCCACCAAGCCAAAATGGAAATGCTACAACTGTGGAGAACCTGGTCACTTCAAGAGACAGTGCCCGATACTACAGGAGCAGGGTGTGATCAAGAAGGGGAACCAGGAAAACTCAGCTTAGTCAGTTTTAGGGGGCGGAAACTGGCTAATTTGTACCATGTCCCAAATATCCAACTAAAAGTATCGCAATTGCAATGCGGAGAGAATAGCTTAATGTTGGAAGGAAGGGTAGCTGGCCAGGACTGTCAAATGGTAGTGGATACGGGTGCTAGTAATACCATTGTGAGAACTGATCTTATACCAAAAGGGCAACTAAAACCCCTGTCTAGAAAGTATATAATTACGACAGCAAATGGCGAGACTATGGATGTTCTAGGAGAAGTTAGAATATTGATAGAGATAGGTAGTTTGAGTATACCTCACCAAGTGTTCGTGGCAAAGATTACAGACCCGATCATTCTGGGAATGGATTTTATGGAGGCGCACAAGGTGATAATCGACTTCAACCAGAGGTTAATGAAAATAGGCAACGAGGAGCTTGTTCTACGACGGAATAAGGATGAAACAGGATGGGTTAGACAAGCAGCCCTAGCTGAGGACCTTATCATTCCCTCACGAAGTGAAGTGATTGCCGAAATCCAGTTAGAAAGAGGCAGCGGAGGAATGGTTGGGGTACTGGAGCCAGTATCAACAATTGACAATGGCATTCTTCTTGGAAGAACACTCATCAGGGCTACAACGCATAAAATACCGGCTAGAATAATGAACACAAAGGACTATGAGCAACGACTAAGCAAGGGAACGATCGTAGGACAGTGTGGAGAAGCACAGATCATTACAAACTTGGATGAAAAAAGGCGGGATGAAGGGTTCAGTCAGGTTTCGGAAACTATAAAAGGATTAATTAAGGAAACATTAAAAGATTTGAAGACTGACCATAAGGAACCAGCGGGGCATCTACTAAAGACGTATCACAACATCTTTTCGTCCAGCGACAACGACCATGGAAGGACGAGCATAGCACGTCACAGCATCAATACCGGCGACCACCAACCGATTAAACAGGCACCTAGAAGAATACCATTAGCTAAGAGGGAGGAGGTTGAGAACATGTTGGAAGACATGAAATTCAGGGTGTGATTCAACCTTCCAATAACCCATGGTCTTCTCCGATAGTTTTGGTCAAGAAGAAAGATGGCTCCACTAGATTCTGTGTCGATTACCGAAAACTGAATAACATAACGAAGAAGGATAGCTATCCACTACCGCGCATTGATGATACGCTAGATACGCTAGCGGGGGCAAGATGGTTTTCCACCCTAGATCTGAAGAGTGGGTATTGGCAGATAGAGGTACACCCAGATGATCGGGAAAAGACAGCATTCTCTACCGGCAGCGGCTTGTGGCAGTTTAATGTTATGCCATTTGGTCTTTGTAATGCCCCAGCAACTTTTGAACGTCTCAGTAAGACATTTAATGATCACCTAAAACATCTTGAAGAGGTACTGGATAAGTTTAAGAACGCTGGGCTAAAATTAAATTCGAAGAAATGCCAGTTTTTCAAGAAAGAAGTAAAGTTCCTTGGTCATGTAATTTCTGGGAGTGGAGTCGCTACTGATCCGGACAAGATTAGTGCGGTGAGAGAGTGGCCAATTCCAAAAGATAAACATGAGGTAAGAAGCTTCCTCGGACTGTGTACCTACTATAGGAGATTCGTAGAAGGATTCGCCAACGTGGCTAGACCTTTACATCGTCTCACAGAGAACAGACAACCATTCGAATGGTTAGTAGAATGTCAGGAAGCATTCGATAAACTCAAGATGGCTCTGTGTGGAGCACCTATTTTGGTGTATCCTAAGCCTGGACATGAATTCATAGTGGACACTGACGCAAGCAACGTCGGAATTGGAGGAGTATTGTCCCAGGTTGAAGGTGGAGAAGAACGAGTAATAGCATATTACTCTAAGGCTCTCTCTAAGCCAGAAAAGAATTACTGTGTCACCAGAAGAGAACTTCTAGCTATAGTGAGAACAATAGAGCACTTCCATAAATATTTGTATGGGCAACCATTCATGCTGCGCACTGACCATGCTTCTCTGACTTGGCTTTTGAATTTCAAGAACCCAGAGGGTCAAGTAGCTCGTTGGATTCAAAGGCTGCAAGAATACGAGTTCAAAATAGTGCACCGCAAGGGACAGTTACATAGTAATGCAGATGCGCTGTCAAGAAGACCATGTAAGCAGGAATGCAAGCACTGCAGTAGGATCGAGAAAGCAGCAGTGGTGCCGTGCAAAAGAATTGTCAGTCAACCAGCGGATGACTGGAATTTGAATGAAATAAGAGAAGAACAACTAAAGGATCCAGACATCAGACCGATATTGACAGCAAAAGAAAGTGGACAGCGACCGACGTGGAAAGATATATCGACAGAGAGCGTTGCTGTGAAGTGCTACTGGTCACAGTGGGACTCACTAATTGTAGAAAATGGCATTTTGAAAAGAAACTGGGAGAGTCCAGATGGGAAGGAGCTACGACCACAAACTATCGTACCAAGAGGAAAGAAGAATGAAGTGCTAAAGGAGTTGCATGGAGGTGTCTCAGGTTGCCACTTCGGTATCAAGAAGACGTTGGAGAAAATACGGCAGCGATTTTACTGGGTCGGTTGTTCCGAGGACGTCGCAGACTGGTGCCGCAGGTGTGCTGAGTGTCTGGTATGCAAGGGACCCAAGACCAGGACACGGGGAGCCATGATGCAATACAATGTTGGAGCACCGTTCGAGAGGATCGCCATCGACGTAGCCGGACCATTCCCTCGTACCAAGAAAGGAAACCGATTTATACTAGTCGCTGGTGACTACTTCAGTAAGTGGACCGAAGCTTTCGCAATACCAAATCAAGAAGCATCGACAGTAGCCGAGGTCTTAGTGGATAACATGTTCACACGTTTTGGTATCCCATTGGAAGTACACTCTGATCAGGGGAGGAATTTTGAATCTCAAGTATTCAAGGAAGCTTGTGAGATATTGGGTATCAGGAAAACGAGGACCACACCGTTGCACCCTCAGTCCGATGGCATGGTGGAACGCTTTAATAGAACATTGCTAAGCCACCTCAAGATATTCGTCGACGAACACCAAGATGACTGGGACGTGTACATACCTATTGTACTGATGGCGTATCGGTCAGCAGTTCACGAGACGACTGGACGAACACCGGCCAGCGTTATACTCGGCAGAGAACTCCGTCTACCCAGTGATCTCCTGTTCGGGACCCCGAAAGATGAGGAATGCCTTGTGGATGATTATGCGGGGTCACTGCGCCAACGATTAAGGGAAATTCATGCCGGAGTTAGAAACAGGATCCGGATTGAAAGTAATCGAATGAAGGCCAGATATGACATCAAGATTACCGGAAGAACTTTTCAGGAAAACCAAAAAGTTTGGTTATACAACCCGACTAGGAGAAGGGGGAAATCACCGAAGTTTCAAAAGAATTGGGAAGGTCCCTATATGATCGTCAAAAGAATTAACGACCTGATATACAGGATACAACGGAGCCCAAGAGCCAAGATGAAAGTCGTCCATTTGGACCGCCTGCTACCCTTCGGTGTAGAAGAGGAAACCCCTGTTCGGGACGAACAGTGTTAAGGAGGGGGCAGTGTAATGAATTTGTGAACTGAATAAAAAAAAACATGTGTTTTTGATTAGAAAATAAAATAGTGATATTTTAAAAAAGATGAACCTTTGAGCAGGTTAAAAAACAAGGAGTGTTAAAACAACTAATTAAAGAAAGCTAGTTTGTTATTATCGTGGAGTCCTGTTGTTTTTGTTGTACAGTGAGTACCTTTGTTGTTTCTCAGTTAATAAATCGTTTGTTCGTTGTGTAAATCACTTATTTATTGTGTAATCTATTTATTTGTCTAAATACTATCTGTTTAAGGTACAGATAGGGTAGTGAAGGTACGGTAGAGCCCCTTTCACGTTACAATATATATATATACATATAATTACATAATTGATTTTACAACCTACCAAAAAACACTCCACTTGCTAACCCCTTTATTCCACGAGTGATTGATACATTGTGTTTCTCAAAGTAGGGATCACAATTTGGCTTTGTAGTGTTGGAACAAAACATATTATACAGCTCACCACCAACAGTTTTGTTGCACTTATCAATAGCAATGTCTTTCAGCAAGCGGTTTCCCAGCACACAAATCCTGTTTGACATTTAAAAAATTGATACATAATATATTTGGTTAGTTAAATTGAAAAATCAAATTGGTAATAAGTTTTCTTACTTTAATTTATCACTTCCATAAATATTTGAGAAGATTCCAACATAAACTGCCACAATAGAAAGTATCACACAAGCTAATGCAACTCCAGCAAATTTATTGACAAACTTTACACCAATAAATACTATGGTACCCATTACTAACAAGAGACATGTACCATAAACACGGAAGTTGTTATACATAATTTCAACATCTTTAGTAAAATCGCCAAATATAGATAATTCAGGAGCCATGTATGTCTAAAACAAGATTAATAGTCAGTTATTATAACTCATTAAACGAATGATTAACAAAAATATATAAGTAAACAAAGTTGAACATGATAATATCTTTGAGAAATTCAAACTTATACTGCAAATTGAAGGCCTCTTATAATTTCCATAACTTCATCTGATTAATTCTACAGTATTAAGCAAAAGAAGAATAAAAAAAAAAAAATTAGTGAAATAAAAAATAACAATATGCAGTTTTTAGTCTTGAATAGGTATGTTACATTACTTAATTTAAAAGTTAATTTTTTTTATTATTTATTCTTTTTAGTAATACTCAATTTTACTAAATATTATTACCATTAATAAAATAAACATACCAACACTATCTCAACTGCACCAATGATATACATGGCTGCTGCTAGCGTTGTACCAGTGTAAAACAGCATTCCAACAGCACCTCCAAATTCAGGTCCAAGAGAGCGTGATATCATGAAATAGGAACCACCGGCTGGAACTACCCCATTTGTTGCAATGGCACTCATAGAAATAGCAGTTAACATTGTCTAAAGCAAATAACATGACATATTATGGATTTTTCTCAATGACAATACCAATAATTTAAAAATTAAAAAACAGTACAGAAAAACTATATTTATTAGAAAAATATTTTGGATTATTTCCATTAAATTTTATATTAATAGGCCTTCAGTAATTAAGTTATGAAACATTTTTGCTTTGAACTTTGAAAAGTATAGGTCTGTTCCTATGTGAATTTTGACTATTATCATGACTTTAGAGCACATGAGAGCTAGAATTTTTTTTTTGGTATGAAAACCCGTATTTGGCATGATACTTTGTTAGTCACTTGATGTTAGCAACTTTTTTTTGGGGGGGGGGGGGGGAAGGTCTTATGAAAACAAGGAATCTTCAATAATTGATCATTCTATGACAAATGTCATCATTTGTCATGGAAGAGATCTTGATTATGCAAATGAAAATTTGATTAAGGGGTACTCTGAGATTTTTAAGATTATTGTTCATATAAAAGCATCAGTTTCTTATTTTAGCTAATACAGTAATGTGGTGAAATACATTGGATATTTATTTTGATTTAGGATTTTAGAAATTCTAAATGAAATTCCAGGGAGATCTTATTGTTTAATTGACTCGAATAATCAATCTGATTATGGCTTCTGGATAGAATGGAAGGGAAACTGACCTGTTATATTTTTTCATTGTTTCTCTCAGTGAAAAAATCTAGATAAAATTATACTGTTTATGCATTAATTTCTTAAGTTTCAATGTTCCAGTGAAATGAAAATTCAATACATTACTCAAACCATTCCTTTTTAGGAAAGATGTGATATGTTAGACATTTTATTTATAATTTTATGATTGAAATACTAGTATAGATTCAAGAGTAAAAAAACAAAAAAAAAAAAAACAACTAAACCAAAAAACATAACTGAACATTATGCTTACCACACAACAGCATAAAAGAACTATAGAGAATCCTTGTATTGCACCAGCAGTTCCAACAACCCAAGTCAAACGGATGAAGAGGATAACACCAAAAATATTTTGAATGCAAGGCAAATAGACACCGACAAGAGTTCCCATTGATGCTCCACCAGTCTGAGGTTTGACATCAGGGTCTTCTGCAGCAGGAATAGTGTTGGAGTAGTTGGCCAGAGAGCTGATGAGTGTTGAAATCCGGGGTCTCTCCTCCATCTCCTCCTAAAAGTGTAGTGTGTCATGCAATTGTATTTTTTTATTCTTTGTGTTTTCTTAAAGATTATTAAAAAATGCAATAACAATACAAAATAACTATGGCTAATATATGTTAGAATATAAAAAATATAGTATTAACGAAATAATATATGTAGTATATTGAAACTTTTATTTGAACTATTGTCTTAGATCCCTATAAAAATTGAGTATCTTTCGGTTTTAATTTAAGACATAATTTTGGCGTATTTGCACACTGCATTTGTTGCACTCACCTGAAAAAGTTAACAAAAGGTGTTCATAAAATGGCGGGGGGGGGGGGGGGGAGTTTCGGATTGGAGTGCTACAATATTAGGCTTGATTTTGTTCTAGATTGTTAACAAAGCCCACATGTTATGTATTGAGCATTGTTAAGCCAATAAAAAGTCAGTGCTTGTTCATCTACGCGTCTTTATATGTAGTCTATATATGTAGTATCTATTATTATATGCATATATAAATAACATATATAACTTAAACCTATGCCACTACAACCAATGAATGCACAGTGGGACGGATGGTGACTCTAGGTGGAAATCATGCTGGAAGCGACTTATTTGATTTTAATTTTTCTAAACTATTAAATTTAAGCATCAATTAATAAATAAAAGTCAACACAATGTTTCTGACAAAGGATTTAATCTTTAACAAAAACAAATAACCGAATAGTTGATCATTCTGATTCATTCAAATCTGAAAGATCTGAATCCAGGTTAGATTCTTCTTCAGAATCCACTGTTCAGTGGCGGTTCCAGGGCAGGGGCCTGCCCCCCCCCCTCCAATAGGTGAGGGCACTAATAAACTATTACTATTTATAAATAAAAATGCGCTTTATTTAGTAATTTTCTAAGTCCTCTAATTGAAAATGTATTGTATTTAAACATTTAATAGTAATTCCAACATCAGTATGTACTAATACATATTTTAATTTGGTCATTCATTATCCATGAAATGTAAACAACAAAAAGTGCGCCCCTCAAACAATTTTACTATCAAAATACTGTCATCAACTTCTAAAGATAATAATTAGCAAGTACACCTCTTACTAATGCTCTTTTGGATTTCCATGATGTATAACTTTTTTTGTTCCCCAACTAGTGTAAGGCACTCACTAATGACAGATTTATGCCTGAAATAAACTGCACACCCATATAAACTGGCACTTGCAATTTTTAAATAAATTTTTTTTTTTTTTTTTATAGTGTAGATTATACTCTACAGAAATATCTGGGTGTAGATTTTAAGTAAACCCATATTTATTTTTTTAATAATAAAATAAGTAGAACTATAAAGTAAGTTGTTCACATTTAAAAAGCCAAAACAGATATAAACATACTCGCAGAACCGAATTTCATAGCCTGTCATCAATTCATTTATAAAAAAAATACACTTATCTATTTTGGCGCTTCTGTAATAAGATGTGAACAATTTACTGACCTAGCATTGTGACGGATATTCCGTGCTAAACCTTTTTTATATTCTTTTGGCATTTTTTTCAAGGAATTAATGGTTTTTGAATTACTCAGATAGACTGTTGATTTCATGAAACCTGCATGATTTTTTTTTCGTTTTCATCTATCCTTTGTAACTAGAAATAAAAAAATCTCTTTCAGAAAAAAAATTGCCATTTGCTTTTAATTCTTCTACCCAAGGCAGACAAATCTCGTTTTACTATACATTTGAAGATTTCCTAATGTATTCGAATGAAACTAGATCAATATATTATTATAAATTTCATTTGCACTACTACTGCCTCCAAATAAGATAAATATAGGCTCTCAACAATGAGAGATTTACACTTTTAATGAAACATTAGCAGGTATTAGCAATTCATAATGAATGTATTTCTATGTAGCGTGGACTATATTCTGTGAAAATATCTGATTGTAGATTTTTAGTAATCCCATTTTTATAATAAAAAATTGAATCCCAACAATTGAAAATAAAGGAGGGTACTCTATACTATATCCACTTTTAATGAACCAAGAAGTTATATAAACCTAATTTCTGAATTGTCTTCCATTATCTGATATAAAAAAAAAAAAAAGAAAAAAAAAAAACACAATCCTTTCATTGTAATTATTGCTTTTACAACATAATTTGGAAATAAACGGACTGAGCACAATGAGGGAACTACCATGTTCATACTCCCGTTATTCAGTTAATATTTGCTTCAAGCGATTAATAAGTTGTAAATGGCTTAGTTAGATTGTTGTTTTATGAGACCGGCATGATTTTTTAAGTTAGTAGATGTTAACTATTTCCATCTAGATTGGCGATTCGTTCCACTGTGGAATGGTCTTATGTTCATATAATGTGTAAGGAAGTACTGTTTCTTGGTCAGGGGTCACACATGCAAGTAATTGATTTGACCATGGTCATGCTCAACTGACAGGTTTTTTCCCCTTAATTTTTCAATTAAAAGTACCTAGTTAAAAGAGGGTGGGTTTTCCACAGGAGGTTCTCTTGGCTCAGAATTTTAGAGATCTATGGAAGAAAATTAAAGATATCCTGGCCAAACCCAGATTCTACTCAAGACTTTGAGCACAGCATTTTATTGCCTTACTATTGAGCTTCCCCGCTCCCATATGTATATACATTTCTTTAATCAGACATACAAAACATTTTAAAAGTTGTTATACAATTTATTTCATATTATTCTAGAAACAACAATAATATATTATGAATTTTCAAATTTCGGATTCCTGAAGAGTGCATGTTTGAAGTTATCAATGTCAAAAAAAAAAAAAATACTTTAAAAAATGTAAACTATCTTTGTAATTTAAAAAAAAAATATAACTTTCTATTATAATTAAAATCAGAAATTAATAAAAATCTTATAAAAATATAATGAAAATAATATAAATATAAGTAATGATTACATACGGTAACAGAATAGAAAAATTAATTGTGGAACCCATAGTATACCATCGGCCTCACAGCTAAACAAAATGACTAACAATTTATATACATTTGTGCATGTTGCTAATAGTAAAGAACGTAATAAATAGTAAAAATTTAAAATAAAAGCTTTCTTTTAGTTTGTGAGGAATAGTGGGTGAGAGCGGGATTGGTTGGCAACAGTTTTCACTTTTTTGATTGTTGAGTCGTTCCTGTTAATATAATCTCACCACTGTAAACTCCAAGTATTACAGTACTTCAAGTATTTTTTTCACCACATAATATTTAATACTAAGGTCATAGAAAATTGAAGAATTCATCAATCCAGAGTATGCCAATTAACCCCCTATGTGGGGTAGGTTGGCCTAGAAGGTGGGGTTGCTTAGCCATCTCATTCAAGTACTGCCTGACACATATTATTGTTATTAAAAGATGCACTGTAATGGGGTAATAATTTTGAATCAGTTTTTAACAGCTTTTAAGGGAAAATAGAACTATTCCTCAGAATGACAATAGAAGAAAATAGAAGTTAAGACTGTCGTCACTTTCTGCATAAGAAAAATTGCTCTCGTCCTCCTCGCTGGAACTAGAGACAATTGGTAGTTTCACCTTTGTTTCTGTTTACCTTGCTTTTGTGAATTGCTACAACTACCAAAAAAACCCAGTTGAAAAGAGCCAACTAACCCCACAGGAGAGAACATATGAAACAAGAAACTGGTTAGTCAAAAGATTAGGTTTTTCAAAGGAGCTTGGGGCTATGTGAACAGAATCGGAGTCAAATGTTTTGCCATGCCTTTAAACCAAATTTACTGAAAATATAAAAATTTACTTACATGTTGTAAAATTAATCAATGAAGCACACTCTTCTCTACACTGTTACCATCGGATTGAAAACTCAGGACAAGACTCCCGAGGTCGAGCGGGTCACATGGTACAATGGTGGGGCCTTCACAACAGGTGTGACGGAAACTATAAGCCAATGGCCAACCTATCCCCTATGCCAACCAACCCCGCTCTCCCATACTATATACACAAAAATAATTATTTTAACAAGATTGAAAAACTCTTGTAAAAATAAATATATCTCTCAAACAAAACTAACATAAAATATATCTTCTAATGAATAATTAAAAGCAATATAAATTTTTAGAAAATAAATTGAAAGTTGTGAATGAAGCCGCTCGGAAAAATATGGCATAAAATAAACAAAAATCATCAGAAAAAGAAATGACCATTCAGGGTTACAGCTGAATATTGAAGAGGCTTTTACATAAGATATTACTATAATTTTAATTCAGTGATGATATTTTGCTATTCAGATTTGAAAACTTTATAGGTACACCTATTTAATTTTTGTTAATTATTACTTTTGTGAAAACAAACTTGCAATAATTTTCCAATAATATTAGTCGTCATGTTATGCTTGAGTTCAAATGATGCATGAGCCGTGCTTCATTGATTGATTTTACAACATTTAAGTAAATTTTTATATTTTCAGCAAATTTGGTATTAAGGCATGGTAAAACATTTGACTCCGATTCTGTTCACATAGCCCCAAACTCCTTTGAAAAACCAAACCTTTCAACTAACCAGTTTCTTGTTTGGTTGTTCTCCCCTGTCCTGGCAGCCATCTTTCATATGATTTCTCCTGTGGGGTTAGTTAGCTATCTTCAACTGGGGTTTGTTGGCGCAGAAGCAAGTCACAAAAGTAAGGTAAACATAAACAAAGGTGAAACTACCACTTGGCTTTAGTGCTACCACTCTTCTAGCAAGGAAGAGGAGAGCAATATTTCCTATTCAGAAAGTGACGACAGTCTAAACTTAAACGGAATCTTTAGGAACAATGAAAAAGATAATGACATCAAAATAACCTTCAGCCACAATCGAAGCTTATTGATGAACCAGCCACACCTGGCTACTATGAAAATGAAACTAGTGCACCGCAGACATTTTCTCATGATACGATTGAAGGACCACAGAATATTTATCCTACCTAAAGTTTTTGAAGATGTGTTGAATCCGTTTTGTTTTATGAAAAATTTGTTTACATTGTTTAACGCAATGATGCTCCTAAGCCATTACATTTTTCTAATTTCTGCTGTTTGAAATGTTATATAATTTTGTTCAATGAAAAGAAATATGGTAAAATGCAGCCATTTGTCATTCTATTTTCCCTTAATAGCTGTTAAAAACAAATCAAAATTATTATATCATTATAGTGCAGCTTTTAATACCAATAATATGTGTCAGGCAGTACTTGAATGAGATGGCCAAACAAAACCACCTTCTAGGCCAACCTGCCCCACACGAGGGGTTAATTACATACTCCAATACTTGGAATTTACAGTAATGTCAGCCCTATTGAGATTATATTAACAGGAACGACTCAACAATCAAAAAAGTGAAAACTGTTGCCAACCAACCCCGCTCTCACATATATATATATATTTATATAAAATATAATATTAATTGATAATATGATAATAACATATTGCCCCCTCATTGCAAGAATACCATGACTCAAAAAAATTGATCTTTCATTTTATTTTTTATTCTGAAATCACTGTAACTTGTCTAAAAAATGGTAAACAGACATATTTTAAAATATGAACTAAATGTAAGATATTTATTATTTTTTAAAAACTAATTAATTAGAAGATAAAAGATTCGACTAAGATATTAATTAATTAATAATATGATATTTATTAATTTTTGTTTTATGTTAATTTGTCATTTTTACAAATTTTGAAGGTTAAAGTAACAAATTTTAAAATATGTTGATAGAAAAAAATACTAGTAGTGATTATAGTTTCCTAAACTGAAATATACAAGATTAAATCAAACACTAAACATGTCATTTTCTCTGATAAAGGTTATTTGAAGTTATGGTAGTCTTGCATTGAAGGTGCGATATGATCTCACAACTAGTCCATCATTTTCATTATTCACTATACGCAACTCCATTTTCAAGGAAAGAATTGTTTTCATGTACAATTTTTTTCAAGCTGTTAAATTGGTATGAATAACATGGCTTACTGATATTAATCTTCTTCATACTCGTGACTAGGATATGCTGAATATAAATCCTAGGATATGATGAACTGGATATTGTAACAAAATCTAAGAGAGCATTATATGAGGCTTTTATCACGTTTGAAATGACAGGAAAAAAAGTGTTATTATAGTAAATGAGCAGAAAGGCCAGCATGGGGCCCAAAACAACGAAAATACACTCTCATTTCTCAGCATTGGCTCCTAAAAATTTAAGAAAGCAGACTCTTTCATTTATCTGAGATCTGAGGTGAATACAAAAAATAACGCATCTCAAGATCTCAACAGGTAAATCTGTCTGTCCAATAGATGCTTCTAAGTACCTCATTCACAAACTAAATTCATTTCCTCTAGTACCAAAATTAACCTATAAGATCTTAGTTCGCCCAGTACTCTCATATAGCTTGGAAACGTGGGCAACCACGAAGCATGCTGAAAATACACTCCTAATATTTGAAAGACAGGTACTGAGGAGAATCTTTGAAGCCATTAGAGAGGGAGGAATAAGGAGAAGAAGAAAAAAATTGGGAACTTTATGATCTTTTTGTCATAATCCGATTTATCAAGATCATAAAACTTTGTTGGGCTGGTCATGTCTCCAGCATGGGGGGACAATGAAGAAGGAGTTTAACCGAAAGAGATGAGTAGGATGACCAAGAACAAGGTGGTTGCATGGCGTTGTAGCAGATGCTTTGTTGAACACCAAAAACTGGACGGTTGCAGCACACGTCAGATCCGTTTGGCGGAGACTTATTGAAGAGACCCAGAATCACTAAGCATGTCGTTGTGCCAAATATGTAAGTATGTATATTGCTATTTATGCTATTCATAATTTTAAGTATAAAAGTTAAAATACTACCACACTCATATAATGTATTTATTACCCTTATGTAATATATGTATATAATCAGGGTAATAGTATTTATATATTAAATATTATTACCCTCATATAATGTATACTATTACCCTCACATAAGGTATTTCTTTATTAATATAGCATATTAATAAAAACAGTAAATTTTATTTTTCAAAGGAATACTTCATATAATAATAACTTAATGCCCAGGAGAATGACCATATATTAAATATAATGTATGTACGTATGTTACATAATAAATGTCATAACTTAAATATAATGTATACATGTTAATATAAAATGCCTTTTGCTATACTATTGTTAACAATATTTATAATTCAATAACAGCTTAGGTTATCATTAATAAAAATAATATCATTATTATTATATAATTATATTGACTTCATTATAAAAAAAAAAAAAAAAATAAACTTTTTTTGCCTTTGTTGTGAAATTTGACACAAAGGAGAAGTACAAAATATGAAGTTCATTTGAAAGAATGAGAATGATTAAATGATTCTTTCTGGAATGAAGTATACAAATTTAATCTGTATTATTTTTAAGTTCTGTATTATTTAAGTTTTTTTGGGTATGGCCAATTACTTGGTAAGAAGACCTTATAAGATAATATCCTCTTTTTACCAATGACTGAAGTATGGACTATCAGAATTTCACATACTTTTTCAGTTAAATTGAGTTATATTTGTGAATAATAAATAAATTTTGGGTGAAATTTATTGTTATTTATTGAAATTATTGTTTATAATACTACCAAAATGTAAGCATGATCATTCATCTTATTAATAAAATTAAAGTGCTTACTCAGGTGTTACAAATTTACCTTATTGAGCATGACATTATATTCTCCGCTGGTTTAAAATTGTTATATATATATAAATTAATATTTCAACAATATTTAATTGTACTGCTTAATGGAAGTAAGGTGTTGTCTGCTTAAATATGGTTTTTATAGATCTTAGATCATTATTGAATATGTACGTACCGAGTAAAGATATAGGTTGGTGTCGTAGCCTGACATGTTCTCTTTATTAGCAGGAACAAAGGGTTGTTCATCATTGCCTTCCCCTAAAACAAATTTAATTTTATTTAAAAGATGTTCATAAATAGTAATAATTTTTGGTTTATTATTTTCAATGCAGCATTAAAACCAAATCCAAATAGCCCTTCTCCATTTGTGGTTTTTCTTCAATAATTCTGGGCTGATATTTATTTTTTTTTTGTACGAATAAACTCCTCATAAAGTTAGTTTACTTACTCCACCAAAATTTAATATGGAATTACTTTTTTAAGTGAAAGTTCTTATGCCGCTCTAGGAGTCTTGAAGGATGATGGCGTCTTGAACTGGCCCAAAAAAGTATAAAACCCCTACAATCGTTAAAGGGTCATGGGTACTGTCAGTACTGTTTCTTGGTTAGCAGTCCTACGAGGATGTGAATTGACCGTGATCACGCTCGACTACCAGATTTTCCCCTTCATTTTTAATTAAGAGTACCAAATTTATAGAGGCTTGGTTTGCAATATTAAAGATATCCTACCTACCTAGATTTGAAATCCGGATCTTGAGCACAGTAGCTTATTGCCTTGCCAATGAGCTACCCCGCTCCCTATGTATATATTATCTGCTCGTATTGTCTGATTTTTTCCTATTTATAAAAAGAAGGGATCATTTAAAATATCGTGGAGACAAATAGGGGACCATTTCAGACATTGTGAATTAAAAAAATATATATATCATTAAAAAATTCCATAGCTTAATAAAATCCTGAAGAGCAGTAAATCTCTTCAGTCTACATAATTTCTACATTACTAAATATTTCACAACAATCAGTTCAAGTATGGAACATGGAATTATTTCATGTAGCCTAACATTTGAAAAAACAAAACAAGAGCTGTAAAATATATACTAACCTTGTGACTTCGTGATACATTTATTCATCATTATTTCTATTTTTTTATTTCCTCGAACGTAAACGCGGGAAGTTTTTATTGCAGATACGAGGTTGTAAGCCTTACCACCACTTGAAATTTTCATTTATCACACAGATATCAACGAATGAGGAAAAGATGCCGAGAAGCCACGTGTATGAGGAAGGGACTATTTAATGGAGGGAGGGTTGGATGGAGTACGAGTTTGAATCAACAAGTTGGTGGTGGTTGTAGGTCAGCGCACCCTACACCCCTCTGTACCATCCCTACGTTTATTTCCGTCCTCCCTCTCATTTTCCTCGTGCAATTGACGATTATTTTTAGTCTTGTTACGTAAATTTATAAACGAGTTATACGTAAAAATGGCTTTTTGATACGAACTATTTTTGGATTAAGAAAGCTTCCTCCGCGTCCGTCTCTTTGAGGTCTGGAACTGAATCTCAATAGACTAATGGCTACCAAAAATATTAATCATTAATTTTCTTGAGAAAAAATAAATTCAAATTTAAGCGTACAGGGTTTTACGCCTCTAACCAAAATAAATAAATTCTAATCTATTAAATAGAGTATGATCAATAATACAATCAGGAATCTAATCACGAGCTAAAATATATATATATTTTTTAATTGTAAATATTTTAATATAAACCTTTAATCCCTAGATTTCTATAAATCCAGTGACGGTAGAAGAATTCAATAAGGCTCTTGAAAAAATGAAAAACAATAAAGCTCCGGGTTCTGGTGGTATTTGTATCGAACTGATTAGGAATGCACCAACCAAAATGAAGGAAATATTGGGGATTTGTTTACTGAGTGTATTAATAAAGGAGAAGTCCCCGAGGAATGGAATATTAGGAAAAAAGAAATGTCTTGACAATTACAGAGGAATTACCGTAACAAGTAGCTTAAGCCGTCTACTCCGGCGTATTCTGAAACAAAGGGTGGAAGAGGAATACAAAAGCTGTCTACCTGAAGAACAAGCAGGGTTCAGATTTAAGAGATCATTCGTCGATCATATTTTTACTTTGACCCAATTATTAGAGAAGAAACTGTCCAGGAACAGCGAGCTCCACCTGAAATTCGTAGACCTGAAAAAGGCATATGATAACGTCCCTTTAAACAACTTATGGGATGCATTAGACGGAACGATAATTAGTAAATATCTCATTAAAGCTATTAAAGGTCTGTATAAATCTGCAACAGGACATATCAAAGTTGGGAATAAATTGGGTCGAAGCTTTCCAATAAATAAGGGACTAAAACAGGGCTGCTCACTTTCACCTCTGCTTTTTAATATTTACATCGAAGAGGTCCTCAAGGAATGGAAAAAGAAATGCTCTAGAATGGGCATAAGGATTTGGAGATCATTCTCTGTACACGCTCCAGTTCGCAGATGACCAATTCGTTTTAGCAGAAGACGAATATGATGCAGAGTATATGCTACGGAAACTCCTTGAAGACTATGAAAAATGGGCCTTAGAGGTCAGCAAAAACAAGACGGAGTATATGGTATTTAATTCCAATACAAAATATCTTCAATTGGAGAATTGGGTATTGAATAGCTGCCCAAAATTCAAGTATTTGGGAACATGGATATCTTCTGAAGGTACATGCGATGAAGAAATTAAGCATAAAGTACAAAAAGGGAAACAGCTGATAGGCTGCTTGAATTCTGTATTATGGAGTAAAGAGGTATCTTTAAAAACCAAAAAACGCATATATAAATCCATAATAGAAGGTACTGTCCTCTATGGTTCTGAGACGTGGACAATAAAAAGGAGAGAAGAAAAAGCATTGTTAGCTTTGGAAATGGACTTTTGGAGAAGGCGCAGTAGAATTTTAAGGCTGAATCACGTCCCAAACGCAGAAATAAGGAGGAATATTGATGAAGAAGAAACAATATTGTACTCAATTGAAACAAAGGAGCTTAGTTGGTATGGACATGTGATGCGAATGGGAGCTGAAAGATGGCCAAGATGTATGCTGGAATTCACCCCACAAGAAAGAAGAAAGAGAGGCCGACCAAAGAAGCAATGGATAGAGGGAGTTAACGCGGGAATGGCTGCGCGAGGTTTGAGGGAAGGACAGTGGGAGAATAAAAGGATTTGGAATAAAGTTCTTTTTGGGGACGACATATGAACAAAAGTTTGTAAATAAATTCGTTAAATAAAAAATAATCCCTATGTGCACAATGTTTTTAATTAAAAAAAGGGGAAAACCTGGCGGTTGATCAATCACCTCCTTGCACGACCGCTGACCAAGAAACAGTACTCAACCCTAAAACCAGTCATGGGTTGTAATGATACAGGTTTTGTTTTCTTTACCTAAGATGGACATTATGCATCAGAGTTATAATTTGACAAGGATCAAATCGGCCTAGGAATGAATGGTATACCACTCACGGAACATCTATATTTACTTGTTCTTCGACCTAGGGGAACCAACAACGTCCCGTAGACTAAAATCAAGACATTCTTTTATACCATGTATGTAGGGTAAACCGTACAGTTATTGGCACCCTTAAAGACTTCATTTCTGTGGTTAAATTTAAAAAAATCTGGTGCGTGCGCGCAACACACAACTTTCACTTACCAACTTACTTAGATTAGAAATTGACGTGTTTTGCTAATTATCATTTCCCAAAGTCACACATTTTTCTACATTCATATCTTATTTTTGTTAATCGTTAAAGCCGTTTTTGAGTAAATAAAAAAACCCGTGAAAATGATACAAAATTTATTAAGTAAAGTCCCCCCTCCCGTAGATCAATTTTGATGAAATTTTTACAGTCACATCTCGGGCATATAAATACATCAAATACCAAGTTTGATCAAAATCGTTAGAGCCGTTTTTGAGAAAATCGAAAAAAACGTAAAAAGTTATTAAATAAAGTACCCCCCCCCCTTTGAGCAATTTTGATGAAATTTTTGCTGTCACATCGCGGGCATATACCTACACTAAATACCCAATTTCAGGTTCCCACGGTTTATAGTTTTTGAGCTAGTCTGTTCACATACACACACACACACACACACACACACACACACACACACACACACACACACACACACACACACACACACACAGACCATTTCGCGGGACTTGGTTATTTTGACTCAGGGGACCCCAAAACGTGTATTTCCGTTGAAAACCGGAAGTCGAAAATTTTCACGATCGCAATACTTCCACTTACTATATATTTCATATATAGGTAAGTGAAAGTAAAAATACTTCTTATAAAGGGATCAAATAGAAACTTCCTATAGCTCCTCATTATCGATCCTCATAAAGATTCAAGAGGTTTTTGTGGGTCAAAAGTTCAATAGTTTTACAATATGGCAATATTTATTGTTAAAAATGCCAAATCTAGTTATTGGCACCCTGTGGATTTAATTGTGAAATTTCCCCTATGGTTAGTTTGTAAAAGTCTTACTTCATAGATCACTGAAGGGTCCTCTTCAAACATTTGACTCATGTATATCTTGTAATATAATTAGGACTTGTTTACCTATTCCTTTGAGTTAAAGTTGGGGTGCCAATAACTGTATGTAACTGTATATAACTGAGCCAGAATAACTGTATGGTTTACCCTATCTAATTTATTTTTTTTTTTTATTTAATTTAAATTTAATTCGTAAATTATAGTATGTTTAATATTCGAATTTTTATTTCTTATTGTTGTATTATAAATAAGTTGAGTTAAGGTATTTTATATTAAATCAATCAAATTACCACGAAATGTTGATTTTTTTTTTTTTAGAAATACACTATCTAAATATTGAATTTTATAAAGGGTGGAGTGGCGAGACTTAAAGAGGGGTAGTACAATTAGGGCCTATTCACACTATCGGTTTCGCTCCCGCTCCGCTCCCGGTCCGATCTCCTAAAGTCTTATCATATTCACATTATATATTTTTACACCGTTCACGATTGAAGTCATTAATAATTGAAGTCGTCTGTAATTGTATTTTAATTAATAATTAACTTTCTATTAATTTAACCATTATTGTGGGTAACCACCTATTTTTAAAATTATTTTAAATAATTTATTTTTGAAGAGAAAAGATTTGGCTCCGCCGGGAATCGAACCCGGGTCTTCCGCGTGACATGCGCGGTATACTAACCATTACACCACGGGGTCGCTTCCAAACGGCGCCAAATCCTTCCTCTCCCGGGGTTTCGAACCCCAAATCCGGGGTTCGATTCCCGGCGGAGCCAAATCTTTTCTCTTCAAAAATAAATTATTTAAAATAATTAACTTTCATTTATTAAAGTATTTATTTATTCATCGATTTTACGGCCAAAAAAAGTTCAAATTTTCGTTTGTAGAAATAGCTGTTAAGTGTACTTTTCTTGATGAAGAAGAATATTATAAAAAAAAAAAATAAATAAATAAAAAATGATAAAATGAATATATTCCAACACTATGATAATTATTTAGAGGTGAGAGATAGTCAACTGCATTTTTTTGCGATAGGTTGGATGATTTTCAGTTAAAACTTTTTTATTTTTAGAAGCCAACGTTTCGATCCAACTTGTGGATCTTCATCAGGGCTTCTGAGTCCAGATTAATACAAAGACTCAATCTTCGTATTACACTGGACTATTGTATGATAATTATTAATAATAATTGTAAATTAATTTAATTAATAGTGAAGAAATAATTTAAATTTTTTCCCGAATGTATTCGAATACTTGAAATGATTAAAAAAAAAAAAATCACCAAAAAGAAAATAAAGACTTGAAATCCTGTCGTGACGCGGTTTGTCCACGAGTAAAATTCATTTTATGTTTCAGATATGGTATTTTCAATGAATTAATGTAAAAAAAGGTCACAGATTTATTGGCTATATACTCAATGCTGTTATAAAATAACAGTCAATTTGAAACTTGAATAAAAATGCAGTATATTATGAAAAATGTCAGATCATTAAAAAATATACATATATTAAAGCAAAAAATAATTAAAATATAAATAAGGAAAATAAGACAACTATATCGGTTAATGCTGCAACGAATTTAATTTCCTTTAAATAAAATTTTATTTTAAGACCGATCTGGATGGAGTGGGAGCGGAGATAGTGTGACCGAGACCGGACCGATAGTGTGAATGGAGTAGATCGAGATCGAACCGGAAGCGGAGCGAGACTGGAGCGGGAGCGGAGCGAGACCGGACCTGTACCAATATTGTGATTACCCTCTTTCTATTCCTCTTTAGAATATTTTGCCAGCGAAATCGAACCTGCAGCGGACCGATAGTGTGAATGGGTGAGATTGAGATCGAACCGGGAGCGGAGCGAGACCGGACCGGTACCGATAGTGGGATACTCTCTTTCTATTTCTCTTTAGAATATTTTTCCAGACCAAGATCGAACAGGGAGCTGACCGATAGTGTGAACGGGTGAGATTGAGATCGAACCGGGAGCGTAGCGAGACCGGACCTGTACTAATATTGTGATTGACCTCTTTCTATTCCTCTTTGGAATATTTTACCATCGAGATGGAACCTGGAGCGGACCGATAGTGTGAATGGGTGAGATCGAGATCGAACCGGGAGCGGAGCGAGACTGGACCGGTACCGATAGTGGAATACTCTCTATCTATTTCTCTTTAGAATATTTTGCCAGACCAAGATCGAACCGGGAGCGGAGCGAGAGCGAACCGATAGTGTGAATCCGCCGCTCGTCCCGCCTAACAAAACTCCTGGTTCTTGCTGTGCTAAGTAACAAGGAGTAACAAAGGTAAAAAAATAAAATAAAATAAATAATAAAAGTAAACTCAGCTAAAACAAAAGATATTTAAGAACTTTTATAATAGAGGGACTAGAAAATTTTCAAAGAAATAACAATATATTATCAAGAGCAAAAGGAAACGAGACAGCGAGACTTTTCATATTCATAAGGTCTCCCCCCCCCTTTTTTTTCCACAAAGTTTTTCTATTCATATTAATGTCCATTGTTCCTCTCTAATGCTATAGTTTGAAATTCTTATCCGTCCATTTTATATTACTCTACTTTTCTTCTTCTCTGATAAATCTACACGTAAAATGTGTTAGATATGATATAGAACAGTGCATTATTAATATTTCTATTAATTATTAAATTATTAATATATTTATGTCTGTAGCACTATATATATTTTTTTTCAGAAGGGTCTAACTCAACAGTGACCTATTTATAATAGCAATAACCTTCGTTACAAACGATTTCTTCATTATGATTAAAGGTCCAGATCTAAATCTCATAATTCCCGAGTTGGTAGGGTATAGAAATTAAAGTTCAGGTTATGATAAGAACAATTTTTAAAAAAATGATATTGCTAAGCTGTATAGCCGGTAGTTTGTCACTAGTCTGAGGGACTTGAATGGATTCGTTTGTATATCTGTCCTGTTTTGTATCAGTCTTTAATCCTTAACTAAGTTTATCAGAAACTAATCCTTCCAAACGACATCTGTCCATTCAGTTACAGTAAATCTTTTAAACCAAAAGCTGTGCTACCTACTCTTTTAGTATGAATTGAAGACATGACTAGATGATGGAGTTAAGTTACAAATACAATGTTTTGAGAATATAACAAACAATGGTTTTTATTGTGTAGTTTTAAAAGACACGATCTTTCCATGCAATGTCGTGCCCAAAACCTTGATAATCGAAATTCGTGTACTTTGCGATAATTCGTGTGATGGCATTATTTGAAACAAAGATAAACTGTTGCTTGAAAAATATCTGAAGTGTGTGAAGGTGAAGTGAAGGTGGATAGTGTCGTGAATGAAAGAGCGGCACAAAGTAGTTTGGAATGAACCACGTTGGGGAGTGGAACATTAAGTCTACAGAAAGGGCATGACTGTTCTTGGGCCTTCTAGAAAACAATTCACCGTCAAACAGAACAGATAAAAAACTCACAATTTATTTATAATAAAAATAATAATAGCCTTTTACATTTAAGGAATAAATACCAATCAGAAATTAACATAATTTTAAATGAACAATCATCTTCTTTGTACATAGGCCTTCCCATATCATTGGTTGTAATAAGTGAAAATTACAATATAGCCTTTGCTATATATGGGAGTAATGGTCTACGCTGCCCCAGGTGACCAACCAATTGGGGAACGGAGTTCGTAATCTCACCCCACTTGCCTCTCCAAGCTTGCCTGTCTCTTGCGTCTCCACCACATCGGACCAGCTAACTCCTTCACTCCATCTGTTGGCTTGTCTTCCTCGCTTCCTCTTGAGATTGTAGGGTGTCCAGAGGGTTGCATCTCTCGCCCAACTAGGGTCTTGCCTTCTTAATACATGTCCACCCCACTTCCATTTCAGAGTATTGATGTGATGTTTTATATCTTTCAAACCAGTTTTCTGCCTGATAATGGTATTTTTGATTTTATCTTTTCTCCTGATATTTAGCATACTCCGATCCACAGATAGGGACGCCTAGGGCCACCTCGGGACGCGAAACAGGTAACCCCGCTAAAAGTGAGCTTTGTCTAATATTTATCTCTCGTATTGATTTTTATTTTACAGAAAAATTTCTTAATGTCAATAATATTTTTATTTATAGAAGAGTCATATAAAAGCCATTTCATATTTGCTTGGAGTTGACGGATGGATGCAGCTTCGACTAAAAAAATTTGTTAATTTTTAGGAATTAGGGATATCATGCCTTTTCTTCAGCAATAAAATCAAATACTCAAAGCCATTTTTATGAAATATATATATTTTTTTTACAGTGTTTTTATATATGATCGTGTTCGGATTACGAAGGCCTGTCTATATTTTGTAACGAACAGTGTTGGCTGCACCTTTAGAATAGAATCCAGTTCCCCCCTCTCCCGATGGTCAGGGAGAGAGTAAACAGAAAAAAAGGCATGTTTTATTTATCTATATATAGCCACCATATGATGTGCCAATAGTTAGGATAGCTAAATGCCTAAAACTATTCTAGAGTACCGTACAAGATTTACCAAGATATTCATATCGATCATATAAATATCTAGGCGATCGTGGAGAACATATTGCAAATTAGTTTGCAGGAAGATTATTTAAATTATAAATTAAACGCTTCTTTAATGTTTAACACTTAATCATCAGGTTGCGAGTATGTTAATTCGCACGTCAACGAAAGCATTTCACTCGTAAGAATTTAATTTCTAATGTTTATTTCTATAAAAAGAATTCAGTTTTATTTCCGGAGATCGTACTTTTCCTGGGGAGTGGGAGGTAATCCTGCAAAGTTTCTACGTGGGATGTTTACTCAACAGGTGGTTAAGGCCGTTGACCCCCTTCCCTCGTATTTTCCTTACTCTCTGTATCAATACCTTGTATTTATTTACCTTTCAGAATTCATTCAAGAAATGTAGGACAATTTTTTTATTTTTATTTTATAGATATGAAGAACACGTTACCGCAGAAACGTTTATATAAAACATCGATCAAGATATAGCCATATTCCCTAGTTTATTTGATTATTATTAATTACTTTGGGTCTTTTTCTTTAAATCCCCGCATCTATAATTTATTGTTCAAAATATAAAGATGTGATTACATTAACCATACTATTAATAGTAGAGGTGAGAGATGGTAAACTGTTCTTCAATTACGATAGGTTAAATGATGGTCAGGATTTTCAGTTTACAATGATTTTATTATGGTAAGCCAACGTTTCGATCCAACTTGTCCGATCTACAATTTCATTGTCATAACAAAATCCGCCTGAAAAATATCTTAAAATCTAATGATTTTCCTGAGCTCTTAAAAACACTTATCAGTAACAATGCTAAAACTTAAAATCTCTCTAACAACTCTTCACAACCTCCGATCTCTACTTTCCAATACAGATCTATCCCATATATCCTCATAGTCTCAAACAAAATTAAAAAATCATTCTCATCGAGTTTCCCAAACATCCGCCTAGTATTAAAAAATAACAATAAATTAAAAAATCTTTATACAAAACTCAAAGACCCTGTACCTCTCCTAGACAAGTGTAATGTAGTTCATCGTATCCAGTGCTCCACGCCTAATTGCAACAGTTGCTATATCGGTGAAACCAAAAATTATTTTAAAAAACGTATTTATAACATAAATACAGTATTTCCACACGTAATTCGTCTACATCTAAATTAGCAGAACATGCCATTGCCCACAACCATTCCTTCGACTTTGAGAACCCCTCCATATTAGCTACTGTACCTAACCACGATAAACGATTCCTCTCAGAATCTATTTTTCATCCATCTAGAAAAAAATAACCCGGTAAATCACAAAACAGATAAAGAGATAATTTCATCCACTTATTCTAACATCTTCCGCATCCTCAAATCCTAGTTTTGATTTTATAGGTACCTGCAATTATCTCTGTACCTCCTGTACTATTATTATTTTTTGTATTGTATGCTTCTTTCTGTATATTTTCCAAATTTTTATGCATTGTTACATTATTTATTATCTCATTTTATGTTATTATTGAGTCCAGACACAACTATTTGTATACAGTACCATATATTTTGTTAGTTTTTAAATATTTTTGTTCACTCAGTTGTCATGTGCCTTCACTTCAAAAGCGTTGGATTTCCACGTCATAAACCTTTGAAGTCGGCAAACTAACCCCCTACCACTACCTCTCACCTTATTTTTACCTCTAGTCTTAGTATCCACAAGGACTCAGTAGGTAAATATCAGATTCTATTTTATCTTTTTAACCAGCCTCTTATTTTAATATTCATGTATACACCATCTTTTATATTATTATCAGTTCTGTAATGTATCCATTTATTGTCACCCTCTAGCATAGATACTCATATATTTTTTTTTTTAGCCCTGATGAAGATCCACAAGTTGGATCGAAACGTTGGCTTACCATAATAAAATCATTGTAAACTGAAAATCCTGACCATCATTTAACCTATCATACTATTAATAACATATGAGTAGGTATATTTTGTATTTGCCTTTTGAATTATGGCTTTATTTAAGTTATACGATGATTTTAAAGATATGGTTCAAACAATTTAATTTCTTCAAGAAAAAGGCCTCCTCCACAAGGAAAGACAATTTCCCATAGACTATTAACTCTCAACCACTCTGAACATTTCATTGATCCGTCAAGTGGAGCGCACACGCAATCTATTGAGTCTCTATGGGCTGCAGCCAGAAGAAGAAATAAATTAGAGGCTGGAACTAGAAGATCATTATTGGATTCTTGTCTATGTGAATTCATGTGAAGACAATGATCTTTTTGAGGTAATCCTGAATATATTTATAGTTAAAATATATGCGGGGATTAAACGAAAAAGACCCATTACTTTAACCCAAATTTAAAGTACATATGAAGAGTCCACGGAAGAAAGGGGAAGAGTCAATTTTTTTCCGAATTGTAGTTATATATATATAATTGTTCGTCTAGTTGAATAGAATATGTTGGTGAAAAGAAATAGTCAGAAAAAATGACAGTCGGTTGGTTAAAAGCGACGGAAAGAACCACGTACTCGGAAGAAAGGGGGAATGTCCTCGCGATTAAACCTAGAATGGGGGAGAGTCATGTTAGAAGTAATACGGATTCTGTATTAATATCACTATCATCATATTAATATCACTTTATCATATTAATATCACTCTCATCATATTAATATCATATCATATTAATATCACTATCATCACCATTTCATCAATAAAACAGGGAAGAAAGGGGGAGCGTCCAGGACTATCCCCCTTTCTTTTATGTTTAAATTGTTTTTTTTTACTAAAACATTTTTTTTTTTTAGAGCGTGTTATGTCTGTTTCGGGCAAATTTATTATTTTGACACGCAAAACAAAAAGGAAAAGCACATATAAAAAAATTGAAGAAAAATAATAAAAGATACTTAAGTAATTAAAGATCCAAACCTAAAAACTCGATTTTCTCCAAATGATATCCCCTCTTTCTTCCGTGGACTCTTCATATATCTTTACCGCCGAGCCCTTCTACAAGGCGAAGTATCGATGCCTTTGAAAAGTTCTAATGGTTCTTGCCTGTTTTGTTTAACACGACATTGGAGTGCTCCGAATCGAAATGAATCATAAAATCTCGGAATATGCTCATTATATACCGTAACATTATTCTTGAAACTTTTAACATTATTCTTGAAAATAGGCACAACATATTGTTTACTTTGACATACTCACGTTATATTAATAAACTACAGTTTATTATGAATACTTTAACATATACTATGCCTTGTTTGTGTCGTAGTAAATATTTTTTTTTTTTTTTTTTTTTAATTTGGGCTCAAGTTAACCTTAAGGTCGGGTGTTACTTGACCCCAGACTCAGTTCCCATTGAAAATACTATTTGAAGGCAGTTTGGTTCACAGTAAGAGGGTGGTTATTAAAAAAAAAATAATTTCTGAACATCCAGTAAACATCCAAACGTCCATTTTAAAGACAAATATTATTTTAAAACATAATTTTAATAATGCTAGTTTTGAAAAATATAATTTAAGCATCATTTTGAACAACACTTTAGAGATATTGTCCATACATCATTAGTTGATTACAAATCATTAGCGTATAACAATGTTTAGAGTCCTGTGAAATAAAACAAACCTCGTTTTATTAGTTTTGGGGGAGTTATTATAGCGAGGATGATACCTGGATACTCCGTCTTGTTCCATTTTACCAGAACGAAGTTGCCTATTTCTAGGACATCTTGGTCTTGATTTAGCAAACGGCTTAAAATCTAATTTTAATCTAAAGGCACTAATTCAGCTATATTGAAGCCTGCCATTCCTTCTCAAAGTGGCTTTGCTAATTTTACTAAATCCCACCGCTTCTCGCTGCGTCATCCTCTTACTCCTTACAGCTTCCAAGCATTAATTCCAACTTTTTGTTATAACATACTGTTCCATATATGAGGTATTTAGGACTTAAAAAAGGTCTGAATTCGCTTTGGCAATAAACTTAGGAAAAATATATGAGCTTAGCTTCAGTTTTAGGCTTTCCTGATGTCTATACAGACTAAAGTTTGCAGAGTGAAATAAACGGACAACAGGTGCGTAGTTCGCAAAACTAGTTCTGTTCCTATTGGTGACTTCTCAAACCTTAGCCACTTCCCAAACCAGCAGAGCCTTTAAATATGTCTTTAAACTTATGTCGAAAATAACCAGAGAACCAAACATCATTTTTAAGTTTTCGGGCTCAAGTTACCCTCCAGGGCTCAAGTAACCCGCGTTTATGGTAGCTGTTAAGAGGATATTGAGAAAATCACTAAGACTGAAAAGAAAAACGGAGGATATTGGCCTACAAGTAAATGAATGGAAAACGAAATATATGATTGTAAGTTGAAAACCAGTGCTTACATTTAACAGGTGCAAACATTTTTTAAAAGATTTGAAAGGACTGTTCACGGAAACTAGTCCATCCATATCACACGAGATAAAGACTAGGAGGATAAGATCGGCTTGAAAGTGGCAGAGCGGAAGAGGGAAAACTTGATGGTCAATGCTGCAAGAGACCTTGATTCCAAGCGGGAAAAATAGCAACAAAAGAATATGAAGTGGGCGTGATATGTAGCTAGTAACAATTCATCAGGAAGCCTCTATACTAAAATAAATGTCATAATAGTTGATAAAAAACTACATGAGAGGCTAAAAGAAAAAAAAAAAAAGAAGGACAGAAAGAATTAACAACGAAGCTACCAAGATATGCATAGGTGGAGAAGCCCGGTTTAGGAGACCAAAGACCCACAAAGTTTGAAGCCATAGATAATTCAATCAATCGGTATTTTAATAGCAATGCGATTATATTTTCAATTAATAATTGATCAAATTTTTTTAAGGACGACGTGGAACCGATAGAACTAAATACAAAAGCATTGATGAAAGCAGGCAGAGAAGTAGGGAACAAATACTAGAAATAAATACGGAAAAAAACAAAATATATGGTTAGCAGTAGAAACGGCGACAATTTTGGCGATATTGAAGTAGAAGAGGAAATATTAGAAGCCGTTGAGAAATTTAGATATTTAGGATCTACTGTAACTTGAAAAAACGAAATCTAAGAGGAAATTAAGGCTAGGCTAAAGGCGGGAAATGCTTGTTATTTTTCGGTTGCAAAATTACTTAGCTCACGCCTTCTATCCCGAAATTAAAAAATTAGGATTTACAAAACTATAATTCATATTATCTTGATAGACTGCTTTAATTTAATTGTAATAATGAAACAAAGGTATCCAATTACAGTCTCATGCAATATATATTTTCTCACATTCGTTTAATTTGGTGGACGTTTCGGACTGTCGTGTCCATATTCATCACCTGCATAGTGTACAATTAATTTTAGTATTTTTCTTATACAGTTATAAACAATAACAATTAAAGTACAATTATAAATACAAAGATAGAGTTAAAATAGGTAGGTCAAGTGTCAATTTTAAAGGGTTACTCAAATATATACATAAGAATCAATAAATGATAATAGAACAAAAATAAAAATAAAATAATAATAAAATGGCAACAATGCTCACCAACCTTCTCGTTTTGGATATTAAAAAATTAGTATTCTAATAGAATCTGTCTTTATTGCATGTTAATGGGTGTTGCTATATCCTATTTATTATTGCATAATAATGTTTGCTTACTATATCAGAGTCCTTTTTATAGTTCTATTTCATTCTTTTTGATATAAATGAATTCAATAATGTTTCTTTTAATTGTTTTGCTTTCCCTATTGGCTGGAAATGGCTGTATTGGTTTTGGAGGATTCTTTAATGTTATTTTTATGGTTGTAAATTCGTGTTTTTAGATTGGTTGAAGTATTGCCTACATATGATTTATTACAGTCATTACACGGAATTCTATAAATTAGATCTTTTTGTTCAGTTGTTGGGATTTTATCTTTTGTTTTGGTTGTGATATTTTTGATTTTATTGATGGGTTTGAAGGGTATTAAGTTGTCTCTTATGTCATATTCTATTAGTGTTTCTTTAATGAGTTGTGATAATTTATTTATGTATGTTAGAGAGCTGTGTTTGATGTAGGGTTTACTATTTTGATTAATTGGTGGTGCTTCCTTTGTTATATCTGTAACATCTGGGTTAGAATTTTTTTTTTTTTTTTTTTTTTTTTTTTTTTTTTTTTTTTTTTTTTTTTTTTTTTTAAACGCCCACCAAAGTAAAGGAATGTGAGAAAATATATATTGCATGAGATTATAGTAGGATACCATTGTTTCATTATTACAAACTATGATTCTTCCGACAGTTCTTTACGGATGTGAAACATGACCGCATACAGTAAGGGATGAGAAACGCCTTATGGTCTTCGAAAATAAAGTTCTACGCAGAATATTCGGGCCGAAGAAGGATGAGTCAACAGGAGAATTTAGGCGACTACACAATGCGGAATTGCTTGAGCTTAACCCGGTAAATGTAATCGAGTCTATAGCTGCGCGTCGGTTAAAGTGGGCGTGCAAAATGGCGAGTCTTAGTAGCGAAAGAATTCCTAAAAGTTTAATAAACGCTTTGCCAAAGTAGGGAAGATTCGGTGAAAGCAGATCTTGCGAATTTGGGATTGGACGGGGGGATGTGGATGGAGGTATTTAGGGACCGATTACTGGTGTCGGTTCCTTAAGCCTTATTCTATTCTCTTTCTAAATATTTTTAAGAAATTATTAAATGAAAAAAAAAATATCGTCCATAAAACGGATACAGGCTGGTAAGGTGATCGCTGAGAGGTGATATCAAACGTGACATCACGTGGGGGGAACGATAACTTAAGAACAAAAGATTCGTTATAAAGCCAGCAAAATGAATAAACAATCTGTTTTCTGTTTTGTTTTTTAGTTATTTCTTAAACATTTAGTTATTTCATGATCATGTATTCCAGGATATACGAAATCGCGAGGCACAGCTAGCATTATTATAATTCGGTTCTTTCCTTTAAGTAAAATCATTTTCGGCCTACAGAGTCAGCTGTGTTAGTTCAAGTATTGAATTTTAAAGCAGGGTTCAGCGATGGATGAAAGAGGTCAAGTGGTCTTCAAAGGGGAGTGGCCTGCTGACGGCAGCTCGCCTCCCGATAATATGTAAAACCAGGATAAAGGACACAAATTTATTGTCTTTTTTTAATAAATTATTTAAAAATTCTGTCAATTTATTATTAAATAGAAAAAATGAGAAAGGTTTATTGATGATCATCGTGGTTGTAATGAGTAGCATGGCTCCTTATCAACCTAGAATAATCTGTGCGATCTCATAAAAGTTCGTTTGTAGGGTTTAAGAAGAAGAAGAAGAAGAGAAAGTATTTTTATTCTGAGACGTCAAGTCCCCTAAGAATAACAATATATGTACAAATCCAGAGTCCTTGGTCTGGCTAGTTTAGAACAAAGTAGTTATAGAAATTAAAGAAATAAAATAAAGTAAAAGCAAACCTCATAAAACAAAACAAACAACAGCATAAGAAATTAGAATGTAAGTTGACTGGTTTCCAACCATTTGAACTTAAAACAATAAAAGAAAATTAAAATTTATATATACAAACACAGATAAGTATTGCAAATTAAGACAGATTTCACTATTTTACATAGTCACGGTAGCTTGAAGATTAAGGAGATGGAGAAATAATTGGGTTTTAAAAGAAGTAAGAGATGAATTTTTACAGATGGAAACGGGTAAGGAGTTCCAAACGGAGGCACCACGGATGATAAATGATTTTGTAAAGGAGGCAGTTCGGTAGGAAGGGATGTATAGGTTTAAAGGTGCATTTACACCTTACGAACCTCACCTTCGAACAGCCATTTATACTTCACGTGACGTTAAGCGAACCAATATGGCTGACGCACCCCAAGCTAGCTTACGATAAAGAAAAAAATCTCCTTTATCAATATATTTTATATTATCTGTAAAATAAAAAATAGGAGACGAATTACAACGTATCAAAAATTACACTAGTATCACAAACAACTCCTGTCACTTAGAAAAACCTAAATCAAAAGTGACACTAGCGCTACCTCCGAACCCAGGCGAACAGATGAAGTACCTAGAACAGCCGAACAGTCAACGTGAAGGCTTCACGAAGGTTGTTCGAGGGTGGTGTTCGAAGGTAAAGTTCGTAAGTTGTAAAGGCACCTTTTGGGATCTGGTATTTAGAGAGTGTATGGAGGGACATGGTGTAAATAAATTCAGGATATACAGAGGCTTCTTAATTCTGAACGTTCGGAAAAGATAGAAACCAAGGAAATATTGCCGCCGAAAAACTGGGTAGAGCCATTTCAATTTAGCATAGCAACTTGAGACGTGGGAGCGCCTGGGGACACCAAAGATAAATCTAATGAAGCAATTCATTAGTCTCTTTGACCTCGCCTCATGTAAGCCAGACAGTCCCCCGTATAAAAGGCAACCATAATCGAAATGAGGAAATATAGGTTTAGAGGTTTAAAGGTGGATGGAAACCCCTCACTCAGTATGGCTGGGAAAAATAAGTGGTGGTACCTTCAAGTATGCCACTAGCTTTGAAAATAACCCGGAATAGTTAAAGAAGAATGAGCGAGTGGAAACTGGAGATTGGCACTTGAGAAAATAGCATACAACTTTTTCAAGAGATTTTGGGATTATTAGAGAGGGCAACTTGATTGAATAAAGAGAAGACTGATTTAGGTAATGTAAGTTTTTCTGTTGGCGATTTTATTGAGATGAAATGATAAGATTTAAATATATAACACATGAAATAATAGAAATAAATTTGAATTTTTTTTAGATAAAATAAAAATAAAAAATTATAATTATGACAATCAAACAATATAGTATGAATAGACAATAAATTATGTAAGTATGAAATAGCAATCTCTCTATATATAAGAGGCTTTGTCCGGACTGACAGAATCAACGCAGAGCAAAAATTACTTATGATAGAAACTTGAAGTTCGGAATTTAGATTTTAAACGCGATGTAGGTAACCACTAAGAAAGGAATTTCAAAAATGTAACCCCTAAGGGGTTTAAATGGCGAAATCATCGTTTAACTCTAACGGACACCTATTTTTGCACTTCGAGAAAAAATATCTGATTTGGACTCATTTTAAAGATCTTGATACGACGAGTTTAACTCGAAGACCCCTAAGGGACGTCGAAAACCATGTTTTAAAGCCGAAAAATGAAGCGTTCACGACGAGTAAGAAATTTTTTCTTTCGGCGGTTTCAATGAACTCTAACCATTGCGCGTCTCCCTCTCTTTTACCGAGCCGGCCGGTTCCCCCTCCAACATTTAACCTACCGGAAGCTCCGATTCTACTAAATCTCCTTAACATCAGTTAACATACTACATTAAATCAATACCAAGATAATGATCAGAGAACTTATTTTAAAGGCTCGCGGGCAAAGCCACGACGGGGGATGCTAGTATAAGATATATAGTAATATTTGGCTTATCTCAGTTATTAAAATATTTATATGGTTATAAATGTGAAAAATAAATGAGTAATAATTAAGATAACGAAATTGTAGAATATAATAATATAATTATATTGTTTTGTATTGGGGAGTCTTGAAGATGGGCGAAAAGGGGCCGAAACGTTAAGTTAAAATTCTAATGATACTTGAATATTAGATCTACAAGTTTTCTTAAAGGTCGAATATTTTTGTTTAACAATTTCTTTGACCTAAAAAAAATCTATGCGAAATTAATGGACATTTCGGTGCAAGAATCCGGTTGATATCATTCCTTAAACTCGAAATATAAAATGAAGTAGTTTAATGTTATTTTATTTGTTATTCTCGGCTTCTATGACCGATTGACAAGAAAGGAAAAACATGTGTTTAATTTTGTCCAGGAACTTCTAAAAAAGTTTTCACTGTGATCCGTGAGAGAATGACTGTACCCTCCACCCCCTTTGTTAGTAATATATACTGCTATTGGAGAAAACTAAGTTTTTTTTTATTTATTTCTTTTAATCTTGGAATGAGACCCTAAACATGAGGTGTTAATGTCTTGAAGTAGGGTAGAGATAGTATCGAGTATTACACTACCGTGAGTTTGTATTGAAAGGGTTAGATACGGTTATTGTTGGGAAATTTAGCTTCCCCCTTAGTTCGAGGTCCCCGTAGGTCGAGATAGGATTGAGAACAATCCCATAAATTTGCAGTTTGTTATCTTTTGAAAGGTAAATGCTTCTCTTCAGTTATCTACTATATATTTAGTAGGAAATTCCCCGGAAGGGCTTTTCCACTTCAAGTATAACATTTATGTTCGTTTTAAAATGAGAAAGCCAATTAAACGATATATAACTTTCACTGAATACTTAACTAAATTGATGTTATTCAGCAACTGCGGGATCTCCGGTGCATGGTAAAATTTCATTTCGTAAAAGAGGAAATATAAGGAATATGTGACACATGTCAACGCAAATAAGGGGATCGGTCTGTATTAGCATGATTAAATTATTGATTATATTAGGCGGATGTATATATAAAGGGTTTTTCTCTTAAAACGAAAAGAAATATTTAATATATGTAGCAAGCAGTCAATGTATGGGGATCAGGTAAATATTTTTCAAATTTAAAATAATTAGACACCTACTAAGAGCTAAGCATCGCCATTGCTCAATTGCATTGACTTCGAAATTATGCACGTGCGAGAGGAAATGTTATTTATAAAATTTTAGTTATTTATTTGAACATCTCACTGTAAACATTTTTTGATTGACGAAAAATGCAATTACGGATGCATTTTTCAGGAATTACATGAATAATAGTCTGTACAGTTCATTGTCATCGAAATTATTTTAATCGCAATTAAAAGCGACAGATGTTGATATATCTGTGTCACATATTTTAGGTATGTTCCGATAAGCATTTGACAAGTCGCACAGTAGAGCGAGTCCACTGTCCGGCCAGACATTGGGCCAAAACATGAAAGTTAGAATTTAGAGGTTTCATTGTAATATTAATAAACTAAAATCCTTTCCCCATCATGTACACTAATTTTTAACTTAATCTTTGCTTTAATAGATGTAGAATATGAGTTGAAACATGACAGTAAGACATTCATCTTTTTTATATTTAAAGTTAGTGTGCCTATTTTTTTTGTCTAAACCTAATGGAATATTTACAGTATTATCAAGCATTGCTAATGAATTGAAATACACCAGAAATATAGTTTTGGAAAAACATATGCAACAGTTACGACGGTTCAAACAAATGTAAACTATTTGGTACAATATAGTAAAACGCACGAAATTGCCCGGAAAACTAAATATATCCTATTGTTAGCAAAGGTTGGAACTTTTATAAACAGTTTTCCGATCTTGCTACAATCTGCCAGTACTCATTTAAATGAGATTTTACCACGCGTGAACACTGAACTCAAAAGTGAATTTGGTTATTTAAAACATCTTCTTAGTATATTTGGGTTTTCATCAACTCATAATACTTAAATTAATATATTTCGAACCAACTGCAACAATTTAGTCACCAAAATACGATTTCCAATACAATAGAATAGTTTTGAACATTTAAAAAAAATTGTTAATTTTTTTAATATTTTATATTTGTACTGCACTATAATAATTAGTAAGTTAAATCAGGACTCATCCCACTCTTCGTCGGCTCCAGATTTTCCCCCACTCTTTTGATTCTAAATAATCAGGGAAAAATAATCTTAGCCTATCTGTTGTCTATGCTGTCTAGCCTATCTGACCACGTGTTTCAAATACATATATACTTATTTCAAAGGCAACATATACTTCAACCCGGAAAAATTATAAAATATACTCGTAATTGGATCACACAAATTCAAAAAAAATTACGAAATATCGGATACATTGTTACAACTTTAACTGATGACCCAAAAGTGCTAAAATGAACAATACCTGTGATTTTAAATAGTTTGAAATCATATTTAAGAGAGGAGGATAAGACTAAATTAACAAGCTCGGCATACAGCCCATTTTATATAAATTTATAGGGTACACAAATAATGCCCCACGCATATTAGTCTATAGAAAGTCACTTTCCCATGGTCCGTATGTTAGCCCAACTCAGATTATCCGGTAGACATATTATAAAATTTAACTGTACAATTTGTAATCTACAAACTAAAGAGACCCTCTATCACATATTTGTTTCTTACCCGATTTATTCTTCCCTTAGAAAACCTTATATTCCCCACGCTGAAAATATAAATATTGTAAATATATAGGGTCCATCAAAGACGAATAAAAGTATTACTCATTACATATATTTATTTCAAAGTTTTTCGAACTATTATATTTAATATATAATAATTTAATCTATTTTTGTGGGTAACCACCTTGTTTTAAATTATTTTAAATAATTTATTTTTTGAAGAGAACCGGGACTCGAAACCGGGTCTTCCGCGTGACATGCGCGGTATGCTAACCACTGCACCACAGAGCTCGCTTCCAAGCGGAGCCAATCCTTCCTCTTCGCTGATACCTTTCCCTCGATCTCGCAAGTTTTGCGAGTATTTACGGGAGCTGGAAATTTTTGAGCATATCTTGACGATCGTCAATTTTTAAATTATTTTATATTAATTTAATCTGTTTTTGTGGGTCGAACCTGGGTCTTCCGCGTGACATGCGCGGTATGCTAACCACTGCACCACAGAGGTCGCTTCCAAGTGGTTAGCATACCGCACATGTCACGCGGAAGACCCGGGTTCGACTCCCGGCGGAGTCCAATCTTTTCTCTTCAAAAAATAAATTATTTAAATTAATATATAATAGTTCGAAAATCAACGGTAAGGCTTTTCTATTTCTAATTTAATATTTGAGTTCAATTTCACCATCAAGGATAATATGTGAAAAAGCCAATTCAACGAAATAATCATCTTTATGTAGTGAGGAATAAAATGATGATTTTCGGTATGATATGATCACGACGTTTCAGTCATAGCAATCTGGAGTATAGCAAATTAATAAAAACTTAGTAAATATTTATCCAGCGCTTTTGATTTCTAGATACAAAAAAATCTCCCACCTTCCAGACCTCGCGGAGACACCCGACTAGAACAAATAAAAGTCTGAAACAAACAAACAGGAGACACAAGCCGACGGAGTTTGTTTAACAGTATCACAGTATCGTACGGTTAAAAATACTTCGATGGAAACGAGGCCATAAATTTGCATTAGTTCCCCACACCCCCTTCCCACCACTGGGACAAGTTATGTGAAGTATTAGCATTGCATATCACTCACTCCAATACAGCCATTGACTGGCCTCTGTTCAAACCTCGGCCAAGAGAAATTCCAGAAACCTCTAAGTAATTGTAAAATTTCTTCCTGAATACTTATAAATACACTAACTAAAGTTAAGAAGTGTCTATAAAAGTCAATTTTTGTTTCGGATTACGATAAATTAATAATAAATTACATTATAACACAAGAATATATTATTTCAAATCTAATCTGTATAAATAAAGATGAAATTCTGTTTGTTCTTCATAGAAACTCATACCGGTTGTCCTAAATTCTCCAAAATTTCGCTCAGTAGTTCTTTCATACCAGGTGCGAACACCTGTCCATATTAAAATTTCATAACTTCAGCCAATCTCTGGGTATATTCTTTATTGTTATAAAAAATCGTTATGATCACATTTTACATTTGTTCAAGTTCAGAAAAATGAAATTCCACGGGTGAAACTGGGATATACAGCTAGTATTATTTATTCTACAAAATTATATATAAAAGTTTTTTTTTCGTTCACTATTATAAGAAACTACAGACCCTATTTCAAACAATTCCTTTTTCATACAGGACGTATCCTCCCTTACTTTTCGCTTTATGGCCGAATAGGAGCGAATCAGTAACTATATACGTCAATCATGAGGGTAGGGTTTGAAAAGTTTATTTCCAAAATATCATATAATAGATTTTTAATTTATAATCATGGTTGATTTATACATACAAATTAAAACCGTTCTTTGATGTTAATTGATGTAACTAAAAAGAATGGTCCCTCCTCGTTGAGTGGGGCAGGGGTATTACATAAATAAGCATGAACAAATAAAGATAAAAAATATTGATTACAAAATAAAATAATTTTACGGAAGATACATCTTAATTGTATAATTAGGAGTTATGTTGTATGTTTGACATAATTAGCTCTGTGTGTTTTTGTCTGTGTGTGACAGGAATTTTTTAAATCTATTCACCGATGAATGTTATCATGTGCCACTATTCGGCATCTGAGCACAAAAAAAATCTGATTCTTAAATTAAGCTCTTCAAGCTACACCGAGGCAGTTTTTATTTTTATATATATTTTTTCCAGCGGAAATATCCAACGCATTACAAAAAGAAAAAATTTCTGTCGCAAAAAGTTGATAATAATATTCTTCACCCACTATTGCAGTCTCAAAATATATAGTTAAATATATATGTATATATATATATATATATATATATATATATATATATATATATATATATATATTACTGATTTAAAAAAAGTTTTACTCGAAAATTAATATTCCGTTTAATAGTAAATTTGTTATTAAAAAAAAAATCACTCTAAATAAAATCATCTCAAATGATCTTTTAAAATTACAGTTCAAAATTATGATCGGATTTTATATTTATTTTTTTACGTACCAATTCAGACTCCAGATTAAGGGGACATTTCTTGAAATCCAACCTTGATAACAATTGATGCAAGTTGAATGCACAACCATTTTGCTGAAGAACACTGGGTCATATGTTACTTATTGATAGATCCGAATATTAATGAATTCGAAGTAAAATTTTTTTGTGAATAGTTTAAAACGTTTAATCCCAAGGGATCAAAGGATAGAAAGACCTACTGACAACAAAATACTGAAGTCTACTAAATTTGAGCATGCTTTTTAAATTGAACAATTGTGTCAGAGAGGGAGGGGGTAATATTGAAGCACGTTGAAGTCTAATTGAGAGAATAATTTACTTTCCACGGATAATGTTTCTGAATTTTAAAATCGTGGTGCTAATAATTTTCCATTATTTAAAACTCGTTCTATTTTAATAAAGTTATAAAACCATCATTAATCAAAATACTGCTTTAATTACTTTCATGAATCGTTTACCATTCCCCGATATCAGTTCTATTTAAGCTCTAAAACGAACTATTAATAGAAATTCGTGCAGGAAATCATCAAAATTAGTGGATTCGTGCAGCAACTCCGAAACGTTCAATATCGTGCAATATAAAATAATAAAACGTCCTATTCGTGATTTTAATTTATTATGTCGTGATTTGGATGAATTCGAAGCAAGCGAAAAGAATATGCCCTTGCAGAAAAAAAAAGCTGTCTTTAATTATCAATGATTTATTTTTTATTTTTGTTAATTATATATATATATATATATATATATATATATATATATATATATATATATATATATATATATATATGTAGGATCGCTAAACTACCTAATTGAAAAATAAGGATGTAATTTAAATTTATGTAAAATTAGTCTTGTTAAATATTTCCATCAAAATCCATTACATTATATATATATATATATATATATATATATATATATATATATATATATATATATATATTTATATTTATTTATTTATTCTTTTTAATTATGATATTTTTAATTTAATTATACTTGTAATGGATTTTGATGGAAATATTTAACAAGACTAATTTTACATAAATTTAAATTACATCCTTATTTTTCAATTAGGTAGCTTAGCGATCCTACTTATATATAAGTAAAGTAAATGCATTACAACCACGTCAGATATTGAAAAAAATTTAACAAGATTGAAGAAAAATTTTGAATAATCAATTGTCGCTCTTAAACTTAAATAGTATTTAATCACGTCAGATATTAATTCATTCATTATGTTAGCAGATGAAGGTTTTCAAGTTATTTAAAGAAAATATTACTCAAGGATTCTAAAGACGTTGAAAATTTGGACCCCCGGTTTGAGTTTGAGGTAGTCTAACTTTGTTAAAACTTTAGCGAGCTTGTTTGTGAGGACAAACCTTGCGAATTGCCTTGAGGGTTTTAGAAGGAAAGAGTGAAATACGAAATGATTCAACTCTGATCATTTTGCCTCGTGGATCGAAGACGATAATTTATGGTGAAACTAGTTAATAATAAAAACAAAACTAAAACAGCATAGATCTTTTTCAAACATAGCTTAATAGTTTAAAAAACTGGTGTTTGGCCCCTTCAAGGTAAATAACATAAAATTGATTCTCAGAGTTTTTTTTGTTTTTGTATGAGTTTTAGAAAGTGATGCGAATCATTTTTCACGCACACACACACACACACACACACACACACACACACACACACACACACACACACACACACTATTATTCTCTCTCTCTCTCTCTCGGTGAAAGAAGTGACGGGATTCGAAGATGGAAAGGATAATATCTTTTTCATTTTCATAAACCGTTGTTCATTTTGGAAATTTCATATAAAATTCATATATTTTGGAAATTTAAAATACTTTATTATACCTACCGCATAAATTTTAAAGCCGTGGGTCGTGACCAATATTTTGCTCTTCTGATAAAGTTATTTAAAAAGACTTATTTTCAAAGTGTTTTATAATTTCAGAACGTTTCACGGAAAGGCGTATTAAAAACTAACAAAAAAAAAAAAAAGAAGTACGGTACGGTTTTAAAAATTTATTTTTAAATTATTTTCTGCATTTCTAATAGTAAGCTCGACATTAATTTTTTAAATTACTCTTTATTCCAAACGTTTCCCATACGATTGTTTCTATTTTTGAAAACGAGAGTTATACGATTAAAAAAGTAAATTGGAAAAACTAAAAATTCCTATTAATTTTTATTTAAACACTGCGATGACCCACACATACTTATTTGTAATTATATTAAGAGGGCTATGATGCATATTAATTGCTATTATATTATATTGTATGAAGGCTATAAATATTTTGTATTTAGATATTAATGATAATGGTTATAATTATTGTAATTAGGTGCCCAAATAGATAATAGAATATGTGAGCTTATATAAATATACTAACTAATAACATAGGGTCAAACTTTGTACTCTAAGCCCTCCTTATCGCCCTAGTTCTGAGAAGGCCCCACTCTAGCTACCAGTCTTACCGGGTCTGAGTTAGAATCTGCAGCCACCTGTGAGCCCTGGCCACTCCACTCCTTGTTCAATAGAAGGCCTGTATTTTTATAATAATTTGATATATTTCATTATAAGTATATATGTATATATATATATATTTTTTTTTTTTTTTTTTTTTTTTTTTTGGGACTTCAAGGCTTCTACTGAAGCCCTATACTGCCCATACTAACACCCATGGCACTGGGTGATACTTCTCCTACGAAAGAAAAGTACCACCCAGGGCGGGACTCGAACCCACAGCTCCGGCATGGGAGTACGGCGCTTTACCGCACAGCCACACCGGGCCCCTATATGTATATATTATTATCAATAATAATTTACTTCCACTGCGTATTTCCGTGTTCTTTGCTTGTGTCCTAATTATTTGAAATAATTAAGACCCACGGACTTTTTTACTAATCCTATTAATTTAATTGAACAAGGGACATAGCAACACGACAAAAGATTTTTATTATCAGTTGAAAAAATCACCGAGATCGATGTTAATTAAAAGTGAGGTTAGTAGAACATGTATTTTTGGTAGGAAATATGATGTAGAACTGCTGCTTGTATTTCTTTGTCTCTACATATCCCGAACACTCTGTATATGCTGGAAGGGCCTTAAATTGTTGGAAATCTTTTTTAAAAATGGTTGCAAACACAAAAAAATAATATAAATATAAATCTGTTGTATTTATAATATATGTTGCCTGCCAGAGACTTTGTGTATGCTGTTGGTAGAAAGTAGAAGATGTGTTTCGCCATCAGCAGTTTTGGAAGCACTTAGGCGAGGGGCGAGGCTGAAGTGGTGGAGCCCAGAACTTGCTCCCAACACCTCCCGAACATCTTGAGGACTCGCTCCCTCCAGATCCCCACTTGAAGCCCCCTCCTCACGAACACGCCCGAACAAAATCCTCTCTAGCCTTCCAACCTCCTCCAACGAACTCTCTTCTCAAGGTTCTTTTACTTTCACTTCACGTTTTGGAAGAAGTAAACATCCTTCCTCTCACCTCAAAATTTAAATTTAAATTAAAAAAAAAAACACAGATATTTCTATTTTACTTTACGTCTACTTAAAATAAAAGGCCTAAGTTAATAAGTAAATATTCACAATAGGCGTGAAACGTTAAGGCAGAGGATGATTTCAAAAAAAGATCGATATATCGATGTTATAATTTTAGAGGTGAGAGATAGTCAACCTGTCAAATCTTTAAAAGCCTAAGAAGACAAGCATTGTTGGGTCGAAACGTTGGTTGCAATAAAAAAGTTTTTTGCCCGCCACACCGGACTATTCAATATTCGGCCAACCATCCTTTATCCAACATAATTATTTAAGTATATTGCAATTAAGGTCCGGATTTTTTGTTCACAGAGTCGAAGATTCAGGCTCTTTTAAGTAGATCCCATAGCTTATTTATGATTTTTTTTTTCATTTGATTTTTGGCCTTTTAGAAATAAAAAAAAACACATCGTTTCAATGCATTTAAAAGGTTTAAAACCACTATCTTTTTTCCTTATTTTTATATACATCGATGCTTTGGCTACCGATAGCCATCCTTACTTAATGGTCACAATGTTACTTCATATTCCAATCCTTAAAAGATATTACTAATTGGGATCGACAGTTGGCATTAATTCTTATATATTTAATTTGAAAATATATTATGATAATGGTTGGATAAAATTCCTTCATTTTCGGTTCAAAATTAAAAATTCCCGCAGACGAAAGTTCCCATATACAGGGTGTCTAGAAGGAGTATTCGGGTTTTTGTTACTGTGAAATGATAAGAGGTTTTTTGGCCCAAGAACTTCAAGAGTTTAAAGGATATAACTCTAGAACATGGTTTCAGCAAGACGGGGCCACTTGACATACTTCAGATTTATCAATTGCTACGGTAAACGAATTATTCCAAAACAAAGTGATTTCTCGTAGAGGCACCATTAGCTGGCCTCCCAGGAGTCCCGATCTCAGTCCTCTTGACTTCTTTCTGTGGGGATACCTGAAAAGGAGGGTATACGAAAAGAAACCGACGAATCTAACGCAATTGAAGCAAAATATCCGAACAGAAATGACGGCAATCTCAGGAACAATGTGTCAATCATGCATTTTTAGAAATCTGCGTTTGAGATTCGAGGAGTGCCAGCAGCGTTATGGTGGACACCTAGACAATATTGTTTTTTCTAAATAAATTTCCAGTTCATTGTGTTTAAATAAAACGTAAACATCCTACTTGATATTCTATATTTGAGATTTTATTCAACTTTCAAACCCCGGATACTGTTTTTGGACACCCTTTACTTCCCATATTTCCTGCATACTAGACACCCTGTGTTTAGTCTGATTTATTTAGAGTTAGTTTAGCTTGGGTTCCAGCTTTGTGCTTTTTTTATTTCATTCTTTATTTCTTCATCTTTTCCTCATTTCATCTTCTACTTCTTTTACCTACCTTTGAGAGTGAATATAGCCTCAATCCATCTGTGCCAATCAAGATATCTTTATACTGTCCATTTGTTCAGAGGGTTCCTTTATCTTCTTAGAATCATTTTACACAATCACGGGTGATTTGCACAGTAAAGGAGATTCCGTTACCTAGGGATAACTGGCCACCCCTTCCCCAGAAGTTAGGGTGGAAGTAAGGATAAAATGAGGATGAACGTTTAATAGATAGAGGGTAGATAGGAAAGATGATATTTTCCCTGAAATATAGGTATTAAGGGAGACAAAAAATTGCGTGGGTATGGTTGATAAGTCCATGAAATAGTTTTGTTCCTCGTTGGATATAAAAAAAAATCTGGTGCGTCCTCGCAACACACAACTTTCACTTACCAACTTACTTAGATTAGAAATTAATGCGTTTTGTTAACGGCTTTAATTATGAACCATGGTCTGTCATTAAAGGCGTACTCCCCATGCTTGGGCCCAACGAGTTTTATGAGTTGACTGAATATTTTTCTTTTTTCTCCTCTTTATGTTTTCTTTATTTTTATCATATCTCATATTTAGCCATTTCTTATTTTTAGGCGTAACGAGAGACAGTTAATTTCTCCATTTAAACAAAAACAAAGGTACTTTATAAGAAAGAAACAAACAAACAAAAAGCCCCCCCCCCCAAAAAAAGCCCCCTCAGAACATTTTAATAATGATAAAGCTTACCTGATATTAAAGAAAACCTAATTTTCATTAAACATGACAAATTTGATAAAAATCGTTAAAGCCGTTTTTGAGATAATCGAAAAAAAGGTAAAAATTGGAAAAAAGTCAAGAAATAAAGTGCCCCCTCAGTTGGACCAATTTTAATGAAATGTAGGCTTTTACATATTTGGTATATACATACATCAAATACCCAGTTTCTTCAAAATTGTTAAAGCCGTTTTTGAATAAATAAAAAATATGTACACGTGAAATTGATACAAAATTTATTAAGTAAAGTCCCCCCTCCGATTGATCAATTTTGATGAAATTTTTACAGTCGTATCTCGGGCATATACATACATCATATACCCAGTTTGATCAAAATCGTTAAAGCCGTTTTTGAGTAAATAAAAAAAACACGTGAAAATGATACAAAATTTATTAAGTAAAGTCCCCCCTCCGGTAAATCAATTTTGATGAAATTTTTACAGTCATATCTCGGGCATATTAATAGATCAAATACTCAGTTTAATCAAAATCGTTAGAGCCGTTTTTGAGAAAATCGAAAAAAACGTAAAAAGTTATTAAATAAAGTACCCCCTCCCTTTGAGCAATTTTGATGAAATCTTTGCTGTCACATCGCGGGCATATACCTACACTAAATACCCAATTTCAGGTTCCCACGGTTTATAGTTTTTGAGCTAGTCTGTTCACACACACACACTCACACACACACACACACACACACACACACACACACACACACACACACACACACACACACACACACACACACACACACACACACACGCACACACACACACAGACACAGACACACACAGACCATTTTGCGGGACTTGGTTATTTCGACTCAGGGGGTCCCAAAACGTGTATTTCCGTTGAAAACCGGAAGTCGAAATTTTTCACGATCGCAATACTTCCACTTACTATATATTTCATATATAGGTAAGTGAAAGTAATAATAAAAATTCCATAGTACTTCTTTAAATCAGAAATATATATATTTTAAATCTTTGATGCGCGGTCATAAGGACTCAAGTCAAAATTTTGAATTTTTCAGGAGAGCAACAGCAAAGTTCAAAACATTATGTAAAATCTAATTTGTAATTATTATTTTTATAAAACAATATAGTTTGACTTAAGACCTTAATACCAAACGGTGTCTCTGATTTCGTGCTATAATATTGCTCAAATGCTCAAATAGTGACTTAAGCCCTTATGACCGCCCATCGAAGAAATATTCTCCATTATACAGTACCAGTCAAAAGTTTAGACTCACTTGTATTTAATATACAATCTTCAAGATTAAAAAAATAATTGTAACTCAAGAGATAACATTTCAAAATGTATATGATTGTTTCGAATACAATCTATATAAATAAAGATGAAATTCTGTTTGTTTTCTTCTTTGTTCTATATAGAAATCTATACCGTTTGTCCTTAATTTTTCAAATTTCGCTTAGTGGTTCTCTCATAACAGGTGCGAACACCTGTCCATATTAAAATTGCATAACTTCAGCCAATCTCTGGGTATATTCTTCACTGTTATAAAAATCGTTATGATCTCGCTTTACATTAGATTTTTACGAAATCAGCCGTTAGAGTCGAAAAAAAATCTCATTTCTGTCCTAACGAACTTTTCTTGACCCACGGCTTTTCGCATTGTTTTCCAAAAACCCTGGGTAAAACCGGGATATACAACTAGTTATAAATAAATTAAATATAAAATTATAGTTGTTCAATAAGTAAAATGTTGTTGTTTATCTATTTTACCAATCTAAGGGTGAGTCTAAACTTTTGACTGGTACTGTAGTATTATGTGAAGAATATTGTTATTAACTTATGATAATTTTTTATTTATTTGAGGTTAGACAGACTTTAGTCGAGTATTTTTGTGACCCTTATACTCTTAATCTCAACTTTTTTAATTTTTGTTAAACGTTTCGGCATTTACACCATTACCAGATAAAAATTAAAAAAAAAAAATTAAATAGTCAATTTTTTTTAATTTTTATCTGAAAAGGACATTCAGCCTATTTAATTGAAAATTATTTTATGGTCACAGATATTGTTATCTTGATAATGGCGTAAATGCCGAAATTTGGAACAAAAAATCGATAAAGTTGAGGTTAAAATATAATGATCATAAAAATACTTGGCTAAAAATTGTTAATAACTTTTAGCGACGGAACATCTTTATTTCCCCATTGCACTTGAAATTTTGGCATATAAAGTATAAATAAAGATGAACACTGCCTTGTAACTGGTGGAGCTGTAAGAGTTTAATTGCCAAATCACATTAAATGGTAAAAAGTGTAAAAATGAATCAGCCCCGATTATTTTTAAAAAAATACATTCATTTAATTAAGTAGGGACATAAAAACATTTTGTACAGTTTTATCGTAAGAGAAAAAATGGCTCGGCTCGGATTCGAACCCTGGTCTACGCATCTATGTCGCGTGCTCCAACCAGCTGAGATACCAGGCACCTATCCCAGCCCACGTAGACCCGGGCTTGAATCTCGACTAAGAACAATCTTTTTTCTTCAGATAAAGTTATTTATAATAATGACCGTTGAATTTAAAATATGTAAAAACATTTTTTCATGATATTTTTGAAGCACCAATTTGGAATTTGCGTGAAATTTCACATTTAAAGTGAACCGGACCTCGGAGTCCGATTCTAAAAAACAACAGAGTTTCAGCTGTTAGCAGCATTTTCTGCACTAATCGACAAAAATAAACTAAATTGAGAATTTGAAGTGTTCGGAGTTTCGGACATTTTCATGTGAAAATCGGCTGTTAAGAAAGGAATGTAAGACATCGGACCCCGGGGACCGATACCGCACCTAACGTGTTAAAAATAATTTATATATTAATTAAACACTAAGTTCTCGTAGTAATATACAGAATAAAATATCAATATTATTGATGCGTAATCGCGCCAATGATACTAAATGGGTTAAACGTTGAAACAAGCTAAAAAATCAAACAGAATGTTTAAGATAAGTATCAAAATGATTTGTTAGTTGCCCATTTATTATCCATGCGTAATATCATAAAGCCTAAGTGAGGGTGCGGTCTAAATAAAAAAAAAAAAAAAAAAACGAAAAAAGAATTTAATAGCTAACAAATTAACAATAATTATAAATTATTCATCAGTCTGCAATCCTCAGGACGATTTATGAATTGGATGAACTCCAACGGGTTCGAGTGGAGGCGAGATGCTTTTGGTCTTTATTTTTCTAAAAGTTAATTATTATAATTTATTTATTATATTTGATGGTCGTTACGATTTCAATTATCTTTATAATTTTAATTTTCATTAAAAATTCATTAATCAATAAAGTTCTACAATGACAATCTTCCAATTAGATCCCGCCCTTGGAAATGGTCCAACCTTCGATTACTCTCTGAAGTTTTGCCATATCGACGGACCATGTGATCAGTGAAGATTGACATGACTGGAGATACGGGCCTTGGTAGCGTATTTGTTAGCTCAATGCACAGGTTCGGGTTCCAATCTCGGCCTTCACATATCTTTTCTCTTCAGTTAAAATTATTTATAATAATATACTTAGTTATAATTATTGTTAAAAAATAATACATCTGATTTAATAAATAACATAGTACATGCTTTATTTATTGATATATTATTATAATTCTTTGTTTCCAGATCGGAACGATGAACGATGCTTTTTTTTATCTTATTGCAATTTTTAAATATTGTAAAGTATATTTACAATAATATAATAAAGTAGCGATATGGTGTACATATGAGAATGCTGCAAACATATCCCCACAAAGTTATCATGAAATCATAGTAATAATGAGGAAATAAATATCATCAATTGGGGTAATTTTTTCCCAATAAACTATTGTGGAAGAGGTTGTCTAATAAACCATAGAACATTCTTATTGGCTAAAGTTAAGCGCAATGGCCTAAGTTAGCCTTTGATCTACTATCAACGGAAATTGACGGTGTATAAATATATTATTCGATAATAGATAATATTTCCTAGTAATGATAGTCCCGAGAAATTTGACTAGCTCGCCGAACAATTCTTAATTATTTTTTACTGAACTAATTATGCCGTAAAGAAAATTATTTGCAGCTCCCATTCGATTCTCTTGATATTTATATTAGAAAACATATATATATTAAAAAAAAAATAAAATGAAAAGTGTTAGGAAATAAATGCATAGAACAAATAGAAAATTAAATTCATTCCAGTCTTTTTAGGGGTACAATTGAATGATCAAAAGCACATTTGGTGGAGATATTCAATGCCTTATTTTCAGAGAATAGGTTTTTATATTGAACTGTTCCGGGAAAATTATCATTTCCTTCTTGTTATTGTTTTCCTTTTTTTTTTTTTCGTTGATGCAGAATTCTTTGAGCAGAAAATAAATACTATCTTGTGGGATATTCATTTTTGATGAAATAGGGTTTTAAGGCTAAAATGAAAGAAACATTCCACAATAAAAGATAAGTTATACTAATAATAGATTATACTAGATTAAGGGTATACGAGATAGTATACCCTTATATAGAATAAAATTTCGATTAACCTTAACTTGTTTTTCCGTCAGTTTCTGTTCACCGTTACTATACAATAACTAAAAAAAAAAAAACTTTTGATATAATTGTTTGAAGAATTATTTTATTTTATTTTTTTTATTTGATGTTATTTAACGTCGCTTCGACTGCTCTGGCCATTAGCGACGACTGATCTTCTTAAATGTATGGCATTAATTTTGTTCTTTTGAGGTATCTTAGGGTTTTTTCTATACCAATGTTTGTTTTATAGGGATACGGCATTATGATGTTGAGGTCTATTTATTTATATTGAGGTCTAAAGAATTAATTAACGAAGTAATACGAATATGCAATAATTTAATAACATAAGCACTAGTTCTAAGTTATTGGATAAAAGTAATTAGAAAAAGACAAAATATTTAGTAAAAAACTACTACTGTAACTCTTTTTAAGTCGTTTGTTGAGATATGTGAAAACTCTTTTTAACTAATTTTTAAACCAAAATTAAGGTATTTGAGTGCTATTTATAGCTTAAGATATTTTCTACTGGCATTACTGTTACTCGTCTATTCGCTTAACCTGTCCAGTCCCTGGTTCCGACAGTGACGGTTAATAGAAGTTTTACTGTACTTATTTATTTTTATTTTTTTTATTTATGAAAAAGTAGGATTTAAGATCGCGAATGTGGCAAGACAACGATCAAACAAGCACGATACCTATTTTTTTTTAAATCATGAAATAAACGGAACAGGTCTATTTTTTAAAGGGTACCATAATAAAAAATGATTACTATAACATTCTCTCAATTATCTCAAAGAGAGTAATTTAAATATAATTTAGTTTTATAAATATACATAGTAATCCAATTTAAAAAAAATATATATATATATATATAAATATATAATGCATATAATGTGTGAAGGATGAAATACTAAAATGTAGAGAAGCTAGAAATAAATAGTAAACTAAAAAAATATATTCTACTAATTAATAAATTGTAATTATAGTTTCTCAATAAACTGAAAATAAGTATTTAATTAATTTTTTATTTGATATTTTTTTAACGATTGTTAATTGACTTTACAAACGAAGGGCTTCTATCTGTTTTAGGGATTGTCCTCTAAAGACCGATAATACTGTATCAATCCAACTTAGGCCAGCTCTCTCTGGGCCTATTACTCCCACTATTTTTAACTTGACCAATAGAAGGTGGTTTATTACGTCCATTACCGAAGTCGCAAGTCTGCGCAAATGAGGATTAAGTTGGCGAAACATCTTCTAACACCGCTCTTATGAAAGAACCTGGTAAGTATTTGCGTTAAAACATAAAAAAGAGAGAAAAATTATTAATTCGATTTTTATCGAATGTATGAAGGTAGAGATGGGTGGGACATGTATGAAGCCACTTCATAACAATTAATGCCTCAATAGAAGAAAATAGACCTTGTGGTAGGATAAAAAGTTGATGGGTAAATAGAATCAACAATGATTCACAAAATTTGAAAACAGTAGCCCAAGATAAGCAGAGGAGAAGAAGGCTAGATTAGGTGGCTAAAAATCTACAAGAAAAAAAAATTATCTATATCTACAGCGATGTCATTTGAGTTCTGGCCGAAGCAAACTGACAAGAAAAATCACAACATAGGCAGAGGTTGAGGAGGCTGGATCAACAAGAGAAGGCCCCAATCTTAGGCCTATGGGGCAATTTTTAGTACAGAAATTACTAAAACTAAATTTACGTTCTAGCTTGCTTTAATTCACCATCATGTTATAAAACTAACAAGGGGACCACGTCACATTTCCCTCTCCGATATTGATGAAATTTTTTTTGATGATTCTGCATCGAAAATAAGTCGACAAGTGTCCGGCCGTTCCATTGAATGGGCCATCTAAACCGAGAAATTAAATATTTTAGGTTAAAAAATCGTTAAAATTGGCTTTCACAAAATAGTCATTGCTCCATTCTACCTGAACCAATTTTAATGAAACTTTCAGGGATTCTTCTACTTGAAAATATATTAGACACGTGTATCGGGATTTGTCGCAATTCACCCTAGTAAGGCCAGAGAATCACATCAAAGTTGAGGCTTGCGTTAGTAAATTGTGTTGATGTGGCGCTCTGGCCTTATTAGGGTGAATTGTGACAAATCCCGATACACGTGTCTAGTATATTTTTAACTAGAAGAATCCCTGAAAGTTTCTTTAAAACTGGTTCAGGTAGAATGGAGCAATGACTGTTTTGTGAAAGCCAATTTTAACGATTTTTGGACCTAAAATATTTAATTTCTCAGTCCAGATGGCCCATTCAATGGAACGGACACGTGTCCGTACATCCTTCGATGTAGAATCACCAAAAAAAATTTCATCAAAATCGGAGAGGAAAATGTGACGTGGTCCCCCTTGTAAAACAATGTTTCTAATGTAATAATTGTAGTTTTTTTTTTTCATATGCCAATAAAATGACTTGAGTATTATGTCCCTTCATATGCTTTTTCTTAATTAAAAATCCATTATTTTGGTAATATTCGTGGCGCTTACTTCCTGATACTACATTTTTATGAAATCAAATTTATTTTCAACTTAAAATTGTCCACCTTCTTCGATTTGCTTAAGTAAAAGATCAATTTGACTTAGTAGCTACCTAAATAGTTCTTTGTTATATTGTATTACATCCCCTTATACTTTACATCAAAAAAAAATTCTGAAAAAGAAAAAAAATGGAGAAGACGAAGAAGCAGAAGAAAATAAGAGTTATAAACGTGTGTGTGTGGTGAATACACACACACCCACACACACACACACACGCGCGCGCACACACGCACACACACACACACACACACACACACACACACACACACACACACACACACACACACACACACACACACACACACACACACACACATACACACACACACACTTATATCACCGATGTTTTTTCAATATTTTTAAAAAGTTACTGTGTCTCATTTTAATTATTTTATCAATTAATGTTATCCTTATTCAGTATTATTCCTTAATTAATTTTCAGCTCACACAAAAATGTATCTCAATTTTATTAATCAATTATTAATTTTTACACAAAAATGAATCTCAATTTTTATTGAACATCCCTATTTTATTGCGAATAGGAACAAAGGAAGAGGCCAGAAAACCAGATGAATGAAAACAAAAGCAAAAACTAACCAACAAGAACCGTAGGGCTGGGAGAAGCAAATTACAGAACAACCATGGCTGTTGACGTTGATGGCCAAAAAGGTGCCTGATTTGAAGAAAATTTTTGATCACATAGGCTGAAAGTACTCATTTCGCAGACAACAAATGTGAACGTCTGCCACCTCAGATCGGTTGCCAACAAATTTTATAGGCGAACAAAACCGACATTTTCGAGGATTTTTAGGATCGCAGAAGAAATTGTGTTATTTATATAATAAAAGGGCATTTAATTTCGCGCCGACTGAGGTTTTCACAGTTAAACTCGGTTAAGTCTATTCTATTTGCAATAGTTTAGCCTCTAGTAAGAAGAAAGCAATACTTTGTGATCTGTACTTACCGAATTATATGCGAGAAACTGAAAAAAAAAAATCCCAAAAATTTCACGGATTGTATCGCTTTAATCTGAATATTATTAATAACCACTATCATTATTGTTAAATAAGATGGAACGTTGTTGGTCGAAATTAGACTCCATCAATAAAATATTAAGCTCTGGGAAACGCGCTTTGGAAACTACTGAACTAGATCAACCATGAAGGCTGGAGGAACAGTTAACAAGTAATAGGCCAAGTTTGTAAGGGCTGCTTCTTACGGTTGTGGTTGTTAATACTACTTGGAAGTTGGTGAAGTAGCAGGGTGAAGGGTGGTGGGGGGGGGGGTAAAGTCCCAGGTGTTTCTAAAGCACTAAGGTAACAAGCCAAGGCAATGTCCGGAATCATTGCCGTTCCATGGTGGGATGAAAAACATGGAGGAAGCAAACATGAAGGAAAGGGAAAGGAAGTTGATCAGTTCGGAGGATATTGGTGTAATTGATATTTCGGAAACCCTTCGCAACAAGCAGTCACTTTGACGGTTTTATGTTACTCGATTTTAAGGTTAAGTGAAATCTGTTGTTTGTCGTTGCTTAGGGGTGTAAAACATCTGTGGTCATCAACGCCCATTTAGGGAAAAGTTGTGAACGCATTAATATTATTCATGAGCCTTCCCTTATCGACCTATATTACATACTTCATAAAATCAATGTAACGTTATTAAAGGTTATACCCAACAGAGGTCCCAGAAACTTAATTCGGGGGGGGGGGGGCAGTGGGCTATAAAATAAAATATAAAAAAATAAATATGAAATAAATAGCTTCCATTATTCTACTTCTGTTTTCTGGGGGGGAATCGATCCCCAATAACTGGAGTTAAGGTTATATATATTTTAGTGAGGTATTGCATAAATCATAAAAGGCAGAAATATAATACAGTGAAACCTCTAAATAGGGGACAGCCATGGTGACTCAATTATTGTCCGTTAATGAGAGGTGTCCTTAAAGTAGAGGTTTATTAAATTTTGTTTAGGTAAACGTATTCATAAAACAGTAAGTACCTACATATCCGTGTATGTAGATGTAATGGTGGTACATTGGTTCAAATTAAAATACATACAATGCTTTTACTGAAAAATTGCTTTATTGCAAACAACAACTGAATTTACATACAGCAAAAAGTTACAAAAGAAATTTCACTCACAAAAGTTGATAGATTTGATTTCAAGATTATTACAATGTAGTTTTACCATAAGAAAATTGGGTCTCAATAAAACAGTTACATAATAAGAGAGCAAACTGAAGAAATGTCTAAGTACCAGCGGGTTTAAAAAAACTTTCCGAAGTTAATTGTCTTACATTTTTTTTGATGATTAGACTCTAAAAGGATCTGTGCACTTGGCCGGCCTCTTTTTTCGTACTCATCAATGATTTTACGATAGGTTAAATAATGGTCAGGATTTTCAGTTTACAATGATATGTCATTGTAAACTGAAAATCCTGACCATTATTTAACCTATCGTAATTGAAGAACAGTTGACCATCTCTCATCTCTATCAATGATTTTCTTTTGTTTCTTTTAATGAAAACCGTTTACGTGTTGGAGACATGATGTTAGTTCAAAGATTTTCAATAAACTGGTTCAAAATGAAAATAAATGTTGACCCTAAGCAATGTTCTGTAGAAAAGGGGGAAGGACAGGAAGTGACTCTGTTTACTGAGTATCAGATGAATCGGACTAAAGACATTCTCGGAAAATGTTTGAAACAAATTTTACACTGTCCTTTAACTAGAGGTCTTAAAACCCATTTTCAGGCAATTTTCTCTGTCCGTGTCCTCTATCTAGAGTGTCCCTTAAAAAGAGGTTTCAAAAGCATTGTTTCCGTACATCCAGCGCTAGTGCAATTGAAATTGATTCCATAAACAGAGGTGTCCTTTAAAGGGAGTGGTCCTTAAAGAGAGGTTTCACTGTAAATGTTTCCAAAGATATAATTAATTAATGATAATGCCATGTTAAAACGGTTGTGTAGTTACAAAAGAATATTAACTAATTTAATAAAATAATTAAATAATGTACAAATATTAAAATAATTCAACTAACAAGGCCTTTCTTATGTAATATTTTTCTAATATATACGAAATGTAATTAATTAATTTGTAAAACATATTTAACAAATAACAATGAAAACATTATGGTTTAAATATGGAAAGGTAATGTTGATAGATGACAAGAAATTGACAGGAGTATTCCGATGCTGGAATCTTTTGTACCATTTTAGTGGATATTGGAAGAGTTTTCTCCTAAAGTTACACCAGCAAGTTGTTGGTTCGTTTAAGGAGTCACCGTCGAAGTTTCACCGACAAACTTTTTTTTTCCTCCATTTAGAAAGACTTCGAGGGGCGCGAACGTGATAAAGTTCAACTCGGATCGAAAATAGATGGTGAATTATTATTATTTTTTAAGTGATAAAAAAGGGTAATACACACGGGTTAGTCTATTGATAAAGCGTGGAATTGGTTTTTTTTATTTTTTTTTAAATCTCCTATTAAAGTTTTTCCTGTTTTTAAACTTTTTTGCCACATTACAATTTACAAGCTAAAAGATAATCTTTTTTCATCCTTTTATCGTCTTTTTTACGTCCTTAAAATGATAGAAATCACACCTGGCTGACTTGGTCCAAGTTCAAGTCCAACATATTCAGGTTACCATTTCCGCAGTGTCTAAAATATTTTTTCAGAGATAGGTTTGAGCAAGATTGATTGGGTAACATGTTTTACGCAGAGTTGGGCATATTTAAATACAAATTTAATCATGATTATGAATAATAATCAAAAATATGAATAATGATTGTAATCATCATTCACAAATCATTCTTTAGCGCGGAATCATTAATCATGAATTGTATTACCATTATTCATTATTAAATGTTAGTCAGTAATCATGACTAAGAGAAATTCATTATTCATGATTACTCATTACTCATTAATCATGACTAATGGGAATTCACTACTCGTGAATCATTCAATAATCATGAATAATATAATTTCATTAATCATGATTACAAAAAAAAATCACAATCCTGAGTCTTACTAATCATGAATGATTGAAAATTTGTTTGTTCTTTCCATTCTTGTCAATAGACCTTTACTAATACCCATTGGAATTAAGGTCTAATTCTTTACTTGTGACTTTAAATGCTGTTCAGTAGACTACACTCACTGCTTAGGACTTGTTCTCGCTCATTAGGACCACTTTTAATTTAGGAATGCACCCTCGTCTTTTAAATTTAAATGAACAATGGTTATGAATATATCATATTCATGATGATGATTGGTGAATATTTGCTTTTCGTGATTGATGATTATTAGGTATTCATGATTGATGAATATTATATTAATCTTAGTTCATGAATATATTTTATTCATGAATAATGACTAACTGAATTTATGAGTATTCGTTAATCATGAATAATTGAACACCAGTTATTCATTATTCAGTTCAAATGAATACCATAAATACTCAATAATCATTAAAGATACTCGGTACTCATTATGAATAATGGTTATTCACTATTCATTTGTTTTTTTATTACCATTTATTCATATTCATTAAACATTATTCAGATTACAATTTGCCCTACTCTGGTTTTACGCATGTGTAAATTTTAAGTGTGGAATAAAATTTATCATATTGTCGATACTATTCACTAGTAATTGACGAGCGATAAAATACATTTGAAAACACGTGGCATCGAAAATTGTGTGTGCACAGTCGTGTTTAATTAAATTTTCATTTACATAGAAAAGCAGGAGGGAGCGTGTGTATTCATGGGCGAAGCTATTTCCCCTTTTCCTGCGCTAAAATTAAATGCTTAATCATAACAGTGTTTAATTGCAACAGCAGCTGTTTCCAACCGATTCCCTTTTGAATAATTGCCCGTTTCAACTTTTAATTTTAAAGAGCCGAATTTCAAACAGAAATTAGGGAGCTGAGAATTCGCGAATGGCATACATTTTGTCATTCAGAAGTTCCGGAGAACCGATATAAAGGGATTCTTAGACGGTTTACAGCTTTGAATAAATCGGGAGGAGGATGGCCGAATGGGCAAACGCGGTAGGAAATACGCATTGCCAATGGGAACCCAAAGATAGCAAGTTCAAAACCAGGAGCCAGGGGAAATTTAACAATACTCGGCATCAATCCCCCAAACTCTCCCCTTGCCCGGGAAATCCCCGTAGAGCCTAAAAGGCTAGGAAGGAGAGGAACCAAAAAAACAAGAATAAAGTAATTCACAACAAATGGTATAAAATGTATACAATTACAATATATAATGCGGTTGATATAAGATATTTCAGGTATCGTAGGATGGATTTTTCATTTATGTATCCGCCAAAGATTCAGATAATTTATGGTACAGCATGTAATATTAAAGTATATAATTATTAAAATATTAAAGCCATTTATAATATAATCCATTGTGTTTTCCATGGAATACATGGAATATGGAATATATTCCATCCATGTGTCCAAGTGTTTTAATGGATAGGTTCAAGGAAAAATTATAGCGTATGTAAATCATTTTAGTTTGCTTAAACATTTTAGGCCTATAAGTGCATGTGTTTTGAACTGTTTAGCAAAAGATGATCGTATTCAAAATTAAGAAGCCATTCCGCAGATATTAAAACTTAAACAAAATGAATAATTAATAGATTTGAAAAGAAGAAGTTATGATTCGTTTTTAAACATCATGAATTATTTTAAATTAATTTAATCATTATTGTGGGTAACCACCTTGTTTTTGAATTATTTTAAATAATTTATTTTTTGAAGAGAAAAGATCCGCTCTCTTCCTGAAGATCCGTCCTCTTCACTGACACCTCTCATTTAAAAATACATTATTTAAAATAATTTAAAAACAAGGTGGTTACCCACAATAATGATTAAATTAATATAAAATAATTTAAAAATTGACGAACGTCAAGAGATGCCCAGAATTGGACAAAAATTGTCCACCTCCCGTAAATACTCGCAAAACTTGCGAGATGGTGGGAGAGGTGTCAGTGAAGAGGAAGGATTTGGCACCGTTCGGAAGCGTGCTCCGTGGTGCAATGGTTAGCATACCGCGCATGTCACGCGGAAGACCCGGGTTCGATTCCCGGCAGAGCCAAATCTTTTCTCTTTAAAAATAAATTATTTAAAATGAATTATTTTACAGTCTTATTTAGAAAAAAATATTTGTTTATGATTAGATTTTGTTTGAATAACCGATGAAGAAGCTAAGTCTTACTAAAGATAAAACAAAACAAAACAAATTTACTGGAGTTATGGAGAAAAACTAGTATTCGTTTTTTTTTTTTGTTTTTTTTCTTTTCTTCCAAATGTATTATCCTATTCGCAGATAGCTCTGGGACTCCACTAAAAACTATTGAACTCTTATAAAAATAAAATAAAATAAAACTATCTTCAAACATTTGTTGCAAGTATCCCAAAATATATATAACTCCATTAATATCCAACACTTTATCCACCCAATAGTTTCTAGCTCATAAACTCCCCACCTAAATTATTCCAAAGAACTCTCTGACAGTTGTAATAAAATATGAACACGAGGCCTCCTAAATTAAAATATTTATCGAAGTGCTGCCAATGGAAAGTTCCTTCAAAAGTTGTTACTAAGTTTTTACTTCTTAAGGCTTGATTTCTTTGAGAAAACAAATCATTAGATAAATACAACTATCATGTTGACAATAATAATCTGGATTGGTCGGAAATCCATAGGGCCTTAAAATACGTATGTTCACGATAGAATACAATAGTTTTTTCAACTGTCTGTGAAACGGATGGGACAATTCCAGACAAAAAGAAAGTTGGACAACAATGGGAACTAATACATCTCTACACAGCAGCCCTTCTTTCTCTCTGGAAATACAATTAGGCAACACTCCCATCGATTTATAGCAGCCTCGTCCAATTCGTTATGCAAATGTCGCAGATGGACCTCTTTTAATTGGAATCCTAGCAAAAAAAAGTATCCCGATTGGTGAATAATTCTAATGCTGCAGCCAATCACAGTTTTCGCATTATTCATTTCGGTCGAGTCGGACATGAATAAAAACCGAAAAGTAGATAAGAAGCAACAATAAACTAGTGGCATATCGGCCTTCCTATTTCGGCTGGAGTACATTGCTACCTAATGATACACTATTCTAACAAATATAAGCTTAAAAGCTTAAAAAAATAAAATAATGAATACTTACATATATTAATATTATTATCCTTCTTAACACGTTAGGTGCGGCATCGGTCCCCGGTGTCCGATAATCTTACATTCCCTTCTTAAAAGCCGATTTTCAAATGTCCGATCGTCCAACCACTTCAAACACTCAATTCAATCAATTTTTAGTGAGATTACAGCGTTTTAGTGCAGAAAATGTTGCTAACAGCTGAAGTCCTGTTTTTTGTTTTAGAATCGGACTCCGAGGTTCGATTTTCGATAAAGAATGGCTTAAATCCTGTATCGGCTAGTACTGCGCCTATTATGTCTAGTTCAAACCTTTACCAAGAAACAGTGCCCTTGAGACGCTCATTTAATTCACTTTTTAGTCAAAAGATAACGCTTTCGTCAAATCATTCCCATTATGACGAGTCATAATATATGAGTCATATATATATATATATATATATATATATATATATATATATATATATATATATATATATATATATGACAAGTCATATATATATGACCACACCAGTTAATGGTTTATATATATCTATAAATATAAAAAAAAAGTTTTATTTTGGTTGAGGAAGGCAATGTTTTAAAAGCTGGATAAATTAAAACATTATTCAGATTGAGACTTGAAAATGGCGAAAAAGCCGAAATGTTGTAGATGAAGCAGTAAATGATATTTGTGTTATTGTCCTGGTGATTGCTCCAATACTGTTAATCGCAACTATACCCGTATAATAAAAATTATATAATGAATATAATTAAGTTAAATTTTATGGTCGATCCCCGAAGGTTAGACTAGAGGAATTGGAAGCTCGTTCAGTGGCTTCGGGACTACCATACCCTCATCACTGAGTGTGACATCTATAGCAAACAACAGTTTTTAAATTTCGTATTTCCTCGAAAATATTTAGTTTCGGCTCTGTTTTAGGTTTTAAAATAAATCAATATTATTTAATGGGATGTCTTTTAAGGATACATGCTGAATAAATACTCTTAATATTCGTCCCAGTATCGAATCTACTTTATAAAGAGAAAACTCAAAAAGGGAAAAAGTTGAAATGTTCCACTTGCACTGAGGGTGCGTGCGATATGACCACTTCTAACTTCTCGAGTTAATAAATATTTCAGCGCACTAAATACATTTATAATTATTTCTTACTTGGTTCTTTAATATGAAACCGAAAATTAGTAAGTATCGATTAATGGATAAAGTATTAATTATTTGAACTTAATCTTTAAAAGATGCATTTAAAAAAAAAAATAAAAAAAATTAAAAACTGTAGGAATAGATCACAAGCTACAGTATATCAAGGAGAGAGGAAGTCATGCTGTGCCAACTAAGGACTGGACATTGTCATTTCATACCTAACTTAGGAGGCTAGAAGCCCCTACATGTGAAAAAATGTGGTGACGCCCCTCTGTCAGTCCAACACTATGAAGCCTATGATTCGAAAAGTACAGGAAAATTTTGGTCTTTCTGATTCAGTGAAGGAAATCATGAAAGACAGGGAAGAGGAATCACCACTCTATTCAAGTTCCTTAAATGCACGGAATTCTATAGATGGTTATAAAGTACCATTAGATGCCAATGACTTGCAGAGGTGACAACTCAACAATAAAAATAAACCATTAAAATAATGAGTGACTGTACAAACGACTAATTAGAATATCAGTTTATATATGAAATAATACCAAACGAACTAATTATATGCAAATTTAATGGCATAATTATCACGACAATGTTCATTAGTGCCCTGTAGCAAGGAGATAACAGTTGACACAAGTTCCATGGGAACTTGGAGGATGGCAGTTCCAGGAGTTGGAGGAGACTGGACGAGGTTATGGCGGTCCAATCGCTGGAGAAATGGTCTCAGATTGGCAGCTCGGAATACAAATTGCCACAAGAGCAATATATGCTAGAGCCAGCCATTCCTGAGGCTATCCAATGGAATCCTCCGAGAGGAGACACTTTTCCTTCATATTACTTTCGGCCCCGATGTCGTTTATGGTGGAAGGGGTTTGCCGAGGGGCATCTACGACGTTCCGACTCTTCGAAAAGTTCTTGTCGAATCATATCAACGAATGGACGTTTTTACTCCACCATATTGTCAAATCTACAAGTCCCATACCCTTCGGCACATTACTTGTACATAATATATAATATAAATAAAATTAATGTTTCTCACTTATTCTTGAGACTTTTCAGTTTGATTCAACAATAGGATTAAGGCGACCATTAATTGAGTCTCAACACATTTTAATCACTTTATTTCAGCAAACGTTTCGGCCATTCGGCCATCATCACTGCTGAAATGCGATTGATAATTATTCTTCTATCAGTTAAAAACTTTTTATAAAAACACCACAGCTAAGAGTCTGGCCACACATGTCCGCACCAGATCCATACCGTAGCAATAATACAGGTTATGTTCAGAATATTTTTAATTTAACTTACATATTACCTTTAGTTATGCCTAAAGTGGCCTGTGTCTGACATGTGTGGCTTGAACTTTAGGCATAACTAAAGGTAATATGTAAGTTAAATTAAAAATATTCTGAACATAACCAGTATTATTGCTACGGTGCGGATCCGGTGCGGACATGTGTGGCCAGACCTTAATGGTTTCTCATTAAAAATTTAGGTTTTTTTTTTTTTTTTTTTTTTTTTTTTTTTTTTTTTTTTTTTTTTTTTTTTTTTTTTTTTTTTTTTTTTTTACCCCTCTCCCTCATATACATTTTAATTATATGAAATTCAATTTATTTTCAGCTACCCAAGCACATCCCTGGGTACTGATATTTATATATAAATTTCTTTTCTGTTCTTATAAAAAATATTTAATAATTAAATTATGAATTTTCATGTAGTCCTTACAAGAAATATGATTAAATTTACATACATATATATATATTATATACATATTAATATATATTATATTAATTTATAAAAAGAATTAATAATGACCATAATTTAATTTAACCCTAGAGCACAAATGTTCGTTGATGGGTGATAACGGATTTCTAAGAACTATAAATTACTATAAAACAGGAATAAACAATTATTATAATATATAACAAATAATTGAAGCGTGGAAATGCATAAGGGTCTAAGTGTCAAAAAAATAAAGCAAAGTTTTTTTTGCCAAATTGTTATGTGTACCAAAGCCATTCTTCAGAAATGGGTATAAGGCATGTTTTGTTGTTAAAAAAGAGTTCATTGAGCGTATGAAAGATGGCATGGGTGTAAGCACTGGTGGTTCACCCTAGAGGGTATAAATGACATCATTTATGTAAAAATTTTCTAAGGGACTTATACCCTTATGTATTTCCACGCTTCAATTGTAGAAATATTTTGAAGTAAATATTATAATTTTAAATGTAAGTAACTAAATTTTATAAAATTTCAGAAATTATTGTGCCCTAGTTTTTCGAGAGCTTATATGTGAAAAATACAGTAAACCATCATTATTACGAACTCGGATATAACGAACACCTCGATATAGCGAACCAAAATACTATCCCCCCAGAATTACCATTATATTTTTGTGAACCCCTCGTTATAGCGAAATCCCTCGGTTAGTGCGAACTAAGAACTAAATTTGATGCCTGAGAATTATTATATTCTGTTATAACGAACTACTAGAATTTTTATTAATTTTTTTTTTTACTGTATTACGTAGAATGAGCGCGGGAAGACGAAGTAGCTCCAGTTTTTAGAATTGAAGTGTTTTTTTACTCTTAACTAATCCGATTTCCTTTTGCTCTCCCTCTTTGATTCCATTGACTTTCTTCTCAAAACTAGCTCAGTTCTGTTTCGACCTCTGTATTATTCTAATCAGTATTCTGTAGTCGTTTATACTGTTTTTTTTTTTTTAATACAAAATGAGTTTGTTGGTAAACGTATGTCAAAAAACGTAAATCCTTATCAATTGAGGAAAAATTGAAAATTCTCCAGGATATTGAATCGGGAATACTAAATAAGAAAACCATCGCAGAAAAATATGGAAAAAATTCCAAAATCAACATTGTCAACCATTATAAAAAACAAAGATAAAATTGATTCAACCGCAGCCCAAGGATTAAATTCAGCATCAAATAAACGACTGCGCTCTGCAGCTCATGAATATTTGGAAATAAATTGATAAATTGCTTTAAACAAATATGATCCCAAATACCAATCTCAGACCCTCTTATTAAAGCTAAGGCTAAAGAACTCTCAAGTGAACTTGGCAGGTAAATTAATGAATCTCATTGTTTAATTAATATGTAGTTTATCTAAAAATAAATTACATACATGCGTTTAAATTTAACTAGTTCTAATGAATGAATTTCCTTCCAAATATAATCAAATTAGCGCGGCCATTGGCTAAAAAAAAGAAAAAAAAAAAGAATCCTCGGTTATAACCAACCTCGTTATAGCGAACTATGTATGAATATCAAACCCCCTACCAGTTCGCTATATCGAGGGTTTACTGTAATAAAGTTCATTGATTTCGCTATTAGGTATACCAAAAATAAATATAATTGGTTTTGATCGAGTTGAAAGTTTGTAAAAATTACGAATCTGAGAGAATAATGTCCTGATTCCAAGCAAAGGACGCTTAAATTTAAACACAATTCCCTTGCCAGTGGAAATGCACCGAAGGGCTGGTTTCGACGACATTTGTATTGAAGGGTTAAAAAAGGGTAATGATAATGTGATATTTAATTTTAATTGGAATATATTAATTTATGAAAGGACTATATATTCCTATGAAAAACCATACAATTATAAAATTTCTCATGCTTTTAGTGAAATTTCGTAATAGCTGCTTGTGACGTAAGTAGAAATAACGAATAAAGTGGATGATTGACGCTTGGTATGGACCAAGAGGTTTCGTCAACGCAAAGGCTTTATATTCTGACTCAATTGACTTGGAAGCGAGAGAATGGAGTGGAAATGAATGCAGAGTGTATTGTTTGATGTGAGTGAGGCAGGGGATGATTTTCGTGAATTTTGATGCCACCTATCGTCGGATGTATATTAATGCCGTTATTCCCGTTTCAAATAAAATGGAAGTATGGGAATACTTCTTTTTAAAAATCAATATAGGTTTAATATAATGTATAAAGAGTGCAGGGACAAAAATTCATAACTATATAAAACTACTACTTTATTGGGATTCCCCACTTGTGTAGTGCAGCATAGCAGCCAACAATACTAATGGTCGCGGGCCCTAGGATTTTTTAGAGGGAGTTAAAAATCCTTGGCTATGCCGTCCCAAAGATGGGACGTAAAATGGAGGTCCAGAGCCTGTACGATGTCAGGAACTCGTTAAAGAACCCAATCCTAATTATACCTGGGTAGGCAAAATTTAGCACTCCCATTGTATTATCCTCGATTAGCCTTAGTGGCATAAAGTGACGTTAATACAAAGAAACAAAATAAACACAGTAAATTGTATGAAGGCCTGTTTACAGGGTTAAGTTTTTTCATCAATGTTGAGGTCATTATAATCATGAGTATTATTCCTATTAACTGGATAATAAAAAAGTTGGTATATTTTGTATATTCCTACGTTTGATTGCACACCCATTATTTTTTCATATACAGTACCGGTCAAAAGTTTAGACTCACCCTTAGTTTTGTAAGATAAATAAAAAACAACATGTTATTTAACAACATAAAAAATATAATTTTATTTTTCTGTTTGTTTCTTTCTTTAACGTCCCTTTATACGGCTAAGGCTAATCGGACGATGCTACAGTGGGAGTCCTAAATTTTGCCTATCCAGACATAATTAGGATAGGGACCTTTAACGAGTACCTCACATCGTACAGGCTCGGGATCTCCATTTTACGTCCTTTCAGAGGGATGGCATAGCCAAGGATTTTTTACTCCCATTAAAAAATCGTAGGGCCACCCCGGAACGCGAACCCGCGACCTTTAGTATTGTAGGTTACTATGCTAACTAACAATACACCACAGGTTACCCCTATTTATAATTTTAGTCTAAACTTAATCATTTGTTTGAAATGTTACCTCTTGAGTTACTAATGGTGGAAGATATCCATCATATTCTATATCATGAGTTAGAATTATTTTATTAAAGTTGAAGATTGTGAATTAAATAAAAGTGAGTCCAAACTTTTGACTGGTAATGTATATATTTACTTTGTAAATTCGCGTCTGTCAACATATTGACAATCAGCAGACTTCATGTCTTTTTTTTTTACTATACATATAATGGAATGATAGGCACGTGGAGGGACGGCATATAGCACTACCTTTTCCATGGTTTCTTTCAGTTGTTTTGGTCTCTTAAAGAAGGAGATCTCTAAGCCAATGCGCATCTTAACTCCTCCTCATATTTTTGGGCATGACATCTGTGGAGGTTTTGTATGTCCGTAAGTTAATATAAAAACGTTTGTTCCATGAGGAAGTCAATATGTTTGTTATCAATATTTGATTAGTCACATACCAAGGTGCTTTTGAAATGAGACGTAATATTTTTGACTGAATGGTATGGTGAGTTCTTGTAAATGCGATTTTTGGGCAATGTTAGTTATGTGTATGTATTTAGTTTTTAGTCATGTTTTGGTTTTGAGGATTTAGGAATTAGTGGGTAAAGTAGGTTTAATCGTTTATTAAAAATTTTCATTTTCGTTTTAGTAATAATAATAATAATTTCGATATTTAATTTTTTTTTCATTAATATGATTTTGTTCGTTGCCAAGTCGATTTTTTTTTCTAAATAAACCCATACACGTTTCCTGATTTTTAAATATATATATTAATATTATAAATTGTATTTTATAATAACCATAAAAGTATGTTAATAAACATAAATATAATTCATAGGGGTGTAATTAAAGATGATTGAATCGTGCGGGCATGATTAAACCCCGAGATTGGTCTGCTAAACGAATTTCAGTTCTGATTGAGGCTCCCGAATATTGCGTCAACTAAGGAACGGGAAATTTAAGAGAAGATTAACCCAGCAGTCAACAGGTTCCACTGTAAAATAAGCTCCAAAAATATTTCAAATTTTCATTTAAAATTATTGTAAATATACTTAATTATTTCTTATAGATTCACTTAAAGATAATAGAAAGTCACTAGATTAATTGCTATGCATTTTTTTCGTTTAAAAATATTACTATAAATAGTGAAACTGAGTAGTCGGTCAATTAAATACTGAATTTTAGCTTAGAAGTGATAAAAAATGTTCTTATTTTTTTTTATGCTAACACAACACATGAAGGTCCAGTCAGGTATAGTTTTGATAGGTTGGAACGAATTTAAAATTTAATTAATTGTAGATAGTATTGAGTAAAAAATAAAATAAAAAATAAGTATGAAAAAAAATCTAACCATTTAATACATAAGTTGCCTATTTAAATTGGGGGTTATTATTAATTATTTTTCAACACAGCACGATTGTATTGTTCTGGTCTATTCGTATTTCGTCAGTATAAGTCAGTTATTTACTGTTAGAATATTATCAAATTTTACACACACGCACACACAGACACAGACACAGACACACAAATATATATATATATATATATATATATATATATATATGGCACCACTCCTCTTCAATATTATAGTGCAGAATATCATCATGCGAGCGAACCTGGATATTGGAGGGACTATATTCAACCAAAAGTTACCAGATACTCGCGTACGCCGATGACGTCGTGATCATTGGAAGGTCTCTCCAAAACATCAAAGACGCTTTCGAACGATTTCAGCAAAAGGCTCGGCCATTCGGCCTTCAAGTTAATGTTGAAAAAACAAAAATAATGGTGCTAAGAAGGAAAAACTTGACACACCCTCAAAACCTCTATGCGGTTGGCAACAGCTCATTCCAAAGTGTTAATAGTTTTAAATATTTAGGGAGCCAAATTAATGTATCCTTAGACGAGATGGAGGAAATCAAAGCACGAATTGTTGCTGCCAATAAAGCATCATACTCCATCGCGCATCTCTTAAAAAGTAGGCTGATCAGTCGCTCAACAAAGATCAGACTATACAAAACTCTAATAAGGCCAATTGCGACCTACGCATGTGAGACTTGGGTGCTAAACGCAGCAGCAGCAAGAAAAATGGACGTCTTCGAACGGAAAATATTAAGACGCGTCCTGGGCCCAATAAGAGAGAATGGAGAGTGGCGTCAGTGAAAAAATAAAGAGGTATACCAGATTTATGGAGATCTCAGAATTTCAGACTATATACGGATGCAACGTCTGAGATGGCTGGGCCATCTGGTCAGGATGGAAAATCACAGAGTGGCAAAGACCCTGTACACCTGTCATCCAGAAGGAGTAAGACCACGTGGAAGATGGAAAGAAAGCGTAGCTGCGGATTTGACCGCGAACAGGCTTTCTCTGAGACTTGCTGAAGACCGAGAAGCCTGGGCAAGAGCGTTGGAACAGGCCAAGGGCCGCCCAGGGCGTCTGTGGTGCCTCTGAAGAAGAAGAAGAAGATATATATATATATATATATATAATGTACTACTGTTCAACATATAGTGCCAGAGTTGTGTACTGCTGTAATACTGTACTACCTCAGAAATATGAATGAGCATATATAAAGTACCTAAGTAAATAAATAATAAATAAGTATTACAGTTTCATTTTTTTAAAACTATATTTGAAAATCCACTTAAAACCAATAATTCATTCGGTAGAGAATTAATATTTTTTTCAAAAAGGAATAATACAACTTTTATTAAATTGTATTATTTATCACGGCCCTTTTAAAGTGCTAATTAGCTTTTAGAAATACAAAGGGGAGTTATCTTTTAATAGCGTTTGTCTCTGGACGTTTGAATAAAGAGTCGTCGTTTTTTATTTAGTAAAGATAAAACAGAGGTAGAAAGGAATAAATAACGGCTCAGTAAGACAACGCGTCAGTATAAATAAAGTTTAACTGGACTTGGGGAATGGAGCAAGTTAATGAGCCAACTTCCTGCCTCGGAAGCAGTATAAATAAAGGAAAATAAATCTCTAGTTTAAAGTACACACCAGATATCTTATCTGCAGGCATGTATAATATATATGTACTATATCATACAAAATATTCCTTTTTAGATCATGTATTTTAATGTGAAGGGGCGTTTATTATAGTAATAAAAAAAAATTCACCACTAATTCTAATTTTTGGCACCCGTCCATCTAATGATGCATAATTTATATTCATGTAATTTCATATGTCAGTCAATTAATTTTTTTTAAATTTCAAATTCTCTATCTCACTTACGCTTATAAGAGGAAATGTCGGTTTTGAAGTCGGATTTTTTCTGGATATAAAGTTTGAAAAGATTACTACCTAAAAACTAACTAAATATAGAATAAAAAATGGCATGGGGTCATGGACGTAAAATGGAGGTCCCAAGTCTATACGATGTCAGGTACTCATTAAAGATCCCTATTCTAATAATACCTGTATAGGCAAAATCTAGGACGGCATCGTCCGATGAGCGTTAGTGGCAAAGTGGCGTTAAAAAACTAACAACAAACAAACAAATAATGACATATAAAGCATGGAAGGATTCCCAAGAAAAAAAAAGAAGTAAGATAACAGGACCGATCTGGGATCAGATTAATATTAAAGGTACCAACAAAGAACTGCTGAATGAAACTAGTTAGTCTATACGAAGGCAAGGAGGTTAAGTCTACATAACAATCAACAGTAGCCAAGAGACTTCGAGAGAGGCTAAAAAGCAGATGGATAGCAAGAGTAAAAAAAAGGCTGCAGAACTACATGCAGCAACGCGGATTGAAGTAGCCAAAGCTGGAGAAGCGTGGTTTAACTAGCTAAAGAACTACAAGGTTTTAAGACCCAAAAAAAAAAATCTCTATGTCTAAGGTGATGTCTTTAGTGTTCCTAATGAATCAAACTGGAATGGTGGAGGTGAAGGCAAAGCGGTTCAACATCTAAAACTGACCAGTTGAAAAAAAAATAAGGATATGTAATGAACAAGCATGAAGAGAAGCTATCCAATGGTAGCACTCTCACTTAACATAGAAGGGCTGGAAACAAGAGGGTTCGAATGGGTCGGGAGTTTATTATGAAAGGATTGGTATCTGGATCGGGCCAAATCGGCGACATATGGGACATTAAGGTCTTTATGGATGAGTTTATTTGCGATGAAATAAGGAGCGTTAAGGATTTTACGAAGGATTTTGGATTGCAAGGATTGGATTCGAGAGGAGTTTGATGGTTTGGTGGAGCCCCAATGCTCGATGCCATAAGTCCATATAGGTCTTATTATTATAATGTAAATTATAATTATAATTAATTGGTAGTTTCGAGCGTTTGTCAAGTAAGTATGGAAGTAGTCGGAAGCGACGAGCAGTTTCTTGTCGTTTCAGTCTTGTATGAGGATTCCAAGTAAGGCGTTTGTCCAAGTGAAGTCCTAAGTAACAGATCTGTTCGAAAGGGATAAGTGGAGTGTTATTAAAGAATACTACAGGACAGGATATCTTAGGTTTACTAAGTGTAAAAATGATTTGATGGGATTTGTTAGGATTGTTTTTGATTCTCCAGCTTTGACACAATTCTTCGAGGATTGTGAAGTGGGATTGGATAGTTTGGGATGCAAGGTCTGGGTCATTATTAACTGCTAGCACAGCTGTGTCATCGGCGAAGGTGGTGATAACAGTGTTGGGATGGGTTGGAATGTCAGCTGTATAAACTATGTAGAGGATGGGACCGAGGATTTGTCAAGTAAGTGCTGAAGTAGTCGATAGCGCCTAGCAGTTATCACTTAGTTAAAATTTTTGTAGACAATTTATTAAAATTAATTTATGTAGTAGCTTTTTTAAAACTAACCACGATGTTTAGAAAATTAAAAGATAATATAGCGAGGAGTCAGCTCACAGTGTCCCGAAGTAGCAAAATCGCAAAGGTTATCACCAGCTGAGATAATTTATTATAAAAAAAACAAAAATACGTATTCAATAAAACATAGATTATTTCTGACCAAAGCAACATTAAAGCTATTTAGGATTTTAATTAAATCATAAAGACAAAAAAAAAATAGAGATGTTTTCAATTTGATAGGGTAAACCATACAGTTATTGGCACCCCAACTTTAACTTAAAGAAATAGGTATAAAAGTCCTAATTTTATTACAAGATACACATCAGTCTAATGTTTGAAGCGTCCTCTAAGTCATCTATGAAGTAAGACTTTAACAAACTAATCATAGGGAAGATTTCACAATTAAATCCACAGGGTGCCAATAACTAGATTTGGCACTTTTAACAATAAATATTGCTAGTTTCTATTTGACCCCTTTATAAAAAGTATTTTTTTTAAATTTAACCACAGAAATGTAGTCTTAAGGGTGCCAATAACTGTACGGTTTACGCTACTTGTTCGTTTTTTTATATGCCTATTCCATTAGTTGCTTACGATGGCGTGGGAAGCTTACATTTCATCAGCAGCGGAGGGTAGGTGGTACAAAACCTTTATCAACCCCTCATCAACAATGTCTATAAAGCCAATGTGGGAAAAAAATTACATTCTTTGATTTTTTGTTTCTCATATGCTTATTTAACATTCTAACTTTTATTCACACTTATTTCGAAGTCTCTTCGTGCACTTCTCGATTTGAAACTCTAATATAATTAAGATTAATAGTTTCCTATTAATCGATATTCGAATTTAGTACCTTAAATTTACTAATTAGTTTATAAATAGTTTTAATGGTTTCAATTTACTTTTGATTATATCAGTTATTAAGATGTGTTTGAAATCGGATACGCCTTACTGTGTGGAACCGTGCACTGAGGGAGATATCATTGGAAAAGTCAATGGCGGTACTCAAAATAAAAAATCGCATAAAGGGTATTAAGTACTCGTCTCACTTCACGCGAATCCCCGAATCTTGGGAGGGGGGCAACAGGTGAAATCGTTCGATTCGTATCAGAGATAGCGGTGAGTTACGAGCTCATAGCACGCCACACAAATAACGGTGATTAAACATAAATAAAAATTGCTGCGTAGTTAAGAAAATGAAAAAAGTAAGAATTCGAATAAATGGCATACGAAAAAGACAAATGGGAATGTGATCGCCACCTGAGGCTCTGTAATGTGAATTTACAATTATTTATCCTAATAAAAAAGAAATTATACAATTTTTATCCAATAGATAGATTGGTGAATGTCAATCTTCCCAATATTATTTATTTAAACATTACACATGAACATAATATAACGCCAACGTTTTAGACTATTTTGTCCATCTTCAGGGCAATAATCTTCTGTTATATATTTTTCTTTTCTTAATAATAAATCTTTTTAAAAGAATAGTTTTCACTTTTTACACATTAAAATTACTGCCACATGGGTCATTATCTGAAAATGTGTAAATCGTACGTCCGGTCCATTTTCAACCATTAAAATGAGAGCCAGGTACTAGAAAAAATTAGGTACTATTTCACTCCTTTTGTTGTTCAATGGAGGCTGTGTTTTAGCTCCAAACTAAATTTATAATTGGCTAAAAAATTAAAAGTAATTGTTTTTTCACTCCCTCACCTTGTCCGACTCCCAGGCAAGCTACATTAAAAATTCTTATTCTTTCAACAATTGAGTTTGATTAAATTGATTAATCGGTTAAGTCAGTTATTAATTCAAGATTCCGTGCACAAATAAGCGGTGTCATTTATTATTACCAATAATAATAAATAAAATAGAAAAGGTATGTCCAGGCGTTTTTCCTTCACTCCTGTTGGATGGTCTGAGCGTTGAGGGGAACATGGCTTAAAGCCCGGGGTGGAAAGAATCGGTTGAGGGAAGACCCCTAGGATCGTTTTGACTGCCGACCAGGGGCTGCGATGGCTTGCCTCCGCTGTCAGGTTTAGTTTATTACGGGAAATCTACGCTGTGGTCAATAGCTACTTCACTCCCTCACTTCAAAAATACTGGTGAAGCGAAAAACTCCATCCTTTGAATTCTCAAAAGAATTTGAGAATGCTTTTGAATGTAAAGGTGATGATTCCTAAACTATGACCAAAAGTATGTAACTGTAACCTAACCTAACTCTAATATTAAGCTTACTTTTGGCTATACGCGTTTGGAATTTCATATTTTTGAATTTGAAATTGTTTTAATTGTATTTCTATTGTTTTTTAAGATTGTATTTTTGTAAAATATACGCGTTTTTGCTTTCACTTCTCAAAGTTTACTACTACCCCAACACCTTATTCACTACCTCACTCACCCTTCACTCCCTTTACTTTGAAATTGTTTTCATAATTTTTTAAAGGAACAATTAAAGGTTCTCCTGTCTGGCTACTATTTAAAAAGTGAAGGTAATATACCACTGAGTACCTATGAATTTTTTCGGTCCGAAATTATAACATTTCAATAATGAAATTTTAGCAAGTGAAATCTACGCATCTTCAGATAATGACCCACGTCCATATACATAGGACAAATTAGGTCTATGTATGTGGCAGTAATTTTAATGTGTAAAAAGTGAAAAAATATTTTTTTATAAAAATGTGACCTATTACATTGTAATGGAAAATTGTAAGCAATAAAGAAAATATGATAAGTGTTCAAGCCACCAAACTATATATGTACTAATTCATGTTAAATGTTACTTTGATCAAACATTTAATTTCATTTAGGTGATTGACTTATATACACATATTTTGTATTAGGAAAAGAAAATATATAACAGAAGAATATTGCCCTGAAGATAGACGAAATAGTCTGAAACGTTGGCGTTATACTATGTTTATGTGTAATGTTTAAATAAATGATATTGGGAAGATTGACATTCACCAATCTATCTATTATATAATTCATATCTTCCTGTATAATAATTATACTTGTGATTATAGAGTTAATTTTTATCCTTATAAAAATGAGCATCCTAATAGACGCTGCTACCCATACAGTGGTAAAGGAAGAAACAGTATCCTCTTACTTAATTACTTGATGTACTAACTTAAGCTATTTGTTAATGAACAAGTAACAAGTAGTTCTCCGGTTGGGTGTTACAAAACTATTCTGTTGCATGATACAATAGTTTGTTTAATTTCGAATTCATTTATGTTTTATTTATTTTCACTAAATCAATAAACATGATTAAAAAATGAAAGAATTATAATTCATCCTTCCCCTCTGTCACGCTTTAAAAAAAAAAATAAAAGATTATATATATTTTTTATTTATTTTTCTTAACTATTGATGTTAATTGTTAAATGTGGTTTATGCAGCTTTATCCAACGGCAACAATGTAAATATATCCATTCACCTCTATATTTTGACTTATACAATTATTTATTTTATGTATTTACAATATTTTTAACAAGTCTTTATAAAAAAAAAATCAATTCACTCAAGCAACTCATATATATTTATCCCAAACTGATTGTTCATTGTACGGCATGATTATGGGAAAAATATAGTCTCGAAAAGTCGCTATAATATAGTTGATAATTTATTGACTAACATCAAGAATATACATACATATAGATGTATATCAGTGGCACCCCAGAAAAACAATTCAGGTGGGTGATTGGTAATTATTAAATAAAAACATAAATTAAACGAATCAAAAGCACACTTAACATACATTTTATACATATACATACATGTATATATACACGACACTGATATACATCTATAATATCAAACATATACGTCTGCATATATGTGTGTATATAATATATATGTTATAATATGTTTCTTGATGTTAGTCAATGAATTATCAACTATATTATAGCGACTTTTCGAGACTATATTGATGCCGTACAATGAACAAACCGTTTGGGATAAAAATATATGAGTTGCTTGAGTGAATTTATATTTTTTAAAAAGACAAGTTAAAAATTTTGTAAATACATAAAATACATAAGTATATAAGTCAAAATATAGAGACGTATGGATATATTTATAATGTTGCCGATGTATAGAACTGCATAAACCACATTAAATAATTAACATCAACAGTTAAGAAAAAAATATATATATATAAATAATCTTTTTTTTTTTTTTTTTTTTGAAAGCGTGACAGAGGGGAAGGATGAATAATAATTCTTTCATTTTTTAATCATGTTTATTGATTTAGTGAAAATAATTAAAATATAAATGAATTCGAAATTAAATAAACTATTGTAGTATGCAACAGAATAGTTTTGTAACATCTAACCGGAGAGCAATTTGTTACTTGCTCAGTATCACATAAAATATCAATTTATACTCTTCCACAACTATTCCTTTTAGTGCCTTCGATTTTTATTGGAAATATGCACTGAGGAAAAGGTTTTTTGTAAAATATTATTCTTTCAATATCATAATTTTAAATGTTTAAAATAAATTTTAAAATCCTTGAGGCGAATGTTTCGGAAACACCTCCACAAAACAAAAATAATGACATTAATAAAAAAACAAAAAAAAAAAAACACAAAAATAAAAAACGGTTGATATCAGTTGTTGTCACGTGGCGAATGACACAGACAAGTAATAAATGCTAAGAAGAGCTCATAAAAATGTGCAAATTAGGTGACTATTTGCATATATACAGATGGAAAACATTAATTGTCGAAATTCGTTTTAATAAATTAAGCAATAACATTTTGTATTCTTTTTGTATATATATACAAATATATATATACAGGCCGATGGATAGATAGAATCAACTAGGATCACGCAAAACTACATGTAACAAAGTGGAAAGAAGTCCATAAGAAGATATGCGATGGTAGAGAAGAATGGTTGAGGCTAAAGATTTACAAGGTCTATAAAACAAACAAAAAATGTAAAATAATTATTATTTATAATTATTTTCTAATACTACACATGCGAACCGATTAAATATATATACAGTACCAGTCAAAAGTTTAGACTCACTTGCATTTAATTCACAAACTTCAAGTTTAAAAAAATAATTGTAACGAAAGAGATAACATTTCAAAAATTATATGATTGTTTTGAATACAATCTATATAAATAAAGATGATATTCTGTTGTTTTTTTTTTTGTTGTTTGTTTTTTATAGAAATCCATACCGTTTGTCCTAAATTCTCCACATTTCGCTTAGTGGTTCTTTCATACCAGGTGCGAACACCTATAAATATTAAAATTCCATCACTTCAGCTAATCTTTGGGTATATTCTTTATTGCTATAAAAATCGTTATGATCTCGCTTTACATTAGATTTTTACGAAATCAACCGTTGGAGTAAAAAAAAATCTCATTTCTGTCCTAACGAAATTTTCTTAACCCACGGCTTTTCTCATTGTTTTCCAAGTCCCCTGAGTGAAACCGGGATATACAGCTAGTTATAAATGAATTAAAAATAAAATTATAGTTGTTATGTTGTTAAATAAATAAAATTTTGTTATTTATTTATTTTACAAAATCTAAGGGTGAGTCTAAACTTATTACTGGTACTGTATATTTTTTATTTGATTGGGCGATTCGACCGTAAAGATTATATTTCTTGATTAATAGAGGTATTAGTCTCAATTCAGGTAGAAGTAGATAATTCATCTATTTCAAAAATAAATAAAAATAGCCGGTAATTAAACGATACATAGATGATCATTTTCTTTAATTTTTGATGAAAAATTAACTGAATTTCCTGATATTTTTTCGAGTTATACTTATCCTTCGAAAGTGAAATTATTAGAAGGTTGCACAGTGGAATTGGGAACATTTGGAGAGATAGGGTGCCATCATTCATCCATAGAGCACAGACTTGTCATCGGCATATGTGCTGGGGGACAATGATATAGCATGTGTTCTCGGATGAGTATTCCTGTTGAGGGCAAAACTGTTTGTAATCCATACACATACAATAAATCAAGATTGGAATAATGAAAAAAAAGTAAAAAAAATCCTTTTATAATTTACAAGAAAAGAAGTTGTGATTATAAGTCATTTAGCGTTTACTCACTCAATTTACTTTAAAAAAATAGGCTAGTGGTTAGCATGGCAACCTACAATACTAAAGGTAGCGGGTTCGCGCTTCGCGACGGCCCTAGGATTTTTTAATGGAAGTAAAAAATCCTTGGCTATGCCGTCCCTCGGATAGGACGCAAAATGGAGGTCCCGAGGCTGTACGATGTCAGGTACTCGTTAAAGATCCTTATCCTAATTATACCTGGATATGGAAAATTTAGGAATCCCACTGTAGCATCGTCCGATTAGCCTTACTAGCATAAAGAGACGTTAAAAAAACAAAACAAAAACTTTAAAAAATGAAACTAAAAAATAAATTAAATTATAATTGTTGTTGAATATTTAAATGAAGTTAACAAAAATAAAATAATTGCATTAATAAATAAGTGCGCAGAAGGGACAACCATCAACAGAAAGGGAAATAAGTTTATTGTACGATATAGAAGTCATAAGACGAAGTAGTAAAAAAAGTTGATTTTTAAGATATTTTATTGATTAAAATTAAAACTTGAAACCATTTTCTTTCCAGGTGTTTAAATATTGAACACAGCCAACTTATTGAAGAAAAGTAATTTCCATATACTTATAATGTTGATATATTTTTTTTACAGTCATTTCCATATACTTATAATACTGATATATTTTTTTTGCCTATTGAATTTTGTTTTCAATTCTTTTTCCTATAAATATTAAAAAATATAACTATTAAATACAATTTAACATAGCTAAGCTATAATACACTTCTTGTTCCAATATTAGAACAGTGGATATGTTAGGGCGCCTAAACATTTTTGGAACAGAAGAAAGTGTTTATTTTTTTCGCTCCTCTAATTACGAAACAAGGAATAATGACTTTATAACAAATCATGATTAAATGAAAAAAATAAAATTAATCACAATATTCAAAATGGTCATGCCCGAACCAGATATTTCCAAAAACGAAATATATGAAATATTCTAACTTATCAATTTATTGTTAGTAAAATCGCCAAACCAATTTTTGAAAAAAAAAATATTTTGAAAAAACTCGGGTAAAATGGATTAAATAGTCTCTACAGTTTGTATGCCCATTATTCAATTTATAAAATGACGAATAAATGTATAGAAGACTGGTTGATCTATATTTAGATCTAATGTTTATAGTTTAAAAAAATGAAGTCATGGAAATATTTACTAGTAACTGTACTCTACGGTTAAAAATTTTTCAATCAAATGAAATTAATATAAATAATTGGAAAAATAAATTAGAAATGATGAGCCTGGATAAAGTGAAAATTATCTATTTATGAATCTTAGCCTAAAAAAAAATGTAATATAAATAGAATATTATATGTAAGCTGGCAGCTAATCACAAGATATGGGAGGACTAACGAATATGTAACGATGAATTAGATTAGATATAATATAAATATATATATATAATTCAATATTGAGTAGTATAATAAAAATAATTTGAAATCTTACAATGGAATTAATTACTGCATAAATCCAATTAATCCTAACTTCTTTTTCACACTAAATTATTAATTACTAATATAATGAAATAGGTGATAAAAAAATAAGAATGGTACTTCGACAAGCACCTCAAATAGGACTGCAGTGAGACTGTTGGCAGAAACCTCACAAGTTAATCCTAATAAAGAGATTCTGACTTTAAAGGTTTTAAAGCACCCAGGGCTAGTATTGTTTAATAATGGAGTTATTCAATAGTTTTTATGCAAATATAATTACGTAACATGTTAGTTCTTAGAAATATATAATTTCAATCGGCTAAAATAAAGTAAGGAATTAAAGAAAGTTAGGATAGTTTGTTAATTAATTAAATTAATTCAAACATCTATATAATAAATAGTTCTTTTTATAATCAATTAATGCCTCAAAAATATATAAATGAATATACGGTAAATCGTACAGTTATTGGCAACCTTAAGACTACATTTCTATGGTTAAATTAAAAAAAAAAAACTTTTTATAAAGGGATCAAATAGAAACTTCCTATAGCTCCTCATTATTTATCCTCATACAAACTCAAGAGGTTTTTTTGGGTCAAAAGTTCAATAGTTTTACAATATGGCAATATTTATTGTTAAAAGTGCCAAATCTAGTTATCGGCACACTGTGGATTTAATTGTGAAATCTTCCCTATGGTTAGTTTGTTAAAATCTTACTTCATAGATGACTTAGAGGACCCTTCAAACATTAGACTCATGTATATCTTGTAATAAAATTAGGACTTGTTTACCTATTTCTTTAAGTTAACGTAGGGTTGCCAATAATGGTACAGAGTGCCAATAACTCTATGGTTTACCCTATGCCCGAGTTAATATTTTTGAAAGAATATATCTATAAAAGAAACTTGTTGATTCGTAATGTAGCTTGTCAATTGTCAGTAATACATTTTTTTCCGCATACACCCAAATGAAAATTTTGTTTCTACAATAAAAATGTGAGTAAAAACTGTTAAAAGCATAAACGTCAGAGTAAGGAAATAAGGTGAATAAGGAAAAAATGGTTCAGCAATCCATTTTATTAAAGGAGGAAAGGTCCAGTGTGGACATTGACATCAAACAAAATTGATTCTCTTAAGGTATTGATTGCTCTTTACCTATAGATAAAGAATATATGGAGGAATAGAAATAAGTGAATTTCCTTAGTGCTTCTTTTATTAATTAAACTATAAGTTAATTTATAAATGTCATAATATTAATACAACGTTGACAATATTAACTTCTTATACATATTTATAAAAGTTGTTTATAATGATAAGTTAACAATAAGTAAAATTAACTAATATAGTATTACAAATATATACAAAAGAAAGATTACTTAAATATCAAACAAAATCTCTTCATTAAGATGAATAAATGTCAAATTACATTTTGTCAATCAACAATTGAATTCTGTTATAAGTAGCTTCCTTTAACAATAAGCCTCTCAAATATAGCTATTTAACCTGACCTAGTCTTCACCATTAAGTTGCCCTGTAACTGAATCTTCGTCAAGAACCGATTTTCCTAACCATTTCCTCCTGAACTCACTGATTATAGGGGATTTTCCTAAGAAATGAATTATAGTTTCATTTTCATTTAGATTGCACATAGATGCAGTTGAGAATGAATACTTGGATAGTAGCACATTTATCCTTTTTTAAGTTGGTAGTAAATAAAAGTACATTGCATGTTGGTGTAATAGCATGCAGGGCAATATATATCCAATCTGAGGACTTGTTAGGATAAAGCCGTTTCAAGACAATTCTTCCGATATTGGATACAATAGTAATCCAACTTTATAAACCAAGAGGGATTTCCTTTACAAAATTTTCTTTATAGTGGTTTCTTAGGGCAAAACGATTTTCTTTTTTTCTTTTTTATTCTTCTTCTTCTCATACTTTCCTCCTTTTAGTATCAAATTTTTACTATCGGATGATAATAAGCTCTATTTTATGACTATACCGGTATAAACATTTTTACGACTGACCTCTGCTGGTTCCCAGTCGTTTCCGATGAAAATTTATCCGAAATACATAAATATTTTAGAGACCCTTGAATAAAAATTACAAATTAATAAATAAGACCATCCTTTCACAGTTCGGTGTTTTTTCAAGTGAAAAATGAGAAGAGTATTGGCCCTGTTTAATTGGAGTATAAAAAAAAAAAAAATTAAAAGGTATACAATGTATTTTTACTTATTTCATACATAACCAATTAATGTTAAGAATGTGAATGAATGAATTAAGCCTTTATTATAAAGAGTAAAAAATAAAACAAAATAATGGTTTATAAAGAACTTGTATGTCCCGGTTTCAGTGAATTAAAATTACTGTTTGGAACTATATACACTGAAAAATTCGTATTGGATAGAAGTTGTATTAGATTTAAAAAAATATCGATATTAAATTTCAAGAGGTGTTCTCAATTGAATTTATAAAACATAATTATAAAATTATAATTATAAACTATATTATTAAATTTATAATAAAATGTAATATCAAATTTATTATAGGCTCTCACATAATAAATTAAACATCTCACATCGTATTAATATGATGGTTAAGTATTATGTTATCGATAACGTAGATTTCAAAAATATTATCGATTTGAAATTTCGATTGATTTGGCGCTTTTTGACGAATAATTGAAACTGTTTATATATGAAGGTCTGTTATGTTATGGTGACATAGATATAAAATGAAAACACTGGTGTACAAAATGAAAGCAACACCTTGATCTTTTAGTATAAAAGTATTTTCATACAGTTTTTATGGTTGTGAATATGTGATAAAATACCATAAATAGGCATACAATTAGTATTCCAGTAAAGTAATACATTCGATTATTTTTTTTAAGGTAAAAAAGAGTAAATAATCAAGCCCTTCTAAAATTTGACAAAATTACATTTTTGATTTGGTACAGTAGTATATGTTTCCCCTTCCTTAGTTTTTATAAGTACTGATATACTACATGCCATACTTATTATATACTAATTAACCGCCTGATTTATCTAATGTTCTTATTATGCTTCACTAATTTATAGAAACTCATTTTTCCGCAGGAAAGCTTGAGTCTTTATCATTTTCCCTTGGTGTAACATGCTTCGAAAGTAGATTTTTTTTTATGGAAAAATGATCGTTTATTTCCTGTGAAGTTTGTTATGTTACTACTTCATAATTCAATGTAGCTATCCGATGTCGCTAAAAATTTATACTCGAGAAAAATATGAAATCTCTCATTTTTTTTTCCGCTATACCCTTCCTATCTATTAAGTTAAATAAATATTACAATGCATTTTATAAAATAAAAAAGACGGTAAAAGCAGACAACTTAAGAAAAGAACCTTTTGGAAGGAACATTAAATAAGGGGGAGCATCCCACTCCATTTAAAAAAAATATTATTATAACTTTTCTTTAAATATTTGGCTAATTATTATTAAAATATTACAGCACAGTAACAGTTTTACTAAAAAAAGTATTAAATTAAAATCAGCCAGTATTAAATGAAATTATAGTTCTTATGAACTATTCAAAAGATGATAAATTCCAAAATAGCTGAAGGGATGTTTCCAATAACAAAATAATTTCATCAAGATACTAGCACAGGGAGTATTTAAAAACTCATCAACAAAACCGGTGAAAAATAGGTTTTTAATACCACACGACAGGATGGTTTTCCAGCAATTAATCAAAACAGGCGGATTTGTATTTTTTTAGAGCAAAAAAAAGACTGTAAATTAGGAAGGATGGATCATTACTATTTTCAAGAGCAGTTGGACAAATAGTTATTTTAGGAATATAATAGGTTTAAATTAAACTGTTTTGCGTTGTTAATTTATTTATTATTTTTATTTTTCAATGAGCTCCTCACAAACTCAGTTGAACAAATGAATGTTCATCTCGTGAATTCTTCCAGGTATCTTAATATAAATTAAATGAGTCATCAGTGCTTTTATTTATTTCGTACTATTAATCGCACATAAGTATATGAAACGTCCTCTTGGAATAAAAAAAACTTTTCTTTAAATCTTCATTTATGACTGAATCGACAAAAAACTGCTCGAAAGTACAGACTTCTTGTATCTGCTCAAACTATCAATTAATTAAAAAAAGGATCATTAACTTGACTATAATAAAACTTTTTTGATTTACGGATTGAGCTTTGGAGCTTAATTAAACCATCTCATTCCACTACAATACAATCCTTACCACCCAAAATCCTTAATGCTCCTTATTTTGTAACAAATAATGTCACACGTGATGGCATTTAAGTTCCTTATGTCAATAATTTATTCCGATCTATGACTTCTATTCATTAAGAACTTATGACCTACCCTTCCGAACTTACTTGTTTCCAGCTTTGCTTGCTACTATGTTCCTGATAATATTCCGGGAGGGAGAGGAGGGGAAATAAAAGAAGTCGGTCATAAGACCTTCCAATTTAGTGCTACCAATAGGTTTTTTCTCTACAATTTTGTTCATGCCAATAATGTTTTTTTTTTCGTTTATATTAATTTATTAGTAGGATTTTCAAGTTTATATTTAATTTTACAAATGAATTCCTAACAATGTTAGGTACAGTAAGTAAATTTTTGATATTGTTAAATCACCTAAATGTTTGTGTTTTTTTGATTCGAATATCAAAATATACTAAGGGGCCGGGATGGCCAATTGGACAAAGGCGCTTGCAACAGGTAATCAAAGTTAAGCAACGTCGAGCAGGTTTAGTACTTGGATGGGTGACCGCTCCATTCGGGTGACCACCCGCCAGTGAATGCCACGCAGTCCAAGCCTACCCCCACCCCTGGGTATGTGAGCCCCTCAGCCTACTGGAGGCGACTCACACCGACCGGGCGTATGAGTGATGTACCTTCCCCGTGTATCCCATCGAGAATCGTGGTGGGGGTTTTCCAGGATATCAGTTACCGCCCGGAGGTTTGGTTCCCTGGACGGTGTGTTCAGGGAAAGAAATATACTCCTCGGGGCCTGCTGACTCTGGGCTACCATAATCCTTGGACCTAGACCAGTTTGTCATTGTCCTTGAACCCGAGAGAGCTGACGTCATAAGTGGGAAGGACACTGCCAAATTGGCCCCAATGGGATTGGTTAAGGAGCTATGGGGACCGTGGTTTCCAGCAAAGTGAGTTTGGGCTACCCCCTCCAGGCTGTCTGTGCTCCCAGCAAGCAACACAAATGCCTGTAAGAAGACCACACTGCGCGGCCAAAGGTCTCATTAGGCCTAATGCGCCAACCGAAAAAAATAGATACTTTTTTTAACTATTAAGTTAGTCCGCGAACGGTAGGAAAGTGGTTTTGGGTTAAAAATAAATATGGGCTGGTGTGATCAGATGGGTGTTACCTACTATGAGCTGCTGTTAATACGGAACAGATGATAAATTTGAATAAAGATTTGCGCCAAAAAGTCCCAAATATCAAGAAAGGACACACAAAGTGATCTTGCTCCATGACAATGCCCCATCACATTCGGCTAAACGGACCAAGGAAACGATCCGAAAGTGTTTGGTTGGTAAATTCTTCCGCATGCGGCTTATTCACCAGATTTGGCCCCATCCGATTACCACCTATTTGCATCGATGGGACACGCACTAGCTGAGCAGCGCTTCACTTCTTATGAAAATGTAAGAAATTGGTTAAGTGATTGGTTTGACTCAGAAGAGGAAGCATTATTTTGGCGGGGAATCCACAAATTGCCTGAATGGTGGGAAAAATGCATAGATAGCGAAGGACAGTACTTCGAATAAAAAAGTATGTATCATTTTTACACAATCAACTCTTATTTCCTATTTGAAAAATTCCGGTTTCATATTTACACACCTGGTAAGTAAATTATAAAATATTTTTTAGAATTAAGAACCACAAATTAAAAAGAAAAACATCAATGAATATTCAAGGAAAATTATTCATCGTAAAAGGTACGTATTTGGCCTGTGTATTATTCTCAAAACGTCCACAATCCGATTTCCGCAGCCAGGACGGTCAACATTTTGACTTGAGGCTTAACAAAGCTTTGAACAAGGCTTAACAAACTTTTAACGAAGCGGTTCAGTTTGTACAATTTTACCTTTTCGTTGTTTAGATTCGGTTCCAGTTAGTATCTTTGACCGCATGAAAGAGCTGATTAGTTAGCAACCGGGATCATTATTTTGAAAGTAATAATATTGGGTAAGCTTGTTTTACAAATTATTTAAAGATAAATTGCCAATCATCCACCATTGAAACACTATTTAAATAATAAATCATTACTGGCACAAAACTGCTGAAGTCAGCAAAATTAACAACAGTAACGAAATTAACTTAGTTAAATAAATGTCGTGGTGATCCCTAAAATAATTTTTAAGCAGTACTATCGGCCTTATCTATCTTGAGGATTGAAAACGTTAGGATCTCCTATAAAACATCCAAACTTTTTAATCAGGGTTTGAAATCGATAATTAAAAGATGAAAATCAAATCCCATCAAAATTTTTACTTCGGTTTCTTAAAAATCATATCCTGATAATAATTTTTTATTAAAAATTGAATTAATAATAATAATTTTCGAGTAATGCTTTTTTAAAATCGGAAATATATGGATTTTTGAATATTCTCCGTGATAGTAGTAGTAGTGAAGAGTATTGCTATAATTTTCCAGCGACAGAACATCTTTATTTCCGAAAAGCATTAGAAATGTTGGCTTAAAACATAAAATACAAGACAGTCAAAATTACCTTGGAGGAGCTGAAAGAGTTTAATTTCAAGATCAGAATTTTGTTTTAAGTACTCAGGTGTCGACCAGTAGCTATATGTTCAAATACATCGGCGAACAGTTTTAATAAAATTCACAAGGGCCAAATAAGTTAAACAATAAAATTTAATAAAATACACAAGTTAATAAAATACACAAGGGCCAAATAAGTTAAACAACAAATTAGTACTGAATAAAAAAAATTATGAATTCGAATGAAACGCCTCATTATTGAACATTGTATTGTATCTTCTAAAATGCAATTTTTATTTTTTGATCCCTATTGACTAATTCAAGATTTAATTATTATTATTTATGTAAATAGTATGTGAATGTGTTTAGTCCTCATTAATACCATTGTATCGACAAGACAAAGTACATTACTATTAAAAAAAGAGTTTCATTCTTATTTATATAAATCAAACTACCCTCGCTCAGTTTATTTATTTTATTTATTTAATTACTCTAAATTTATATTACAGTGAAAAAATCCAGTCTTCCTTTTTGATATATATATTTTTTAAAACATTAAAACATCACAACGTTTCGAGGCTCATTGCCTCATCTTCAGGTGTACAATATTTTACATAATATTAACAACTTTTTTAAAAATTTAATTAACAATAATTATAAAATTTGGAACATAAACATTTATGACTTAAAATCCTATATTACATTATACTCATTATATACATTCCAAAATATATTTTATAACTATACAATACATCGATTCCTTAAAATCTCGTCAAAATAATTAATAATGTCAGATTGCACTTCTTACTTTGGCCACCTCACTGTTACTGGCTTTAGTCTGTGGCTACTTAATCCTATTAATACTTGTACACCTCTTGTCCTAATTATTATTATTTCATGATATATACATACACAACCCATTCATGTACACACACACACACACACACACACACACACACACACACACTCACATACCCACACATAGACCACATAGACAAGACCAAAAGGAATTTTAAAAAAGTGTTCCAGTAAAGTATAAACTATCAATTATTTAATTATATTTTAGGAGCCATGCAAAACAACACGGGATAGATGCACCAAATTATATTTAATTTATAAATACATAGGGACTATGGTAATTGGGTATTTCATACATATTCGTAAATAATGATTTCTTTTAGAAATTTAAATAAGTTTTTTGAACATTCTGGTTTTGGAACTTCAGCATATCATTTGATGTGGTGTATATTTCTCGCTTTTTTCCAGTACTGGACAATCTTCTAAGATGTGTTCCACTGCTAAATTTATATTGCATCTTGAACATGTTGGTAGAGGTTTATCTTCAACCAAATTTAGATTCTAGAAATTCATGAAATTTCGCTTTTCTATAGTTAATGCAGTATGAGTTAAGAAGAAGAAAATCAAGCCACGAAAAATCCTCAAGTGTATTTCGATGCCCTCACTCAGTGAATGCTCATTACTTTTAATATAATAAATATACTTCAAAGATCGATTTAAATGTTTATGCATGTAAATGTAAAAATTATTTTTTAAATTAAAATACAAAATTTAAAGAACAATATTTGAAGAAAGACTACACGATATATTAAAATTCCAAATGAAAAGAATGTCAAAAGTCTTTAAGTACAAATTAATCATAAGTTTAAACTAAAAATCAAATATAATACAAAGTAGTAAATGAATTTTTGGAAAGAATAATTATCAACATCAAATAACCGACTGTTTTAGTGTAATTATTGAACATTCTTATAAGCGTTGTATGTTCGCCCTTTTTGATGAAATTAAATTGAATTAATTTTCGTTTTCATGTTTTTAATTGTTAGATAAATATAAATATATAGAAATTTATCCGAGGTTAGGTTAAAAAAATTAAAGGATCACAAAAAAAAAAAAAAAAAAAAAAAAAAAAAATAGTTTAATACACGGAGGTTTTCCGATGACTATGAAAGGTTTTCCTTATTCGATCACTAATTGGGCTTTGATCACCACTGCAGTGTCCTCCAATTATCTACCGTAGATTAAATATCATTGCGCAATCATCATTAATTTTATTGCATCCTCGTTATTAATGGTTATTTGTACTATTCAAGATATCATCAATGATTTCTAAATGACAAAAAAAAATAAAAATTAAATGGCAGTAAGCCAAAACTGATCGCCGCTCCATCCATTTTTCTTTAATCCAATTGGACTTGACCAATTGTATAAACATGATCAGATCATCATGCGAACTACCCTTACAGTTCTTTCCGCGCGTAAAAGGACGCCAGATTCGAATTTAACTACGTAAAAATCATTGATATACGTTTATTTTTCATTTGTTTATATATCATTATTTATTCCATCTCGGCTTCCTAAAGCGATACATGGATCTATATAATTATTTATATAAAAAGGTTAACAAGCGAAATAGGTGTTTTCAATAAAAACAGAAAAATATCAAATAAATACGTTTTTTCTATGTATTTTTTGTTATATCTACAATGATAAATAAAAACTTTTGTGCAATCTCGTTATCATTGTTAAAACCCGAGATAAAAATGAAGTAGTTTAATGTCATTATATTAATTTGTTGGCTTCTATGGCCCAAGGCCGTGAACGGGAAAATATATAATAATAAAGTAAATTTATTTCTTCTAAATAAAATTATAATACAATAAACGAAAATAATTTACAATCTCACTTGGATTATAAATCCATCAGCTAGAGTTACTACAATAGGTATTAAGAAAGAAAAACAACGAAAGAAAAAAATGAGCGGGAAAATATGTGCCTGTGAATCATAACTATTTCAACTTATTCTAGTTAGATTAGGAGATAAAATGTGAAGAAATTTTATTACTGCTTTCAGTACTTAAACAGACCAATAATTAAAATATTTGTTGCATACACACAAACTACGAAGATTGTTATAGAAACTATTATTTTCTTGGTTTAGCTTGTAAATTTAGAACCGAAGGTTATAGAGAGATATTTGATATGAAATGTTACTAACTTGAATGTTTTTTGTTGTTTAGAAATATTCATGTTTGAAAACACCAAGACATTTTTTTATTTAGTATGCATAATTTAAAGATGGAGAATTACTTCAATTTATATCTTGAGAAAAAAAAAAATAAAAAAAAATTACATAGACTTTAGATTGATTAAATTGATATTGAAATGATTAGATTTTTGCACCATTTTTTAAATTTGAAGTGCAAATTGAAGGCAACATACAGTATTCCATAGATTCTGTTTTAGGTGGATAAAATAGTATAAACACGATTAGATCTTCATGCGAACTACCCTTACAGTTCTTTTCGCGCATAAAAGGACGCCAGATTTGAATTTAACAACGTCAAAAACATTGAAATACTTTTTTTTTTTTTATATGGATATATAGACTATATAATAATTTACAGTACCAGTCAAAAGTTTAGACTCACCCTTAGTTTTGTAAAATTATAATTCACAACATATTATTTATTTAACAACATAAAACCTATAATTTTATTATTAATTTACTTATAGTTTATTTGTTTGTTTCTTTAATGTACCTTTATGCCACTAAGGCTAATCGGACAATGCTACAGTGGGAGTTCTAAATTTTGCCTATCCAGGTATAATTAGGATAAGGATCTTTAACAAGTACCTGCCATCGTACAGGCTCTGGACCTCCATTTTACTTCATATCCGAAGGACGGCATAGCCAAGGATTTTTTACTCCCATTAAAAGATCCTAGAGCCACCCGAGGACGCGAACCCACGACCTTTAGTATTGTAGGTTACTATGCTAAACACTACACCACAGTTTACCCCTATTTATAATTTTATTCTAAACTTAATCATATAATGTTTCAAATGTTACCTCTTGAGTTAATGATGGTGAAAGATATCCACCATATTCTACCTCTTGAGTTAGATTATTAAAATTGAAGATTGTGAATCAAATAGCCATCAACTTTTGACTGGTACTGTATATAAAAAGGTTAACAATCGAAATACGTTTATTCAATAAAAACAAAATATATGAAATAAATAAGTTTTTTCAATGATAAATAAAAACTTTTGTGCAATCTCGATATCATTTTTTAAAACCCGTGATAAAATTGAAGTAGTTTAATGTCATTTTATTAATTTGTTGGCTTCTTTGGCCCAAGGCCGTGAACGGGAAAATATATAATAATAATAATCATATTAATGAAGTAAATTTATTTCTTCTAAATAAAATTATAATAAAATAAAATAAAATAATTTACAATCTCACTTGGATTATAAATCCATCAGCTAGAGTGACTATGAAAGAACGAACGAAAGAAAAAAAATGAACGGGAAAATATGTGCCTATTATTTTTCGATAAACCGTTTATTCAATATAATAGAAAGTTATCAAATAGCAACGTTTTTATTTCTTATTTTTAGTTTTAATGGAACCTCACTACTTTTTCTTAAATTTAGGATAATATATAAAAATATTGGTGCGGGAATCCTGTCGATATCAATTTTTAAAACTCGAGATATAAAATAAAGAAAATTATTCTTAATTATATCCAATATATAATTGGTTTCATAATTTCCTGGGATATTTATATTATGGGTATAGTGGCTGTTAACCTTATTGGAACAATCACCAGGACAACCTCAACTTTACCATTTATTGCTTATTTTCAATGTTTCGGCTATGTCACCATTTTCAAGTCTCAATCTGAACAAGGATGTATTTTATCCAGCTGTTTTTAACACTATTTAAGTCTTTCAGCATGACGACACCAGTTAATGGTTTATATATATTTAATTTATAAAAAAAAAGGAATTTTTATGTTGAATTGATGAAGGCATTGTTTAAAGCTGGATAAATTACATCCTTGTTCAGATTGAGACTTGAAAATGGCGACATAGCCGAAACGTTGAAAATAAGCAATAAATGGTAAAGTTGAGATTGTCCTGGTGATTGCTCCAATAAGGTTAACAGCCACTATACCTTATTAAATAAAATTATTGATATTGTTTCGGCTTCTATTGACACATATAGAGGACGAAGTATGTCATATGTCAGTTTGTTGCACCTTAGACAAGTACAGTATGATCTTGAGAATCTCATCATTACTTTATAAATTGATCTACATGTCGATAAAATCAGAGGAGTATTGAATAGAGAAAATTAGTTATAACAATGTCCGAGAGAATAGAAGGACTAACGCAAAGAGGAACAAACGCAAATACTCTCAACCAAACGAGGTCGGGGTTATAGGGGGGGGGGTAAACCGATCTCAAGCAAATGCAATTAGTCCTAATGAATGGACATCGGGGATAAGGTTTACTAACCAAAGTTCATATTTATGACAACCATCAGTCCTACAGTCAGATGAATACTTAAAGTCAGATGAAAAAGCAATATACTTGACAAAAAACATTTAGAGGGAAAGACTTTAAATTTATGGTATTCTGAAAACAATATTAACCCTCGTCGGCTACGGTGGTTTCTGTCACACATATGCTTCTGTAGGGTCGCACAGTGGTCAATAATTGCTTTTTGGCGGACATAAATCTGCCATTTCGACAATTTTACAGATAAATTGATGGGATCTTTTTTATTACCTTCTTAATAAAATGGAAAAACCAAGAAAACAATTCCCGTTAAGATCGCTTCGGTATAAGTGTCCTTTTTGCTTACCCAAATCCAGGTTTCTTGTGTGTTAATAGATAGTTATCATTAGTATGCAAAAAAAACACGGAAGAACTCAATATTTTTCAGAATTTTCTTTTTTATTTTTTTAGTCTGAGGGTGGGCTTTCATACCACCGAGTATCCAAAAGAAAATTCAAATTTCATAGAAGTTATAGGTTTTTTAAAAACAACTAAAAATTCAACATTAAACTCGATTTTCTCCTTTTAGAAATAAGATAACAATATACCGATTTCATTGAAAGTTTACATTCAACGGCTAGTACATTAAGTATGAGCAACATGAATTTGGTTCGCTTTTTATGTTACAAAAGCAATTTATATACTACTTTTTTTCAATAAAAACCGTTTTTCTCGGTTTTAAAGGGGTGCTCCCCGGAGTTATCATTAGGGGTAATTTCTAGTCTTACTTGTACTACGACCACATAAAAAGATCAGTTAAATTCACTTGCGCCTTTTTTAGAAAAGTGTGTTTTGTATATGTTTACAGAAAAATTGGCACTGTTTGACCCTTTAATCTACTCTAAATGGTACAGGTACATTTACAAGCTCCGTCTAATCTATAACATAAAACGACTACACCTATACATAAGGTTTTCCCTTATTAATGTATACTGCGGTATAAAATTTTGAATAGCCTTATTGAAAACCTTTAGTAGGTACCTGTTATCGAATAAGTGGTTTCACAAGTCAACAAAATTTTGTTTCTCTTTTTCAGTTGATTAATTGAGATGAAAATACCACTGAATACCTGAAATCACATACATTTTTGCACTTCATTAAACTTAAAACGCGAATAAATATAAACTTCCTTTGTAAAAGAAAAACCAACCGATTTATTCTCACTTCATTTGTCATATCAATTTACATTCGTAAGGGTAAGATTTTATGACTTTTCCTGCAAACACTTATTATCTAGAAATAATAATTTTCTACCTATAGTTATTCAGGCATTTTTGTAGTGGAGGGTAAAGGAATTAGGAAAGAGTCAGTATGACTAACTGCTCTTGTTTTGCTAATCGGCTTTGTCTGCCTTACTTAAGATAAAGTTATGTTTTCTCTAGACAATCTATAGCACTACAAGTCTAATTCAGTCCTTCTTGTTTTGTTGCGAGAAAAATGGCAAAGTCCACCCTAAAGTATAGTCCAAATATTTTAACGAGTGTAAATTGATTTGACGAATTAGCTGAAAATGTTATATTGCAATATACATTTATAAGTGAAATCCTTATGTATAGATGTACCATTTAGAGCAGATTAAAGTGTCAAACAGTGCCAATTTTTCTGTAAACATATACAAAACACACTTTTCTAAAAAAGGCGCAAGTGAATTTAACTGATCTTTTAATGTGGTCGTAGTACAAGTAAGACTAGAAATTACCCCAATGATAACTCCGGGGAGCACCCCTTTAAAACCGAGAAAAACGGTTTTTATTGAAAAAAAGTAGTATATAAATTGCTTTTGTAACATAAAAAGCGAACCAAATTCATGTTTCTCATACGTAATGTACTAGCCGTTGAATGTAAACTTTCAATGAAATCGGTATATTGATATCTTATTTCTAAAAGGAGAAAATCGAGTTTAATGTTGAATTTTTAGTTGTTTTTAAAAAACCTATAACTTCTATGCAATTTGAATTTTCTTTTGGATACTCGGTGGTATGAAAGCCCACCCTCAAACTAAAAAAATAAAAAAGAAAATTTTGAAAAATATTGAGTTCTTCCGTGTTTTTTTGCATACTAATGATAACTATCTATTAACACACAAGAAACCTGGATTTGGGTAAGCAAAAAGGACACTTATACCGAAGCAATCTTAACAGGAATTGTTTCCCTTGTTTTTGAATTTTATTAAGAAGGTAATAAAAAAGATCCCATCAATTTATCAGTTAAATTGTGGAAATGGCAGATTTATGTCCGCCAAAAAGCAATTATTGACCACTGTGGGTCGGATCCAATCTTACTTATTTTTGAGCCCCTTTTTCACTAAAATTTGCATTGAAACAAATAAAATTGGCACTAATGTCTATCTAGAGAAGCAAAAAAAACCAAATAAATAGTATTTCAATCTAAAATAATTTTTATTTATAAAGAAAAAAAAGTAGAGATGAGAGATGGTCAACTGTTCTTCAATTACGATAGGTTAAATGATGGTCAGGATTTTCAGTTTACAATGATTTTATTATACGTTGGCTTACCATAATAAAATCATTGTAAACTGAAAATCCTGACCATCATTTAACCTATCGTAAAGAAAAAAAAGTTATAAAATTTCAATCAAATATAATTTTTTATATACGAATGAAAAAAAAACCCAATAATAAGTATTCTATACCAAAAAGACATAAATTAAAAAATGAAATTAATAAACGATTCCAGGCTATCGGTTTTCCCTAGAGCATCTCCTCATGGGGTCCTGGGTTCCCTTTTATTACATTTAGCTGGAACTCTGGCGAATTTTGAACGAATAGGACTGTCCATTTTTATGCTTTCTCCATCTTTGTCCAATCCAATTTTTTTTTTTTTTTTTTTTTTTGCTTGAGTGTTGGCTACGCGTTCTCCTTCTGAACTGTCATTTCTGAACAGCTCGCCATCTTTATTTTCATCCATTTCAAACTCATCCGGAATTTGAGAATCGGGCAAGAATTCATTTCCTGATGCGACATTATGGTCTTCATTATGTTCTTCTTCGAGAGAGATTGCCGTCGAAATTCTTCCCTGAACTCTTCAGCGGATGAAATAATTATGTTGGATTCCATTTTTCTAAAATCAAAAATCAAAGATTTCGCAATAGATTTTACTCATGCAATGAGAAATTCACTAAAGGGATAAATAATTGTAAAAATAGGTTGAATAAAATAAATTATTAGAGCATAAAGAACTAAAGTGGGGTTGAATCCGACCTAAAACATATCTGCTACGGTTGGGTCGGATCCGACCAAAGGCGGGATAAGTGCAAAACGGTACGTTCCTTTTAGTTGTAATTGGGTCAGGAGGTACCTAACGACAGAGGAGGAGGTGCCCTTGAAGGACAGCTTTTTGCACTCACTCCGTCGGAATTGGCGCGAAATAAAACTTTCACTCCGGTCGGATCCGACCCACCGTAGTCGATGAGGGTTAAATGTAGAAAAAGGATTTGGAGTGAAATAAAAGTGGAAACATATGTAGAACGAATATTTGAACAGGGCGCCAGTTATCACACTAGAGACAAACGAAGCTTACGCTCAAGGTTTACTTGACTGCGATGTATATGAAAGTTACCTCAATTAAACCATTTAATTGGCAAAGTACTGTCGTACAACAGGCAATAATATGACAATAACATCTGTGGCAGTGATAGCTTTTGAGTTTCGATAGTCTTTAAACTTGAATTAATGTTATCTATATTTACCTTATTCAAATCTTAGGGAGAAGAGTTGTGCGATAGAAAATCGCCAATTATCTTATGAAAAAATTGATTGTCAGAAATCACAAGGTGCAGCATATAAGGAGAGAGGAATTCATGCTGTGCCGACTGAGGATTGGACATTGCAAGTTCACACATAGCTGCTTAGGAGGATAGAAGGCCCAACATGTGAAAAATGTGGTCATGTCCCTATGTCAGTCCAACACTTGCTAAAAGAGTGCCCACAATTTGAAAAACACAGGACAAAAGTTGGTCTTTCTAATTCATTAAAGGGAATTATGTAAGACTGAATCTATTCGAATTCTTTATTTTTTTTTTTTTTTTTTATTTTTTTTTTTTTTTATTTAAGGCGTCAAACACTAGGGTCATCATCGCCCTTTATTCCAAATTTCGGTTTATATCTTATGAAATAATTCTGTTAATTTTAGAAAGTCTTACAGTTTGTCTGTTACATTGTCTTGCAGTATACTGTATAAGTCATTTGGTATGTCTAAGAGTGTTCTGAATTCTTCGTAGGCCCTGCATTCCATCAAAAGATGCTTCACTGTCAGCGGACGTCCACAAGCCTGACAGTCAGTAGGGTCTTCGCGAGCCATTAGGTGTCCATGTGTCAAACGCGTATGACCTATGCGAAGACGCGTTAAGATTACTTCCTCTCTGCGCTTATTCCTGTTAGAGGATTTCCATGGGATCACTTCTCTTTTAATTTCCTTTAATTTATTTTCAGCTGAGTTTTCCCAACTTTGTTTCATTTTTTTCTTGATGATGGATAAAAAGTCCGCTGCTAGAAACCCTTGATAAGGAATGCCATCTGTTATTGCTTTTTTGGTGGCCTGATCCGCCAATTCATTCCCAATTATACCGCAGTGACTTGGAACCCATAGGAAGAATACAGTCCCATTGCTTATCACGCCCGACTTTATTGAAATGAGGATATTTTGAACTATGGGATTTTAAGAGAAAACATTTTTTAAACAGATTAGAGCGGAAAGTGAGTCACTGCAAATAACTATGGTTTTCTTTGTGGCCTTTATCACATTTAAACTTTTATGGATAGCGGTGATCTCCGCAGTAAAGTTGCTAAAAGTAGCAGATAAGGAAAAAAGATGCTGCCTATCATTGCATATTATCGAGGCTCCTACTCCTATAGAGCTCTTAGAGCCGTCAGTGTAAATGAAGTCAGCGTCACCTAATTTTTCTTTAAGTTCATGAATTTCGTTTTTTTAAATTAGTGGTGCTGTGTTGTTTTTAAGTAGCCTTGTGAGAGGAAGGATGATTTTTGGGGCAGGTAGTCCCCAGGGATGGATAGGAGGAATGGATTTTAATTCCAGATACCTTATATTACATTGAACTAAAATTTTCCCCTACATCTTGTTTAAATATCACGATTAAGGTAATTACTAATAGACATCTGTTAAAATTGTCTTGAATCAATTAAATTATTCTCATCTCGTCGGAAAGTCAATTTTTATTTGTTCGCTTATTGTTGGTGAATAAAATTTAAATGTTATATTGTATGCAGTATTCTCCCTGAATAGGAAACAGTTAAAAAAACTTTCTTCATATCCGAGAAACTAATTCAACTTCAGCATTAACTTTTCTCTGAACATACTTAAGTCGATTCTGTTCATGAATATATGCATGGTAAAAGGGAAAGAGAGAGGGAAAATAGAATACAGAGAATTCCTGGCTGTGCAAGATGAAAAGGGGCGATAGGTTTGGGTTTATAAGATCCATCGCGTATATTTTCATCTCTTGTTTCACTTAAAGCGGGGAAAACGCTTTCCACAGCGAAGGGGTTTTCAGTTCTGATTAAGTGCCCAACTTAAATTTTAGAGCGAGATGTTAAACTTTGAATGAACTTCTTCTTTGCTTCTGAAATACAATTAGGGATTTTATTAGGGACGGGAATTAAAATGTGGAAATCAGATAGAGGCTCCGTTGTACACCCTTTTTTCTCTCTCTCACTCTCTCTCTCTCTTTCCTTTTTTTGAAAATGCTTTTACTTTTTCCATTAAAAAAAATAATTTGAAAGGGTCCTAATTAATTACAAGTTTTTAAATTTAGATATTTACAAAAACGAACACTTCATATATTGTCACAATTTACAAACTGATTTTAAGATATGCCGCAAAAATTGCAAGATCTAGGGAGAGGCGTCATTGAAGAGGAAGGATTTGGCACCGCTCGGAAGCGAGCTCCGTGGTGCAATGGTTAGCATACCGCGCATGTCACGCGGAAGATCCGGGTTCGACTCCCGGTGGAGCCAAATTTTTTCTCTTCATAAGATAAATTATTTAAATAATTTAAAAACAAGGTGGTCACCCACAATAATGATTAAATTAATATAAAATTACAAAGAAAATAAAATACGTAATGAAATGGTATGTTAAAATAAATTACAAAATTTATAATAATATTTTTTTTTTCGATTAGGGTATATTGTGCTAATGTATAATCTTAATCTCAAAAGTTAAATTTACATATAAGAAATTTTATATAACATAATAAATATCTTATCAAAATATTTATAATATTATATAAATAAAAGTTATGACTCTGTCGATGTGGCAGAGCCCCGAAACGTCGATCAATATTACATGCATTTTTAATGAAATATCATTAACAAATATTAGTGCTTGAGAATTAATTTAAAAAGGAATGTCAGCATCTTACGATAAAAGTATTAAATATAATACATATCTCAGGTTGTACGTATAGTAAAAATATATTTAAGTGATAAATATAGAACACTCCCACAATAGAGCAGTCTTAATTAGGAAATGTAATTAGATTATGTGATAATACAAACATATAAATTCTCTTATTGAGAGAAAAGGGACAGTTGCAATCTGGAGCTTTAAGAGAGGAAATTTAAGGGAAACGACGTTTATGTCAATAAAGAAGAGATTACCCAACGATGATGTGATTGCATCATCAAAATAAATAAAGAAAAATAATTTGTTCAGTAACAAAGATAAGGAGTAGAAAACAACTTTTTTTTTTTTTAAGTAAAATAATCTGACGATTTTGTTTATATGATTTTTTATACTATTTAAAAAAAAAATCCTTGCAATGGCTAATAGGTCTTAGCGACACAATTGTTAGGATTATATATACATATATATTTTTTTTTTTGAATAAATTAAGCACTCAGTTAATACATATCGAGGGCTAAAACGCAGGACCTCGTATCTCAAAAATCGTAAATTGTTCAGGGGGACGAAAAAGCTGTTTAAAATGTTGAACGGCATTAATTTTTGAACTTGAAATATTTTTTTGGCCTTAGAAATGTCAAATATATAAGTGATGTGATGATAAAAATACTTCACTTAGGATTTTCAAAAATTACCGTTACTCACGAGTTACTGTTTCTATGAAGTATGTATGAAGTATTTGCGAGTATGAGGAGTTACTGTTTTCTTTAATTTTGAAAAGTAAACAATTTTTGTAGAATTGTTTCCTCTCGTAAATAGTTGGAGCTCATAAAAGTAATGAGAACTGCATCAAAACACCAATTTGGTCAAAAATGTTAGTTACGAGGTCCTGCGTTTTTGCCCTGAATATATTTAAAATATGTTTATATTAATGTGAAATAAATTATACATTAATTATAGAGGTGAGTTAAAACTTTTTTATTTTGGAAAGCCAACGTTTCGATCTAACTTGTGGATCTTCATCAGGGCTTCTGAGTCCAGAGTAATACAAAGACTCAATAATTGAGATATCACTTAGTCTAAGAAAATGAGACGAAAAAATTTGCTGTATGAGATACTTGGCCCATCAAGTCAACATGTCAGGTACAGTGAATAAAAAAATAAAATAAATAAATAAACGGGAGAGGCGGCCATGTGATAAAGAAGGGGATAGAGTGAAAGCGTCCCGTTTGATATGTCTGGATTTACAAACTTTGGATTTTATTGAATAAAGTAGAAGATAAGAAATATTGATGAACCGAGGCACAGATAAACTAATAGATAATTAAATAGTACATTTATTCATAATTAAGAATGATGATAAAAATATTAATTTACATTCTTTAACTAATTCATTGTTCCTCATAATACCACGAATACCTGATGGTAAGGAAAGAAACGATTCTCAGAAGTAAGGGCTAAAATATAAATAAAAAATAAACCAAAGTAACCCACTCTTTAAATATAATAATTGTATCTCAGGTGAAATTGAGTGTAAATGCAAACATTTTCTTTGGTATGAATTATAATTCCAGGTAATAGAGTGAAGTACATGGAAATATTGAATAAAATATTCAAGCGTGTAAGCATAGAATAATGAAATATAACGGTAAATAGGTTAAATGATGGTCAGGATTTTCAGTTACAATGATATTTATTATGGTAAGCCAACGTTTCGATCCAACTTGTGGATCTTCATCAGGGCTAAAAGAAAACAAATATATGAGTATCTATGCTAGAGGGTGACAATAATGGATACATTACAGAACTGATAATAATATAAAAGATGGTGTATACATGAATATTAAAATAAGAGGCTGGTTAACAAGATAAAATAAAATCTGATATTTACCTACTGAGTCCAGGTGGATACTAAGGCTAAAGGTAAAAATAAGGTGAGAGGTAGTGGTAGGGGGTTAGTTTGCCGACTTCAAAGGTTTATGACGGGGAAATCCAACGCTTTTGAAGTGAAGGCACATGACAACTGAGTGAACAAAAATATTTTAAAAACTAACAAAGTAGATGGTATTGTATACAAATAGTTGTGTCTGGACTGAATAATAACATAAAATATCATATCTAATATCATACGAATACTGTCATATGAATTAGAAGAATGAATTGTAACGTCATGTTTAGATGATTGATATGATTTTCATTCTGAAGGTTGATGGATTGTTTGTGACATCTAACTTGAAATATTTAAATTTAGCACTGTGGCAATCTAGAACTAGCTGGTGATGACAGGGAAAGCTGGCTGCAATAGAAGACGCTATGGCCAATAGTGTTGTAACTATTCAAATCATAGAGCAAGTTGCGATTGGTTCATTTAAAGTTGAGGCTGACAGGTAACCAAATTAGCAAACCAACTCCGCCTATTGAAACTTATTTCCATGACTAGTAATAACTATCCCTGTTTCCCATCCATAATAATTCTGCTTCGGGTGCAATCGATTACGGGAACTTAACAACTTCCAACAAACAACATTCAAACTTGACAGTGATATCCGACTTTATATCTTTATATAATCGATATCACCGTTAATACTGAATAATATAGTCCGTGAGCTGAGGGCCAAAAAGGTAAGAAAATTTTTGATCATATAGGCTAAAAGTACTCATTTCATAGACAACAAATGTGAAATTTTTCACGATCGCAGTACTTTCCCTTACTATATATTTAATATATAGGTAAGTGAAAGTAAAAATACAACGAAATGATTATTGTCCTCCAGATTGCAATTGAAATAATTATTGTCCTCCAGATAATCTTCTCTCTTCACTGACTCCAAGTCCCGTCAATACATATTGAATTGAGCAATCGGGGGCTGGAAAATGTCCAAGAGTGGGACCTAATTGATAGATTTTCATTGTAGAACGTCATTATATCAATTACATATAATATCAACATGTGAGATATAATCCCTTATATCAATCAATAAGGGAGATATAATGATATAAGCTATAAGGATACGAGCGTGCTTAAAACTAATGAAACATGTTCTTACTGTTATGTAGTCTGAGGTGGTTGAGTTAGAAGCAGGAGCTACTTCTTATGATTTAGATTCACTCAATGACTTACCTGGAAAACAAAAAAAAAAATAAAAAATTATACAAGTGTAAATATAAGTTTTCGGGGTGGTTCCTAAATTCGTCCAACTTATAATCAAATTTTAAAATAATTCTCATAACTTCGTCCTTGAGGTTTTGATAATCGAAAAAGGAATTCGAAGTAATACTTAAATTATTTGGGTTGCGTTCTTTTTTAAATTGTATACAATAATAGTCGGCGCTTTAAAATGGTCATATATAATCATGTGTCAAATTTGAAAATATAAAATATATCTGACCAAAAATATAAAAAAGCGTTTGCGAATCGTTAATGTGAGAACATTTTTCCGCTTATTGTTATGAGATTTTTAAAAAAAAATAAATTTATAAGGTTTATTATTATAATTTTTTTTTAAAAATGACAAAGATAGTTTAATTTTTTTTTTAAATAAACTTCAATTATGCACATTTCAGAAATGTGAAAATTCAAACTGAATTGGTGGTTTTTAAAATTATCATGAAGAAGAAATTTGTACCTGATTTCAAAACTTTTCGTAAGTACAATCTTGATGAAATGAATGTAAGAATTATAAAAATTATTTGGCCTTATTAATCATAATTAATGTAATCCTTTAATGTCCCAGATATGGGTTTATCGAAAAGCAATCATGTTTAAATTCACCAATTATATATTTTTATATATTTTTGACATATATTTATATATAAATAAAAAGAAATACCAACAATTCATCATATTTCTACCCTACGAAGAGGGTTAAGTAGGCAATTTTGAACAATCCTCTGTTTTTTATTATTATAATTTATTATACTTACTGAATTCCAACATATCCCATCAAATCGCTATTCGATACCTCTCACGTATAATATATGAATACAATTCTACAGACCCTCCAAAATTCTCAATACTGCTTGCTTTAATGCCGTTCTTTTTGGTCTATTCATGATAATCCCAAACTTCTATTATAAATACCAAGCCCTTTAGTTTCTAAAGCCACTTAAATCTTTTATAATATTTTTTTCGTTGAAAACTTGAATTATGCACACTTCAGAAATGTGAAAATTCAAAAACTGAATAACTCTAATAATTCTTAATTTGTGGTGTTTAAAATTATCATGAAAAAGTACCATCCCTTAAATATTGCATATGATATTCCAAGGCGTCTGAATATAAGATGTCCATTGGATCTTCTACTAAATCTGTAAGTGTAAGAACTACTACAGTAGTCTCTCGCTAATCCGAACCTCGATAGTCCGAATTCGATTTAGATAAGTTCTAAATTAATTCAATTGTACGGGATTCCGTACAACCAAACCTTATTAGAGCATCTTGGAACAAACTGTTTGGGAAAAGAGACACGGAGTATATTTTAACTGGGTCTAACCTTGTTTTAATATCAAAACTTTTAAAGACTGTCAATCCAGAAGTTGAAATCGAAGAACACGAAGTGAATGATTGGATTCAGGGGAGTGAAAAATATGAGGTAGCACTAAAAACAGATGATGAAATTGTAAGCTCCGTTCAGGAGCCATCGGAAACTGAAGATGATGGACCGTCAACTGTGGTTCACATTGTGAAGCATGAAGATGCAGTAAAAAATTTCAACTACTGCATTGATTGGGCCATCGAAAACCACGTACCATGGCAACAAGTTTTATTACTTCGTCATCTTCGAGATGAAGCACTCCGAAATAGTTTAGAAAAATCGCAACAAAGAAAAATAACTGATTTCTTTAAAATATAATTTGTTAACATAAGTAAAAATATTTTAATATGTATATATGTATATTTTGTGTTCTAATAAAATAAAATTTACATGAATTTTTTTTTCCCTACTTTCCCTCTGTAATCCGAATTTTTCGGTAATCCGAACACCCCCTGTACACTATTAGTTCGAATTAGCGAGAGACTACTGTACTGGATTTTTTTTTTCGTCTTGGAAGTGAAATGTGTGTTCTAATCCAAGGTTTTAAAATCTAATGATCGTTTGATACAGGTCATTAGATTTAAAAAAATATATTATTGAGATAACTTATAAATTAATCAATATTTTATATTTCTTTACAAAATAAAGCAGTTGGAATATTATTATTCTTCACGCCTATTGCAAGGAAAATGATACAGACAAAAGAAAAAAAAAGGAAGAAAAAAAGGCGGATTTAATAGAATTTCACCAAATGCCGGGGAAAGAAGATTGGTCTAGAAGAGATTCCTTCTATTGTTAAGGCACTCGAAGAGGGACTAAAGAGCTCAATTTAATCTAAATAGTTCTATTTTTTAATCAATTGCATTGAAAAACTCTTATTGTGTTTGGAATTAAATTTAAATAATTAATTAATTTAGCCCTTTGCAATTTCGTTGATGGCCGGCCATAAGCAGTAAATAATCCGATTGTGTAAGAAATAGAAAAAAATAAAATAAAAATATAGATACGATAGGTTAAACGATGGTCAGGATTTTCAGTTTACAATGATTTTATAATGGTAAGCCAACGTTTCGATCCAACTTGTGGATCTTCATCAGGGCTAAAAGAAAACAAATATATGAGTATCTATGCTAGCGGGTGACAATAATGGATACATTACAGAACTGATAATAATATTAATTAAATTAATTAAACCGCTGGAATTTTCAATTACCATCCATATTGATAGTTTTTGCAATGCTAAAACAATTTTTAGGTGTCTTTTACTGCTTTACAACCACTTACTCTATGATAAAAAAAAATCATTTTTAAAGAAATGAATTTAAATAATAGAAATAAAGCAAATATCAGCAAGTTTTATTTATAACTAGCTGTGTATACCGGTTTCACCCGGAGAATTTAATTTTGTAAATCTATAAACTGAGACTTTTATCGACTCAAACGGTCGATTTCGTAAAAACCAATGTAAAGCGAGATCATTATAATTTTTATAACAATAAAGAATATACCCAGAGATTGGCTGAAGTTATGCAATTTTAATATAGACATATGTTCGCACCTCGTCTGAAATAACGACTGAGCGAAATTTGGAGAATTTATGACAAACGGTATGGATTTCTATAAAGAACGAACAGAATTTCATCTTTATATACATAGATTATAGCTGTATATCCCGGTTTCACACGAGAAATTTCATTTTTCTAAAGAAACGGTCGATTTCGTAAAAAAAAAACATTGTAAAGTGAGATCATTATGATTTTTATGACAATAAAGAATATCAGCTGAAGATCGGCTGAAGTTATGCAATTTTAATATGGACAGGTGTTCGCACCTGGTCTGAAAGAACCACTGAGCGAAATTTGGAGAATAAAGAATATCAGCTGAAGATCGGCTGAAGTTATGCAATTTTAATATGGAAAGGTGTTCGCACCTGGTATGAAAGAATCACTGAGCGAAATTTGGAGAATTTAGGACAAACGGTATGGATTTCTATAAAGAACAAATAAACAAACAAACAGAATTTCAACTTTATTTATATAGATTACAGACTTATTAAGAAGTATTAAAAAAAAAAAACTATTGTTTTCTTTCTCATATTTATGCAATTATAAAAGAATGTCAAAGAAATTAAATAGGACTACATTGTATAAAATCAAACACATAAAATTAAAGATAACCATAAGGGTAGTCGTTGCAATATTATCGGACGCGGAAGGGTGATGCCGTCCAGTAGTCTTGTTTTATTACTGATGGCCTGTATCGGACCCCGGAGTCCGATTCTAAAAAACAACAGAATTCCATCTGTTAGCAACTTTTGCTGCACTAAAATGCAATAATCTCATTAAAAATCGACTAAATTGAGTCTTTGAGGTGTTCGGTCTTTCGGACATGTTCATGTGATAATCGGCTGTTTACAACACTAAAATTAAAAATAAAACAATAAAATTTATTAAAATCAAAGTATTAATCTCCAAAAACAAGAAGACTAAAGAAGACCACTAAAATAATGAAGCCCTAACCATCTCTAACCAATCAGAGGAAGACTGAATAGAATGGGGGACAACCCGTTCCTATGTATTGGAACCCTCAGACTGATTAATATATATATTTTTTTACAACACTAAAATTAAAAATAAAACAATAAAATTTATTAAAATCAAAGTATTAATCTCCAAAAACAAGAAGACTAAAGAAGACCACTAAAATAATGAAGAAGGTTCCAAATTTAACCAGATAGGGTCTCAAAAATTTACTTTTATTTGATTATTTATACAGTCCAAGTCATATTGTATTTATGTTGACGTTTCGCTCGACAGAGAGCATTTTCAAAACTAAAAAAACAAAAAACAAGGGAAAATCACAGCTTTGTAGTTAAATTTTACAACTGAAACATTATAAATAAACATTTTTTATTTTTTTAATTGTAAAATTTAGCTACAAAGCTGTGATTTTCCGTTGTTTTTGGTCTTTTTAGTTTTGAAAATATCTGCCCTTAAGAATATCTGCTTAAATTTGGAACCTCCTCTATTAAAATCAAAGTTTAAAACATTAAATATTTTGCTTATTAATAACAGTAGATATAGATTGTGGGATATCAATATTCTTATATTTTTTTCAGGAATTCAATGGTGCAATTCAAAGTTGTTAATGTTAATAATCGGAGTTAACGCCTTAACTGAATCGAGAAACGAGCATCATATGTAACACCCTCTTGGAAATAATGGAATATCCTGTTTTCGATAGAGCTCTCCAAAAACTTGGAAAAGTCTGTTACTAAAATACCACCATGCGATGGTCGTATCTCCAATCACTCGAGTGACCCATTTAGATCAAAGCCATCGGTTCCAGTGCTTTGAACTGTCTGAGTCCTAGAGACCCAACGCCTTCAAATTAATAACCAATAATTAATTAAATAATTGATCACCCAATTAACAATAATCAATTAAGATGCATTTTAGTAGTAATTAAAATGCTTTTTAATAAAACACCCTTCCTTTAACATAGCACTAATCATATTGGCATCCCCTGCGGGAATTCCACTTCGTCTACATAGCACCATTTATATGTATGTTTCGGAAGAAAGAGTGGAGTCCGGAGGATCCTGGAAGAGTGCTTTAAAGATAGGAAGTGTGGGATGTTCTTCAGGTGAAATCAGGGGGAGTGTGAAGAGATTTCAGAGATGGCGAAGCAGAAAGACATCTTGCAGACTGAAGATTGAAAGTAGAGAAAAACAGAATGATACTCTGTAAAATTTAGATTAAAGGAGATCCATATTAAGAAAGCACTATAGTCTTTTTTCTTTTTAATTAATTCAACCATTTGTATAATATAGTACACGCGCACACACACACACACACACACACACACACACACATATATATATATATATGCAGTTAGCAAAAAAAGTCTATGTGCACCATGCCAAAAATCAAATTTTAGTCAAGGAAAAAAAGGAAAAATAACAGACTATTCTTTTAATTTTTTCTTTATAAATTAACCCTTAATACTTGATCATTTTTAAACATTTTCAATTTCATAAACAACGTTTTAAGACATTTATAAAAATTATTTATACAAAATAAAACAAAGTCTGTATACACTAATTATTTCAAAAAATAATATTTTTTTTTGGTAAACACATTGTTATTGTGGTGTTACTATTAGCTGGTAATCTTGTTGCAGCGCAGTGGTGCACTCATTGTAGGATTATCATTCACAGATCGCAAAATTGCAGGCCTGTGATTTCTCAAAATTTATTTGGGCCTCCCAGATCTTGGTTTACTTTGAAGATAACTGGTTTCTTGGTAATGCTTAATTATTCTTTTAACTGTAGGGTGACGTTTCTTAATTATTTCTGTCATTTATCTTAAAGATTTTCCCTCATTTCTTAAATTAATAATCAATTGTCTAATTTCTACACAAATGTCCATTTTTAGCAAAGTGACAGAAAAACTCGCAAATCACGGCCACTATAAAGACTTAACTGACTAAAATAAAGCTTTTTGTTTATATTGAAAACGTTTGTGTATTATTGTACAGTATTTGAAGGGGTTTATAAAAAATGTACACAGACTTATTTTGCAATGGTTCAGGAGTTCTATTAGCAATTATCTTTACCTTATCTTTAACGTTATATTTATTTTTCTTTTGGTTGTGAATTTTAATTCTTTCAAAGTTACAGTTTAAAAGAAAATAATATAAAAAATGTTTTCTTCATTTCCTTTGATGTCCTTGATATATATATATATGTATATATATATATATATATATATATATATATATATTATATTCTTATATGACTGTAAATGCTTAATCAGCAATATTAAGTTGGACGAAGCATGAGATGGTCGTAACTCCAATCATTCGAGTGACCCATTTAGATCAAAGCCATCGGTTCCAGTGTTTTGAACTGTCTGAGTCCTAGGCGCCAGTCTCCTCTCGCCCGACCAGCTTGCAAATACTTCAAACGACCTTATTTTTTATTCATTTAATTTTTACTTATAAACTAATTATTAAAGTATCATCAAAGTCCACCTAATGGAAATGTAAATATTCTTTTAAATAAAATAAATAGCTAATAAAAAACGCTAACATTCCCGTCAATATTTTAATGTTGATAAAAAAAGGAAATGAGAAGACTTATAAGTCATGATGACCTGTGGAAAATGGAGATAGGCCAATGAAGAAATGGAGCTGAAAACGTGTAGAGGAATTTTTGAATAAACTAAGACCCCAAAGAGAAATACAGAAGAATTTGAACTTTTTTTAGGCGTTGATGAACTGAGGGTTTTACGCCTCAAAAAATAAAGGAAAAAACAATAAACAATAAACAAGAAAATAAATTTGGGAGAAAACTACGTAAATATTACTTCAAATGACTGAGATTTAATCGATCAATATAAAGGCTCACTAAAAAAAATACTTACTGAAAAATATATATAAAAAAAATACTGTAACTTTTTTTTATTTTTGTTTTATTAAAGTTACATTGATAAATAATTTCCGTTCTTAAACCTTAACTACTCACCTGAATCAATGTTACTTATCTACACACCTCGGGTCAATATGGCACAGAACAAAAAAAAAAAAAAAAATTAAACAACCTTAGGGTGTAAGATATTAGTTTTAAACAACAGGAGAAGGCTTGAAAATATATATTTATTTATGTATAAAATAAATGAAAGTTTCAAAATATGAATAAAATGTTGAATTATAGGTCTGAAGTGAAGTACTAAAATAAAAGAACTCCTTAACATTACTATTATTAACATAATTTCTTTTGATTTAAATTTTTAAAAAAAATTTCTACGAACAACCTTTGCAGTTAAAACAGAAATGAGTGATTTTATACAAATTTAATCCCCACCTCGGACACAAAAAAATGGCTCACCTCGGGTCAAAATATCGATTTAGATAAAATAAACACCTCCCTTATTTTTCAGACACTGCCAAGATGTAACTGGAGTCAAAACATAGGATATGTCAAAGTTTGGTGATCATTCAATGCCAAAGAGGTATAAATACAATGAAATGAAAATTGGTACGGGTCAATATGACCCGACGTGAGTAGTTAAGGGTTAATATTTTTCCCACATTCGTCTTAATACTTAGGGGATATCCTTGAATAAGAGAATTCGATCATACTTTATTTAAAATAAATATTCTGTGAGGTTCTTTTCTTTTTTTTATGAGTTTAGTTTGTCACAAATACATAAAGTAGAAAGTGATTGACCGGTAGGTTATAGCCATCTTGAGCTTATTGCTTGAACGTGCCCTGGTAGAACTAGAGTCTGTTTTCCTTCCAAGCGGCAGAAAATCTACTCCGAGTTTGAACAATCACATTGAAGGCCAGTTTCTATAGAGAGAAAACTTCTGTAACTGTAGAAAAAACAGCTTTTCCGAGCCCCCTCCCCCTTACCACTACCCTTATGAAGAATATAAGAAACTAAATCAGACCAGTGCTCATTATATATATATCAAACTTTAGAAGCAGGAGTAATATTTCATTCGACATACAAACAAAGAAATAAAATTTCTCTTTTTTTTTTTTATGTTCACTATATACAACAGCATTACAATCAATTTATATAAATTTTGAATCATTAACGATAGATCAATACAAAATGGCTAAAATTTTATCTGATTATCAAGCACTGTGAATTGCAAATAAAATTAATTTTCATTGTATAAGAATATAATCAAATGAATAGTAAATAATATAAAAAATTAGATAGCGTTAATCACTGGCCGATAACCAAGGGGGGGTTTAGTGGCTGAGGGTAGGCCCCCCCCCTAAGGCGGAAACATCTTTTTTTTTTAACCAGCATTTATCCATTCACCTTATTTTCAAATTAATTATTACTTAACAGTCATATGGGGACATTTTTTTCTAAAATTCAATAAAATAATTTAAGCCCCCCCCCCCACTGGCGGTAGTAGTCCTAACGCGTTTCTTTCAAATGAATTTTGAATACTATTTAGGGATAAAAAAAATTATAGAATAAATATTGTTTGTGTGTTTACTTATTTAACATCACTTTATGCCACTGAGGATAATCGGAATGGTAGTCCTGAATTTCGCCTATCCAGGTACAATTATGATAGGGATCTTTAACACGTAAGGTGCGGCATCGATCCCCGGGGTCCGATGCCTTACATCTCCCTACAGCCGATTTTCACATGAAAATGTCCGAAAGGCCGAACACTTCAAATACTCAATTTCGTCGATTTTTAATGAGATTGTTGCATTTTAGTGCAGAAAATGTTGCTAACAGCTGAAATTCTGTTATTTTTTAGAATCGGACTCCGAGGTGCGATTTTCGATAAAGACGTATGGCGTAAATCCTGTATCGGCCTGTCCTGCGCCTATTATGTCTAGTTCAAATCCTTACCAAGAGATAATGCCCTTGAGACGCTCATTTAATTCCCTTTTAATCAAAAGATAATGCTTTCGTCAAAGTATTCCCATCGGACCCCGACGTCCGATATCGTCCAATTCAGGATACCCCTAAAATACGCCGCCGCACCTAACGTGTTAACGAGTACCTTACATCGTACAGGCTCGGTACCTGTTCCCCAGAGTTACTAGGGGTTCTAAATGTCGCTTAAAAAAAAAAAAAAAAAAAAGTGCACCACCTCAGAAATTTCATGGAATTGCTATACCTCAAAAGTATTGAAGCTAACGGACAATATTAACATTATCAGTTATAAAATTATCCTATTGAATTTCTGACAATAATCATCATTCATGAATTTAATTCATCATCCAATGGGGCGAATTAAACTATACGGTGACATATTTTAATAAAAAAATAAATATGAGAACTTGAGAATATAATTTACAACCCTTGTGGGCCAGTGGGCGAAAGTTGTGGAATAGCAGGTGTGAGTTTCGTCAGCAAGAAATAAAAGTGAATTGGATTGATGATTGTAATGAATGGGGCACGCACGTATCCATTTTATGACTCCAGCCATTCCAGTTCCTCTGGAAAACTGCCCCCCCCCCCCAACTTAATCAGTCCTCGGTTCGGAATTGGTGTTGGAACAGTCGCACATGGAAGAATTGGCTCAACTAGCTTTCAAACAAATTTAATATTTTTCAAATATGTAAAGCTTAGGATAATCTTCTTAATCTTTCAAGTCTTCATAAGTTTGTAATAAAATAAATTTTATATGTTGTACAAGGTTATTGGTAATGCTGCGATCAATAAATAAAGACACAGCCCATAAATTGTGTAGTTTCCTTAACGAAATAAACTTCCCGTTATAAAGATGTGTGTTCCCGTTATAAGTCAGCACTCCTTTTTTCATTTTTCATCATAATTATTCAGTAATACTTTTGATATAGGCTATTCTAATTAGTTTTCTAAAGTCTATAGAAAGAGTTTGGCGAAATAGGATTTGAGAACAAATCTTGATGCCAAAAAAAAAAAAAAAAAAAAAAAAAAAAAGGTTATTGGTAATTCGACCTGAACTAATAGGTGTTACAGGTGATGGGTGGGGGGGGGTGGAAAAGTGACAAATTTCAAGATGTTTGCAATTTAAATTTTAAATTCTTTACAAAAATCAATTTTCATTATTAAAATAAAAATTTCAAGACACGGCGAGTACTTTTATATGGATGGAGATTATTGTGGTATTATTACTGGGTATCAGGAATTGAAATATACTCCAACTGTAACTTTAAAAAAAACTTTAAATATTTGAAGGAGGAAAAAATGACTTAAAACAAGATCAAATACTTATCTCGTTAACGGTTAACCATTGGATAACAAAGTGTGTCAAAATAATCCCACATAACGTCGTTGATAATTCAAATGGTCGTATGTCAATTGACAACTGATTTTGAGGAGAAAAAAAAATCATTTTACTTGCAATCAATTTCCTTTTAGTTTTTGTGTTTGATTATCGAAGGAAACATTAAAATTCTTGATCAGTTATTAATTTTACTCTCCTCTTCTTGGGACTCTCCAATTGATTTAAATTGAGGATTAGGGTGACCATTAAGTTTCAACACCTTTATTTTTTATTTTTTATTAAAACTTAATTCCAGCATACGTTTCGGCCGTTCGGTCATCATCAGTGCTGAAATGTGATTGATGAAAAAATGTTTCTCTAAAAATCCAGAATCTGTGGTTTGTCCTAAAATAGTTAAAAAATATAGGTATCTACTACCCTAGTCCTACTACCATATCCACTACCTAGGGTCAATTTAAATTAAAATTATTATTATATTCATTTGTAAAACTTTTTGTGTGTTAGAGTTTAAATTTTCTTACAGGCTGGTATCACTCAGGATTAATGACCAAGCGAATCCTGAAATTCGAACTTTTTTTTTTAATGTGCATGATTATTCTTTTAGAATCGTCTTTTAGGACCCTTCAGCTACCCGTTTCGATTACAAAATCCAATAAAATCGCTAAATCGAAAATTTGAAACATACGACCTTTTGCAGTTTTAACGACGATACCTAATCTGTAGCGGATTATTTGACCTTGATTTTTTAGATAAATAACGTATATTCATTAGTTTAAAAAAAAATCTATGTTGTTGACTAGTGAATTTATTTATTTATTTATTTATAACAAAATGGGCTTTTCAACCACTTGGGTCATTTTAGCCCCCATACAACATTTGCAAAAGAAAAGAAAAGAGTACAATTATAAATACAATAGTAACATAAAAATTATGGGTGACAATAAGGAATGAAAACAATAAAGAAGGTAGTAACGCTACAAGAATTTAAGTGTTGTTTGGGAAGAGAATAAAGGATAATATTATAAATGAATAAGTTGGGAAGAGAATAAAGGATAATATTATACATGAATTATAGTGAAAAACAAAAGGACAATGAAAGATAATAAAGAAAAAAAATACATTAAAGTTTGACATAAAGATTAATTATTCGTAAGAACATGAACAATTTTTCGGCCATCTTCAAGGTGTTACTTAGTATCTCGCCTAAGTCGGTTCCAAGTCCCACTTCTCTCCGCTCTATTTCGTAGGCATAACACTCCGTGAGGATATATGATACCGTCAGAGGAACACCGCAGGTGATGCATTGAGGCGGGGATTTCCTTGTCATGAGGTACTCGTGGGTGATCCTGGTGTGCCCTATCCGTAGGCGGCTGAGAAGTACTTCCTCTCTTCTGTTTAGCTGCAGTTCTTTTCGATTTGGAACTACGCTGGGTTCTACCACTCTTAATTTGTTGTCCCTCAGTCTGAACCAATCGCCTTGCCATTTCTCTCGCGCCTTTTGCTTTACTAAGGCAATTACTTCTGTGGCTAGTGCATATGTTACTGGCTCTCCTTCTTTAATCCCTTTTTTCGCCATAGTATCAGCAAGCTCATTGCCTCTGATACCACAGTGACCTGGTTGCCTAGTAATGTGTTAAAATAAAGTATTAAACTTGTATTACTTCGTATAAAATTTTGCAACTGTTAAAATATATTAAATTTATGTAGGAATGATGTAATAAATTGCATTTAATACATATTCTAATATATCTGTGGCTGCAGCGTAAACCGTGTTAAGTTCAGATTAAAAAATATTTTATTAGTTTCCTTGCACATGACTTGAAAGAATTTTTCAATGCACTTATTAGTTTATTTAGAACCTTACACGGTAAACTACCTCCTTGGTGTTTACATTTCTTGATCTAGGAGTCGCCAACAAAGTTTTATAAACCTGCGAAGTCATGGGAAAAGAAATTTAAAAATCATTTCTTAGTTTGTATTTAACACTCTTTCAATATAATGATATTTAATAATCGATATATGTTTTGTTGTTGTTTCTTTGTTTTAACGTCACTTCATGCCACTAAGGCTAATCGGACGATGATACAGTGTGAATCCTAAATTTTGCCTATCCAGGTATAATTAGGATAGAGATTTTTAACGAGTACCTGACATCGTACAGGCTCGGGACCTCCATTTTACGTCCTATCCGAAGGACGGCATAGACAAGGATTTTTTACTCCCACTAAAAAAATCCTAGGGCCACCTCGGGACGCGAACCCGCGACCTTTAGTATTGTAAGTTTCTATGCTAACCACTACACAGGTGACCCCTGATACACTCTGGGTAAAGCCTCCAAATTTAGACATAAACGTTGACTCAAATTAAACATAAAATTAACTTAATTATTGTTTAACTAACCCCCCCTTACCACAATTAACGTATATTTTAACTGAGATTAATCCTTATCGGATTAAGATAGGTTAAATGATGGTCAGGATTTTCAGTTACAATGATTTTATTATGGTAAGCCAACGTTTCGATCCAACTTGTGGATCTTCTTCAGGGCTAAAAGAAAACAAATATATGAGTATCTATGCTAGAGGGTGACAATAAATGGATACATTACAGACCTGATAATAATATAAAAGATGGTGTATACATGAATATTAAAATAAGATGCTGGTTAACAAGATAAAATAGAATCTGATATTTACCTACTGAGTCCAGGTGGATACTAAGACTAAAGGTAAAAAAGGTGAGAGGTAGTGGTAGGGGGTTAGTTTGCCGACTTCAAAGGTTTATGACGGGGAAATCCAACGCTTTTGAAGTGAAGGCACATGACAACTGAGTGAACAAAAATATTTGAAAACTAACAAAGTAGATGGTATTGTATACAAATAGTTGTGTCTGGACTCAATAATAACATAAAAATGAGATAATAGGTATTATATAAACCTTTGAAGTCCGCAAACTAACCCCCTACCACTACCTCTCACCTTTTTTTTACCTTGAGTCTTAGTATCCACCTGGACTCAGTAGGTAAATATCAGATTCTATTTTATCTTGTTAACCAGCCTCTTATTTTAATATTCATGTATACACCATATTTTATATTATTATCAGTTCTGTAATGTATCCATTTATTGTCACCCTCTAGCATAGATACTCATATATTTGTTTTCTTTTAGCCCTGATTAAGATCCACAAGTTGGATCGAAACGTTGGCTTACCATAATAAAATCATTGTAACTGAAAATCCTGACCATCATTTAACCTATCGTACTTTAAGAACAGTTGACCACCTCTCATCTCTACTTATCGGATTAAATTTTGGAGTTCTTTTTACCACCCATACATAGAAGGCTGGTTCATGATTTTACGGTATTCGAATAACGATCATAAGAGAGATATTTAAAAAAAAAAAAAAAAAAAACTGTATGAATGATAAAAATCAAATTCTCATAAAATTTATTTAACTTTCCGGATAATGTCGGCTATGAATATACCGGGTTATATGTGGGACAAAGTCCACCGGTTAGGCATTGCAAACTGATGCATGGCCCCGCGGGACGAAGTTGTAAATACAGGGGTGTGATAAATGCTAACGATAATGCCGTGAGATAGGAGCTTTGTCCAGATCTCTAACGAATATTAACGGGCGAAAAACAGCTATACCATATTTCGATAACAAATAGACGGTTACACCATTTCAAGTAAATATAATCCTAATGCCGTATATAAAATTAACTTATTATTTTATTTATTTATTATTTTTTCCTTTTCATATTCCGTTTTAATTGTTAGTTCCTTTTAAGAATTCAAGCTGAATACAGTAAGGGCTGAAGCTTCCCCTTCCTTCAGTATCTCTCTCATAGTTTTCGCCAGTTTTACCTTTTTGCGTACACATACATCTGTAGGGGAGAGCGGGGTAGGTTGGCAACAGTTTTCACTTTTTTGTTTGTTGAGTCGTTCCTGTTAATATAATCCCAATATGATACCACTGTAAACTCCAAGTATTAGAGTACTTCAAGTATTTTTTTCACAACATAATATTTAATACTAAGATCATAGAAAATTGAAGAATTCGTCAATCCAGAGTATGCTAATTAACCCCCTATGTGGGGCAGGTTGGTCTAGAAGTTGGGGTTGCTTAGCCATCTTATTCAAGTACTGCCTGACACATATTATTGTTATTAAAAGCTGCAATATAATGGTATAATAATTTTGAATCGGTTTTTAACAGCTTTTAAGGGAAAATAGAATGACAATAGAAGAAGATAGAAGTTTAAATTGTCGTCACTTTTTGCCTAAGAAAAATTGCCCTCATCCTCCTTGCTGGAACTAAAGACAATTGGTAGTTTCACCTTTGTTTATGTTTACCTTGCTTTTGTGAATTGGTTCTGCGCCAAAAAAAAAGTTAAAGAGAGCCAACTAACCCCACAGGAGAGATCATATGAAAGATGACGACCAGGACAGGGGAGAACAATCAAACAAGGAACTGGTTAGTCGAAAGGTTAAGTTTTTCAAAGGAGTTAGGGGCTATGTGAACAGAATCGGAGTAAAATGTTTTTCCATGTCTTTAAACCAACTTTATTGAAAGTATAAAAATTTACTTACATGTTGAAAAATAGATCAATGGAGCACACTCTTATCTCCACTGTCAGCATCGGATTGAAAACTCAGGACAAGAATCCCGAGGTCGAGCGGGTCACATGGTACAATGGTGGGGCCTTCACAACAGGTGTGACGGAAACTATAAGCCAATGGCCAACCTACCCCCTATGCCAACCAACCCCGCTCTCCCCTACTATATATCTAACATTTAAAATTGTACTGTTGCACTGTTGGCAGGTGGGTGCTTCCAGATTTCTGAGATGGTATCCATCTGTAAAGGTATACCATGTGTAAATGGGCAGTGTCCTATTCTAATTCTGTACGGTACGATTTCTTCCCTTCTCGATTTTCTATTGCTGGTGACTCATTTGCTACACTCCTGCCCATATCCTGAAAGTTTTCACGTTTTGCTCATCTTTCCCAATCCTCGTGCGCGATATAGCTTGTTATAGTTATGTTTGCTACTTCTCCTTTTCTAGCTAAATTTTCTGCCTGGTCTGCTCCTTCGTTTCCTAGTATCCCGCAGTGGGATGTAACCCAGACTAATGGTTTTTTTTTTTTTTTTTTTTTTTTTTTTTTTTTTTTTTTTTTTTTTTTTTTATGTTCACACAAGATATTAAATAATTCTTTTATTATTGAATTAGTTGGGGCCGGGTAGTTGAGGCATAACATGCTCCTTGAATCTGTTGCAACGGTCCAGTTTGTATTTCCGTACTCAGCTATCCAATGAAGACTCTTCATGACAGCTTATGCTTTTCCAGTAAATATAGATCTCTCTCAAATAATTATAATAAAAAAACAATGCTGCATTATCCTCGGAAGCGTTAAAAATGAACAGAGACTTCTAAAACATTTTTTAAAAATATTTATTTATTGAATTTATTTTTTTATATACGGCTCTACGACCCACACCTTGATTCTTGGCCCCGCTCCAGCATTGAACGCCATTCAATTGAAATTTACAACTGTATAATTTCAGTACAATAATTTTTTTTAACGTCCGTTTTTTGCCACGAGGGCTAATTGGGAGGGGTTATCTGCGGGTAACCAACCTCTTCTAATCCATGGCAAGCCGCTGAGTCTGTTCGGTAAGGCCGCCACCGAACAGAGTCGAGCGGGCTTGGGCGGGATTCGAACCCTCAGCGCCAGCGTGGGAGTCGGAGACGCTATCCCCGACTCCCACGCTGGCGTGAACAATAATTAAATATGATATAAGCAAATTAATGACTTGAAAAGGCATGTGGAGAAATTACTCATTTGTAGAACTCCAACATTGTTTATAATTTAGTAGATATGTAGGCAATGATGTTTTTACATTTTACATTTAAAATATTTTACTTTTGCGTCACCGTTGTTTCACTTGTAATTATATTTTGTAACGTTGTTACTAATTTAAGTTTTTTATTTGACGTTGAAAATTATGATATGAAATCAATAAAATTATTTTTAAATAATTTATTTTTTGAAGAGAAAAGATTTGGCTCCGCCGGGAGTCGAACCCGGGTCTCCTGCGTTACATGCGAGGATGCTAACCGCTACACCACAGAGCTCGGCTCAAGGCAGAGCAAATCCTTCCTCTTCACTGATACCTACTCCCCCTATCTCACAAGTTTTGCGAGTAGTAGCGGGAGGTGGACAAAATTTAAAATTGGTGGTCAGCCACAATTTAAGATTGGATTAATTAAAATAATTTTAAAAAAATTGACTTATGTCAATAAATATCATAAATTGGACAAAATTTGTCCACCTCCTGCTACTACTCGCAAAACTTGTGAGATAGGGGGAGTAGGTATCAGTGAAGAGGAAGGATTTGCTCTGCCTTGAGCCGAGCTCTGTGGTGTAGTGGTTGGCATCCCCGGGTTCGACTCCCGGCGGAGCCAAATCTTTTCTCTTCAAAAAATAAATTATTTAAATATAATTTAAAATTGGTGGTCAGCCACAATTTAAGATTGGATTAATTAAAATACAATAAAATTATTTTAAACCAACATTTGCGTTACCGTATTATTTCGAAATTACAGGATGTAAATATTGTGGTAAGGTTAATAGATGTTATAGCAAAATCCTAAGAAATATGGTTGGTTATCCAGTATAGAGGAAATTCTGGAAATAATCTAACCCTTTACTTAGGAGCTTAGGAAGCCATAATGTAGGAAAGCTTAGGACCTAGCGAAAGAAGAGGATTTGATATTGATAAATGACCCTTTGCCACCACATTGTCTGCTAAATTATAACCCTTGGAAGGGGGAGCAGTTTAGTGGGTATCATAGGACACAAAACGTCCTAAGAACATTTTACTTGGGATACATATGCACATGAAAGGTAAATTAGTAAAACAACTATAATAGTCTTATGTAAAGCATAAAGAAAGTAGGTCTGCTAAAAAAATATAGAATAAAAAAAAAATTGTTCGTTAATAAAATTGATATATTTTCTTATTGTTATTGGAGTTTGACCCAAAAAAGAAAAGTGTTCTGAATTCGGTTGGAATGGAATAAAACGGTCAAAAAGTTACGAATTATCCCTCCCGCCCTTGAATACCTACCCATAATGACATTTAAAAGGAATTAAAAGTCCTTTTACTTCTATTTGACCAATGAAAAACTGGCAAACTGGTAAAAAGTAGATAATTAATCTATCTATCCATCCCATTACATTTCGATGATATTATATGTAAGGAACCAACCTTGATATACTTCTTTTATTTGTCCTACGTATAAACGATTACATTTCAAATTTCGCTGAAACGGAATAAACGACTTCTCACTTTTACTTTTATAGGCGTTCCAACGAGGGTTGTCTTTTTACAACAGGTTTTTTTTTATTTGCTCCAGAGATGCTCCAGAGATCGCGGTCCAGTCAGTCTCCATCTTAGAGGCTTCGGCCTGCCACTTTCTCTCCTACTTAGCTTTTCCATCTTTTTCTGGGTCGTCCTCTTCCCCGTCTTCGTCCTCTTCCCCGTCTTTCCTCTTCCCCCGGCGGCTGCCAACCTAAGTTTTGGCCATCGCTCACTGGACATTCTTCTTACATGGCCGTACCATCTTAGCCTTCGTTGTCTGATTCTGTGGTTGACAGACCTGTCCCGAACGACGTCGTTTCTGATCCTGTCCATGCTTGTTACTTTTAGGGATCTCCTCCAAAGCTTTAACCCTTGAGTAAAGCTGAGATGCCGTGCTCCAGGTTTCAGATGCATACATTAAGAAAAACGGGTGCAGCATGCGTGCAGCTTTTCGAGCTTGTTCTACTCCTTTTCGTATGTCTGTTTCTCAGGATCCAGAGGAGTCGAGGTAAGGTATCAGACACTTGAAAACATCCTCCTTTGTACACTTCTCAGAGTCGACGAGGAGATCACTGCCATTTCCAGCGCTAATAGCCATGTACTCGGCCCACAAGCTCGCAGAAGGAAGTGAAGGGGGGATTGTACGATTTGCGTGCCGATAGAAGTGCCAATAATGTAAATAGCTGTCCAGAGCCCATTGAGAGAATCCGATAAGATAAAAACAAATAACCAACAAGGGAATAAAGAAAAAATATGAACTGAAACCTAACCACCGCCCTAGAGAAAAATATTGAAAAGGTTTCCAGAGAAAAGTTCCTTAAACGATATTGGTCTATTAATGATTGCGAGAGAAGAACTAAAAAAGAACTATAGACGGAAGTTCATATCTCTACACAAAAATGGATGACAATAGTAGTAAAAAGAAAACTTACTCAATTGTTAAAAAAAAAACTATTGATAGTCTCAATAGTTTTAAATATTGATACTTTTATATCACTAATCTAGAGTAGAACATAGCTTCTAAGAGCTTTTTGTCGTTTAAGTCTTGTGTGAGGATTTGTATTAAGTATATTTGTATTATTTAGTCAATACTCTTTCCAAATCCAAATTACAGAATGTACTGAGATCCGCCTCCGGTTTTGAAGAAATGTTTGTGATTCGAAATTCTTCATCCTCAAAGTAGCATTGTTTCCAGTAAAATTCATTATTAGAAAGATCATGAGGCACTCTAATTCTGATCTATCTTCTACGACTTCTTTATATCTTTATATATATAAAAATCTCGTGTCCCGATGTTTTTCGGAGATAAAATCAGAAACTGCTCAACCGATTTTGATGAAATTTGGCTGAACGTGCATAGTTTTGTCCAACTTAAAAGATAGGATAGTTTTTATCTCGATTATTGACCACTATATTTCTTTTATTGGGAATTATTGCAAATACAGTAGGCCGTGTTTAGATTTATTAACATGGCGTTTTATGTCGATTTTATAACCTTGTTGTTGTTTGTAGGGGGTAAAATTAGAAACTACTCGACCGATTTTTATAAAATTTTGCTCATTTCTGCAGTTATGTCCAACTTAAAAGATAGGGTAATTATTTATCTCGGTTATTGGCTTCAATATTTCTTTTATTGCAAATTAAATGCTTATTATACAACAGTTGAGTGTGATTATTTTTAAGTTCTATAAATTTCTAACAGATGGTGGTATAAGTTTATTTATTGACACAACATTTCATTTTATTTCGATATTTAGGATGGTTAAGCAGAAATTTATTTTTTTTCGGCTTGGACTATGTTGCGGCCACAGGTAATTTTATTAAATAATTAAAAATAATTGTTAGATAAAATTAATTGTTTATAGCCAGTATAAACAAATTGTTTATAGCGGCCCAGTAGCTACGTTTGGTATTAGCCAATACCAAGCATAAGCCGGGCCAGTGTAGCCTTACGTGTGCCGTAAGAGAGACAGGTGAGGTAGCAGCTACCTAAGGAAATTGATCGAGCCAGGCTCAAAACTGCTTCAGGAGCACAGAAAGTTGGTCCAGACAGAGAAGTTGTTTCCACAAAGACGGTAGAGGACATTAATATTCATTTTTTGTATATATGTCGAGTGGAAGTTCTAAAAGATATCAATTTAGTTTTTTTTATTTTTTTTCTTTTAATTGTTTTTATTGTAACCAGAGGCATATATATTTATTTTATTTTTTTTGTTTAATTCAGGATTTTTCTTTCTTTTTTATTAAATGTTGACAAGGGTCTTATTTATTTTTTTGTTTTCGATAAAAGGAAAATTATATGTAAATATTAATTCATTTATAGTTGTCACAATAAAGATATTGTATTTAAAATTAAAATCATATTTAATTCTGCAATTACCAGAGATTTATATTTAAATAAGGTTTAGTTTGAGGAAATTCTAAATTCAGAATTTCCAAGCTGCCTTAACAGACTAGAAAAAACGCGTTTCCCCATGGTTTTAGAAAGACAAGTTAAATTAAATCATTGTGCACCTATTAGCACTACAGTAAATAGAAATTGTGAATTCTAATAATAAAAAATGTACATCATTGTTGTAAAAAGTTATAAATTAACGTTATCTATCTCATTCATAAAATTAAATTTTTATATTTTGATAAGTAACAAGTAGAACATTCAGCATGGTTTAAGTTTGCTCGCTTTTCATAACCTGTTTCTGGTAGAACCTCAACAAGTAGACGTTATCCCATTTCACCATGTGTTATATTCTGAGTTTAATTAATATGTATTAGGACAAAAGATTAATTTGGTACATTTTGGCTAACTTTCTATTGTGATTGTACTAAACCCTATTCCAATTATATTCTTTATAGCTCCTTTTACATGTGTATCACTTATATTTAATCTCGCATCTGCTGAAAAAATTCAATAAGTGCTAAATAAATGGATCGTTAATACTTACTACAGTCAAATATGAGATGTAAAAAATAAAAACATTAAACCTTCTAAATTCTATACCAAACAATTTTGATTTTGGCGTAAAGCACTATTTTGAATCCCGTTGATTTTTAGATTAGCTGAAACGTCAACTTTATCATTGAATTTTGATTTGATTGCATTAAAAATAATGGGATATAATTAATTCAACCCATTATAGCTACTGAGCCACAGCAACGCCTGCTCGTATCATAATAAAATAAAATAAAATGAATCTTTGGGTCACAAGTTAAATGTAAAAGGATTAAAGCGTTACGGAGAATTTTTTTTTTTTTTTATTTAACCATGGGATAGTTTTAATCCGTGGCTATTATTGCCGACTGTTTTAATATTGAAAAATAAAATTTAGATTTTTATTTTCTCTCGTCGTACACGAGGCCATTAACAATGTCATTCTGCGGTTACTCTTTCTAATAAGCTCTCTGATCCAAGAGCTGGTAAACGCTGCTTTAATAGGACCATTCGGCCGAAGTAACGACTGACTATAACTTGCACGCTCCATTAAAGTGTTCACGTCTCGTCCATTTAACTTCATCAGCCATTTATTGTCCATCATGAGAAATTAATTGCTTAAAAAAAAAAAATCTCTTTTATAATCCACGTTTACCGAGGTTTGAATAATTACATCCAGGAGTGACTATGCATGTCGCCTGAGAGTCATGGCCGAAGATTAAAGTCCTCGCGGAGGGGGTTAATGGATGGAACGGGGCTTAGGGCAAAAAGCGGGCTTAACTATGCCCGTAATAAATGAGTCAATAAGTGTGTGGCAGGGTTGGGGTATATTAGGGGGTGGGTTGTTAACCATGTTTTGTCTCCTACGGCAGCAAGTCGATGGGCGTTACACCAGCAATGGATGTGTCCCCGTCAATGGGTTCCGGTTTTGGCAGTAAAATTAGGGAGGACCATTGTTCATGTTTTGTAAGCGGTAAAGGGTAAATTTGTTAAAAGAAGCCTACTTAACGATCTAGCGTTCTAAGAGTACTTTATTTTCATAGCCGAAAAGACACGACCATTTAGTAACGGAGCAAAATTAGACATTAATCGAATAATTTACATTATGAAAAAATATTGCATCTATATATAATATCTATATTCTTATCTGTTCTATTATACTTTTCGGGCAGGTATAGTTCGTAGCTTTGACTGGCAGCAATGTTCCTCGAAAGGTAAAGACCACTACGACGTGCACCAGAAGGTAACTCTGATTCCATGGTTCTCGACTCTTAAATGTCATGTCAACCGTCCAAATTTATTTAAACTGATGAGATTAAGAATAAATCATGGAAGAACTAATAAATTCTTAAAGTTAATGGGTCTAGTTAAGAGCGGTGAATGCCCAACATGCGTATGCCCTAAAGATCCTAGACACATTATGTTCCAATGTAAAAGGTTTGAAAAACAGAGGAGAATTAGTCTGGGATCGCGGATCATAGATGATGGTGAGGAAATGCTGCGGTCATTAAATAAAGACACAAACCATAATTTGATTAACTTTTCGAACAAAATAAACTTACCGATATAAAGATGTGTGGTCATTAAGCCATCACCCCTTTTTTTCATTTTTTTATTATCTTAAAGAAAAAAACTGCTATCATAATTATTCAGTAATACTGTTGTTACTTTTGTTGTAGGCTATTTTAATTAGGTTTGCGAACAGTTTGGCGAAATAGGATTTACTAAAAAACCTTGGTTTCAAAAAAAAACAACCAAAAAAAAAAAAAACATGCATATATTAATAGTGACAAAAAATATCTTAGTAGGTAACGCATCAGTGTGATTTTGAAAGTGCCTTGGATCCTCTATGGTTTCAGGAGACCATCCGTCTCTATAAAGGTAGCAATCACATATTAATAATTAATTAAGGGGGAAGCCTATGGTTGAGCTAAGAATAATTGGTGATATAAGTCAATTCACCACGTACAAATATACTGATACAGAAACGACACTTCCTATGAAAGTACTGAACACAAGAATCATCGTTGGTTTTAGAAGTAACTACGAACCATATCGGATCAGAAACATACATTGATAAACAAAAATATAAATAAAATAAAAGATTTGGCACCGTTTGGAAGCGAGCTCCGTTGTGCAATGGTTAGCATACAGCGCATGTCACGCGGAAGACCCGGGTTCGATTCCCGGCGGAGCCAAACCTTTTCTCTTCAAAATTAAATTATTTAAAATAATATTGTGTGAATGAGTCCTTACAGCTCTAATATTAATGCCGTTGATTGTGGCAGAATGTATTAATTCTTCCAATAAATAAAAAATAAAAAAATTACTCGGTGTAAATTAATCGAAAAGACAATAAAAATAGATGCGGTGGACCAATAAAATAAAATAAATAACGAAAAGAAAAATACACCACAATCAAGACACAATGTAGACGCAATTAATAAAAAGAAATACAATAAAAAAAAAACTAAAAAAAAGTTAATAAAACGCAATAGGCACAATAAAGATAGAAAAGTTATACATATTGGCAACTGTGAACAAAGATATGTTGCACAAGTTAATCGGTACTACAGGGTAGTTTTTGCCAATTCAGCTAGGTTAACGAATGAATAACATCTAGAATAAAAGAAAGGCATCAAATAATTTTGATTAATCTCTTAATCTTAAAAAAAAAAAAAAATGTTTCACTAGCAGGATTATTTCATACAAGCCGTATATACCGGTTTCACCCGGAGAATTTCAATTTTTAAATCTATAAAGTGAAACTTTTATCGACTCAAACGGTAACGATTTCGTAAAAACCAATGTAAAGCGTGATCAAAACGATTTTTATAACAATAAAGAATTTACCCAGAGATTGGCTGAAGTTATGCAATTTTAATATGGGCAAGTGTTCGCACCTGGTATGAAAAAAACCACTGAGCGAAATTGGATAATTTAGGACAAACGATATGGATTTCTATAAAGAAGAAACAGAATTTCATCTTTATTTACATAGATTATAGCTGTATATCCCGGTTTCACCCGCGGTATCTCATTTTTCTAATTAAACGGTCGATTTCGTAAAAAAACATTGTAGAGCAAGATCATTACGATTTTCAACACAATAAAGAATATCAGCTGAAGAACGGTTGAAGTTATGCAATTTTGATAAGGACAGGTGTTTGCACCTGGTATGAAAGAACCGCCGTTCGAAATTTAGAGAATTTAGGACAAACGGTATGGATTTCTATAAAGAATAAACAAACAAACATAATTTCGTCTTTATTTATATAGGTTCTAAACGTTTCGAGAAAATTGTTGAAACGAAAAGGCTCTGAAGATGAACCAAGGTAAAAGCCAGGGGGGCGAATAATGCTAATAAAAAAAAAAAAAAATAAAATAACCCAGATCTTCGATAAAAAATAAAATATCTACTAAGGAATATTGAAAAACTGGAGATGAGTTCAAAACAAAAAAAATGTTTAATGGTTGTATATTAAACTGGTTAAAAAAGAAGGGGTTTATGATCCGGTTAAACTGGTTATGAATAATTTTAACGGGCCTAAATATAATCTGACTATATCCGGCCGCGGTAACCGTTAAACTTATCTGATTGGATATCAACCCCTACCCCATTATTCGCCTAAATTCAATCTACTTAGCCCGATACAATTTTATTTTTATAAGAGGCTTCCATTAATAGAGATTACATAAATTATTCATCGGAATTAAATAAGCAAAGGCATTAAGGCGGTAAAGGCCACGACGGGTGAATGAAAGTAAAATGCTTGAATACATTATTTAAGGCTTTGCTCATTCACTTCTGAAAATATAGTTTCTTCGTATGTAAGCATACATAATTTAAATAATTGGCTACTAAAATGATTATATATCTATAAGTTATAAATTAGTTAAACACGATATATTATAAAGGTCCTGAGAACTTTTTTTTTCGTTTAAAACGGAACGAAAATCTGATCGGGATGGAACTACATAATACATAATCAATTATTAAATTTATTACAAAATGACGTGTTGAATATTAAATTTTATTATTTTAAATAATTTTATCTGAAGAGAAAAGATTGTTGAACAGAAAACAATGGCTGGATGGGGCAACGGTTAACTCAATGTTTAAGAGCGCTGCAATTATAAGCCGATATCCCCGTTCGATTCCCGACATTGGCCAATCTTTTATATTCAGATAACATTATTTTAAAAAATAATTATTTTGTATTATTCTTTAGCAATAAGCGTTCTATATCTTTATTAACCCTTTGCACTCGAGGTCTTCGGAGCGGAGCCATTTAAAATTTGTCTTCAAACTCGAGGGCTCCGCTACGGAGACAATGTAAATAATTTTGAGTTTTTATATTTAAGGGTATAAACAAATCGTAAAAACTACGTATAGGATATTTCACTTTTGGTGATGAATGACGGTCGCGGCTCGCGGGGTTTTTCATTATTTTTATAGTACGTTAATCTTTTAACAACGGCTCTATTTTGTGGTTTTAATTAATCTTTTATTTTCTCAATCGTACAATAATTTAGTTCTGGGCACCAAATAATCCCTTTACTTTGATTTAGTTTCCCATGTGCTTCTACTTTCACACTTTAGGTGCTTTAGGTGCTTAAGGAACGGCGAAACCTTTGTGAAATTTAAAGGATTTCCATCGATATCCGCTTCTGTTCTATTAATTATAAAACTAAAAAAAATTACACAATTTTTAGGTCTATTTTCTAATTGGGTGAAAATACCAATTTTAGGTGAAACTACCAATTGTCTTTAGGTCCAGCAAGGAGGATGAGAGCAATTTTTCTTATGCAGAAAGTGACGACAGTCTAAACTTCTATCTTCTTCTATTGTCATTCCATTTTCCCTTAAAAGCTGTTAAAAACCTATTCAAAATTACTATACCATTCTAGTGCAGCTTTTAATAACAAAAATATGTGTCAGGCAGTACTTGGATAAGATGGCTAAACAACTCTACTTTCTAGGCCAACCTCCCCCACCTAGGGGTTAATTGGCACACTCTGGATTGACGAATTCTTCAATTTTCTATGATCTTAGTATTAAATATTATGTTGTGAAAAAAATTCTTGAAGTACTCAAATACTTGGAGTTTACAGTGGTATCAGCCCTATTGGGATTATATTAACAGGAGCGACTCAACAATAAAAAAAGTGAAAACTGTTGCCAACCAACCCCGCTCTCCCCTATAATTTAAAAAAAAAAATGTTTTGTAACTATGTGTTCTTGAAGTTTCACATATACATATAACCTAAATTTCATTACAATTCCTTACTTGGTTCTAAAATTTTACTGTATAATATTATGTTTTAATGGTGTACGTTTTCGCGAATAAGTTGCGTCAAGTTGCCGGTAAGTAACGTCCGAAACGGTGCCGAGTGCAAAGGGATAAAGTAGTAACTTTTTTTCATATCGATTTTATTGACACCGCATCATAAGAATCGGTTATTACTCTAGATGAAAATGTTTAATTCAAACTAATTTTTTTTTGTCCAATAAACGTTATAAGATCGATTTATTTAAGTTTAAAAAGTTTTAATGTTTCGGTATTAGGTTATAAAAAAGGATCTATTGAAAAATCCCGTAATGTGTTGGGGAACTGAATCCCAGCTCGCTGCGGACTATTCTGTGAGCCATGGTTAATTTAACCTTCTGTTCAAGCTTTATTTCGCTCCAGTTGCTCTTTTCAGACAAAATCGGACTTGTTTTAGGCTATGTGATGCTATATTTATCAAACGGTGATAAAATATTTCAAAGGAGATACATAGAAAGAGATTGATGAGCTTTGAATTTTTTTGGGGTTTTTTAATTTTTCCATACTAAATGAACTGTAACAGAGATATATTAATTCTGCATCGATGGGTATTTCATCATAAAAAAAAAAAGAAGACAAAAAGAGCAAGTTCATGGCTAAATTAAAATATAATTGAGTGTGTTAATTATATCGTTTGTTTCAGGCGACAAAGGCATAACTTTCAAAGTCTCAATGATATTGAATTTTAATCGATAGTACCAGTATACAGAAATAATGTGTAATAGAATAAAAAATAAAAAATCTTTATTCTAACGCATTAGTAAGATTACTTCTTTTAACTCATGGAAAAGACATCTTACATACAAAAAATTTAGTACTATATATGTATTGAAGAAATGTTTAAATAAGTAGGATTCATAAGAAAAAAAGGGAATGAAAAGATTGTCAAATATATCAAAAATATTCGTGGGGTGTATTGATATCTACCCCAGATGACATTTAAAAAAAAAAATTTGGTTTGTATGATTAATATAAATTAGTTACCTAATTAATATTCATAAATAAATTTACAAATCTACATCTGACATCCAAAAACTTTTATTTTTTTGCCCGTTTTGGATCAATTTATCATTTAATGATTTCATTGTGTCGTACAGTACCTGTCAAAAGTTGAGACTCACTTGTATTTAATTTACAATGATTAAAAAAATAATTGTAACTCAAGAGATAACATTTCAAAAATTATATAATTGTTTCGAATACAATCTATATAAATAAAGATGAAATTTTGTTTGTTCGTTTTTTTGTTTGTTCTTTATAGAAATGCATACCGTTTGTCCTAAATTCTCCAAATTTCGCTTAATGGTTCTTTCATATCAGGTGCGAACACCTGTCCAAATTAAAATTCCATCACTTCAGCTAATCTCTGGTATATTCTTTATTGTTATAAAAATCGTTATGATCTCGCTTTACATTAGATTTTTACGAAATCAACCGATGGAGTCGAAAAAAATCTCATTTCGGTCCTAACGAAATTTTCTTAACGCACGGCTTCCCTGTTCCCTGGGTGAAACCGGGATATACAGCTAGTTATAAATGAATTAAAAATAAAATTATAGTTGTTATGTTGTTCAATAAATAAAATTTTGTTATTTATTTATTTTACAAAATCTAAGGGTGAGTCTAAACTTATGACTGGTACTGTATATTAAGAGAAACTGAAGTTCATTCCATTCAAATTTCAATTTTTTATTAGCAAGAAACGTTAAAAAATTAAGTTCTTTGAGTCACTAATGCTTACATGAAGATTTTTACTTATATATTAAAAGTATAAGTATATTTATATATGTGTGTGAGTGTGTGCTCACTCGTGCATAATCTATTCAATTATGCCTTTAATTACAAATAAATCAAGGGAAATTATAAATTTTATTGCAAGGAGTTAAAAAAAAAATTCATAGTAGTAATTAAAAATAATACATGGCTTTATTATTAGCTGAGAAAATTTTTCCGCTTTTTTCAGGTCAGGGTCTAAACATAATTGTACTAAATTACCATGAATGCTTAAGTTTGGAAAAGAACGTCTAAGTAGATTGTTATGTGGTATATGGTAAAAAGCCGCAAGTGTGTAAGTATAATGCTCAGCTTTTTTTCTAATATTGATTACCAGGTGTGTAAATATGAAACCGGAATTCGCCAATGATAGGAGTTAGCAGTCAATATAATCTAACTAATCCGTCAGTGGTGTTATCTGCTTTTGTCTACATGTAATAATGCTAATAATGTAATGCTTGTGCCAACAAATCAAGATTTGCGGACAGCATTTATTTTCCGTTTCCTTCTGAAAAAAATTGGAGAATTATCACATAGGATGCTTGTTGAAGCTTACGCGGAGCATGCCCTAGGCAAATCTCAATGTTTCGATTGGTTCAAAAAATTTAAAGATGGATTTCGATAAAAGAAAAAAAGACCGTGGAAACCCACAAAAAAAAACAACTTTGAAAACGCTGATTCGGAAGCGTTTGTTGGACAATTATGACATGTGACACCGTCTCCATTTGTTTGAAAGGCATGGAAAAGATCCAGAAGTTCGGAAAATGGGTACCTCACCAACTGAATGACAGGCAGCAGGAAACTCGAAAAACCTCATGGCAAATGCTGCTCGCCAGGTACAGAAAAAAATCATTTCTTCATCAAATTGTGACTGGTGATGAAAAGTGAATTTACTTCGAGAATCCTGGATAACTCCTGGTGAACCATTGGCATCGCTTGGGGAGGAAGAAAATGCTCTGTGTCTGGTGTGATCAGATGGGTGTTACCTACTATGATCTGCTGAAACCTGGGGAAACTGTTAATACGGAACGCTACCTACAACAGATGATAAATTTGAATAAAGATTTGCGCCAAAAAGTCCCAAATATCAAGAGAGGACACACAAAGTGATCTTGCTCCATGACAATGCCCCATCACATTCGGCTAAACGGACCAAGGAAACGATCCAAGTGTTTGGTTGGTAAATTCTTCCGCATGCGGCTTATTCACCAGATTTGGCCCCATCCGATTACCACCTATTTGCATCGATGGGACACGCACTAGCTGAGCAGCGCTTCACTTCTTATGAAAATGTACGAAATTGGTTAAGTGATTGGTTTGACTCAGAAGAGGAAGCATTATTTTGGCAGGAAATCCACAAATTGCCTGAATGATGTATAGATAGCGAAGGACACTGCTTCGAATAAAAAGTATGTATCATTTTTACACAATCAACTCTTATTTGCTATTTGAAAAATTCCGGTTTCATATTTACACACCTAGTAGACATTCGATTGTCCTTTCTTAATTTACAAGAAAAAGCCTAATATTTAATTGAATTTCGATCGTAATATGGCGTATGATACATTTGACAGTCGCCGGTCAATTGACCAATGCTGCAATGGAGCCTCTCATTTCCAGTCCTCGATACCTCCTCGGTGCGTATAACATCACCATAGAGGAACTAGCAGTGAATCTCATAATGGCATTGATACTCTGCAGGTACTTACATCGATCCCTTCTATTTCCGGGAATAAATACAGCTCGAAACTTAGGATGTCTGCATTGGCTTAAGAAGATTAGTGCTCACCAGTTGGTCTAAATTATTCATAAGCTTCGCCACTGCCTCTTTGTTAAGCTCTTTTAAGAATGCCGATCCTAAATATTTAATGGTGTCGTTTGCTTGAGTAGTTCGTATAACATCTTCATTCTTCATACATGACTCTAATGTTTGAAGGGTCCTCTAAGCCATCTATGAAGTAAGACTTTAACAAACTAACCATAGGGAAGATTTCACAATTAAATCCACAGGGTGCCAATAACTAGATTTGGCACTTTTAACAATAAATATTGCCATATTGTAAAACTATTGAACTTTTGACCCAAAAATACCTCTTGAGTCTTTATAAGGATAGATAAAGAGGAGTTATAGGAAGTTTCATTTAGATCCCTTCATAAGAAGTTTTTTTTTTTAATGTCACCACCGAAATTTAGTCTTAAGGGTGCCAATAACTGTACGGTTTACCCTATCTAAGAAAAATGAATTTGTATTTATTAATTTTTTTTAATTATAAAATAATATGTGCTTACACTATTCAAGTCCCACTTTCCTGTTATATTATTCTTGTATGCATCATGTAAATTTATTCCATTATAATGACGGAAAGAAGGGGATTTATTATGAATTCTTTTGATAGACCCACGTTTAGGATTGTATATTAATAAGTAAAATTAAAGTAGCTTTTATTCAAAAGCTTACTATGCATTTATTCAAAGTTGTGAATAAACAGAAGCCTTTGTTGCTAACTCAAAAGCTCAAACATGTCACGGTTTGCACCGAGTTTTGTCCAATAAGCACGGAAAGCTCTTGCTTGTTTTTCCATGGAACTCGTTTTGTGCCCAGTTTCCAGATCACTGAATGCTCTTATTATTTCTGCACGGGTAGGCATCAGTATCAAATGTTCAAACGATAACGTACATTTTCAGATTGATTATTCAACATTCAATGAAATTTGTTGAAGTATATATATAGGGAAATTGGATTTGCAATGTTTAAGGGCAAAGTTTCCTCGTGAATATCTTCTCAAGCCAACTGTTTTAGATACCTCAACTAATTTGACATAAATTAAAGGTAAATGACAATCCTTCTGCATGAGTGCGGATCATTGTTTAATTCTAACAAAGAGACCACGTCACATTTCCCGTTTGATTTTGATGAAATTTTTTTTGGTGATTCTACATCGAAAATAAGTCGACACGTGTCCGGCCGTTCCATTGAATGGGCCATCTGGACTGAGAAATTAAATATTTAGGTCCAAAAATCGTTAAAATTGGCTTTCACAAAACAGTCATTGCTCCATTCTACTTGAACCAATTTTAATGAAACTTTCAGGGATTCTTCTACTTAAAAATATATTAGGCATGTGTATCGGGATTTGTCACAATTCACCCTAGTAAGGCCAGAGCGTCACATCAACACAATTTACTAACGCAAGCCTCAACTTTGATGTGATTCTCTGGCCTTTCTAGGGTTAATTGCGACAAATCCCGATACCCATGTCTAATATATTTTCAAGTAGAAGAATCCCTGAAATTTTCATTAAAATTGGTTCAGGTAGAATGGAGCAATGACTGTTTTGTGAAAGCCAATTTTAACGCCCAATAATTCCAGATGGCCCATTCAATGGAACGGCCGGACACGTGTCGACTTATTTTTTATGCAGATTCACAAAAAAAAAATGTCATCAAAATCGGAGAGGGTCACATTTCCCTCGTGGTCTCCGTGTAAGACGCGAACTAAAGCAAATGACATTTTTTTAAAAAATGGGAAGACGAAACTCTTTTTATTGAGAAAATCAAAGATGGTGTGTTATCTTAGTTTTACGGCGCTACAAATTTCGGAATATGAAATTAAAATAAATAATAAATAAACCAATATTTGCATCCTGTGATTAGTTAGAGCAATTTTATATATTTTAGGGATTCAGTAAAGTTTGAAATTTTATTTTAGGGATTATTTCACCACACCGCAACTGAATAAAATTCTCCATTTAAATGCATAAAAGAGATATGAATTTCATTACCAACGGAATACATGGTATACGTTTTAGACTAAGATATTATCCTGTAAGTAAACTGCGCATCCCCCGGCTAAAGTAGATGAAATTTACGACGGTAAATCTCTTAGGAAAGTTTTAAAGATGGATCGGTAGAGATGCCATTGCTCAGGTAAAGTTAGATAAGGCTGATCCATTATAAATGATCTCCATCTTAGATAGAGGGAAGAATGAAGCCTCTTCCAGCCTAAGTTTTATTGCGCTTCGCATTAAAAACCCCTGGGCAAGACAATCTTCTTCCCTATTGTATTGTCTAGCTAAGGATATGGTTTAATGTTTTTTTTCTGAAAATCTAGAAAGTTAAACCAAACTTTTTTGTGAATTTGTGATTGTGAATTCTAATTCTGATAATCTCTATATATATAAGAGGCTTTGTCCTGACTGACAGAACCAACGCAGAGCAAAAACTACTAATGATAGAAACTTGAAGTTCGGAATTTAGATGTTAAACGCGATGTAGGTAACCACTAAGAAAGGAATTTCAAAAAATGTAACCCCTAAGGAGCTTAAATGGCGAAATTGTCGTTTAACTCTAACGGAAATCTATTTTTGAGATTTTAAACCATATGTTTTTTATTTGAATATCGATTTAACGTTACAATATTATTAAAATAGACATTCACATAAAATATGGCTACTTATTATTTAAACATCTGTGATAATCAAATTATGCACACTGTGATTCCCGTGATTGGGGATGGTGCGTGTTTATTTCGATCTCTTCTCCTGATATATAAGAGGCTTTGTCCTGACTGATAGAATCAATGCAGAGCAAAAACTACTAATGATGGAAACTTGAAGTTCGGAATTTAGATGTTAAACGCGATGTGGGTAACCACTAAGAAAGGAATTTCGAAATTTTACCCCCTAAAGGGCTTAAATGGCGAAATTATTGTTTAACTCTAACGGACACCTATTTTTGCACTTCGAGAAATAATGTCTAATTTGGACTCATTTTAAAGATCTTCATACGACAAGTTGAAGTCGAAAGCCCCTACAGGACGTCGAAAACCATGTTTAAAGCCGAAAAATGAAGCGTTCACGACGAGTAAGCAATTTTTCGTTTCGGCGGCTTTAGTGAACTCTCTCCATTGCGCGCCTCCCTCTCTTCTACCGAGCCGGCAGCTTCCCCCTCCAACATCCCACCTACCGAAAGCTCCGATTCTACTAAATCACCTTAACATCAGTTAACATATTATATTAAATAAATACCAAGATAATGATCACAGAATTGCTTTTAAAGGCTCGTGGGCAAAGCCGCGACGGGGAATGCTAGTAATATATAAATTACTATTATAAAAAGTTATAAATTAACGTTATCTATGTCATTTATAAAATTAAATTTTTATTGTTTGATAAGTAGTACTGTAAGAACATGCAGCATGGTTAGAGGTTATTCCCGCCCCGTGCTCGTTTTTCATAACAAATTTCCGGTAGAAACTACTTCCAGTAATACGTCAAAAAATATCATCAATATCAAAATAACATGTGTTATATTCTGAATTTAATAAATATGTCATGGCATAATAAACCTAATTATGGCAAAAGATTAATTTTGTACATTTTTGCTATCTTTTGTGATTGTACTAAACCCTATTCCAATTATATCCGTTATTAGCTCCTTTTAGATTTGTGTAATTTATATTTAATCTCGCCTCTGCTGAAATAATCCAGTAAGTGCTAAATGAATGGATCATTAATAGTTAATACTGTCAAATATGAGATGTAAAAAATAAAAACTTTAATCCTTCTAAATTCTTTAATAAACAATTTTAAATTTGGCGTAAAGTTCTTTCTTAAATCCCATTGGTTTTTTAGATTATCTGAAAAGGTTTTATCTTTATCAGTGAATTTTGTTTGACTGTGTTCAAGAGAATATGATATAATTAATTCAACGGATTAAGATGCTTGATTTATATACAAAATATAAATCGATAAAAAATAATCACTCCAAAAGTGACAAGGTATTAAATAAATAATAATGATCAAATTGGAATAAAAAAACATTGATCGGAAAATACAAATCATCTTTTAGAAGAAACGTTTTGATGTTCAATGTTCATAGTCGTTTCATTCAAATTCATTATTTTTTTCTATTCAGTACTATTTATGTTGTTTAACATATTTAGGTTTGGTGTTTTAAGGATTTTATATAAACTGTTCACCTAATAATGTTAACATAGAGATACTAGTCACTAGGAACAGAATTACATATTACGAAAAGGGTGTATATGAAAAAATTTAATATAGGATCCAATTTCAACTTCCCTTATACCATTTAACAAGTGAAAATAAGTTTGATAAATATAATTTGATTTGAAAGTTAAAATTATTTTAGTAAGGTGCGACGTTTCGGAATTCAAGCCATTTTCTAGGTTATATAGACTAAATATCCTTGTAAAACAAAATTTAAAAATTATAACTGTAAAAAAAACACCCTATCCTCTGAAACTCTGAAAAATTAAAAAAAAAAATGGCGTTTTTGACCATTATAATTTTAAATTTGTGTTTGACAAGGACATTTAACTTATTTGATTGTAACAGTTTTATGGTAACAGAAAATATAGACTTGAAAATGGGTCGCAAACAAATAATATAAGTAAGACTATGATTTCCAATCAATTTGTAGATATTTAAATAAAACCTGAGGCCTCAATAAAAGGAATTTTTTCAAATAAATTACTTCAGTATTCATAGCATTTTTAGGAACCTTCCGATATCGTAGGTAGAGATGGGCAAAAATGTAATATGAGTACGGAGTACTCCGGTAATCAAGTAGGTACAGCATCTAAGTTGAGTACAGGAGAAAATTTCTTCGACATTAGAGTAACGTTATGTTTTATGTAGTAATATTTTTAAATGTTAAGGGTATTCAATACAAATTGAAAAGTAGGGTTCATTGGGGGGGGGGGGCGCTCCTTTACAAATTATTAAACATTTACGGATTTCATTGAAATGAGGGTGCACTCTTATGTTTCCGGATACGGAGATTTCAAAAATATTATAAATTTTTTATTTCGAAGGGAGGGGGGGAGCTCGCTTCACAAATAATTTAACATTCACACAGCACCCTTATTTCAATGAAGTCCGTAAATGTTAAATTATTTGTAAAGCGAGCACCCCCCCCCCCTCCCGTCGAAATAAATAAATTATAATATTTTTGAAATCTCCGTATCCGGAAACATAATAATGCACCCTGTGGTGGTGGCACATGGCTTGAATTCCGAAACGTCGCACCTTACTAAAATAATTTTAACTTTCAAATCAAATTATATTTATCAAACTTATTTTCACTTGTTAAATGGTATAAGGGAAGTTTAAATATATTATGTCTGAAATTGGATCATATATTAAATTTTTTCATATACACCCTTTTCGTAATATGTAATTCTGTTCCTAGTGACTAGTATCTCTATGTTAAAATTATTAGGTGAACAGTTTATATAAAATCCTAAAAACACCAAGCCTAAATATGTTAAACAACATTAATAGTACTGAATAGAAAAAAATAATGAATTTGAATGAAACGACTATGCGCAACATCAAAACGTTTCTTCTAAAAGATGATTTGTATTTTCCGATCAATGTTTTTTTATTCCCATTTGATCATTATTATTTATGTAATACCTAGCCACTTTACAAAAAATTTAACATTCACACAGCACCCTTATTTCAATGAAGTCCGTAAATGTTAAATTATTTGTAAAGTGAGCACCCCCCCCCCCCTTCCGTTGAAATAAATAAATTATAACATTTTTGAAATCTCCGCATCCGGAAACATAAGAATGCACCCTCATTTCAATTAACTCCGTAAATATTTAATAATTCGTAAAGAGAGCGCCCTCCCCCCCCCTCACGTAGACATAAAAAAATTATAATATTTTAGAAATCTCCGTATCCGGAAACATAAGAATGCACCCTCATTTCAATGAAATCCGTAAATATTAAATTACTGAAATCTGAGCGCCCCATGAACCCCACTTTCCAAATTGTATTGAATACCCTTAACATTTAAAAATATTACTACATAAAACATAAAAAGTTACTCTAATGTGGAAGAACTTTTCTCCTGTACTCAACTTAGACGCTGTACTTGATTACCGGAGTACTCAGAGTAAAAATAAGTTGAGTACTTTCGATAAATTCAGTAATCAAGCTGTTGATTACTCCTTATCAGTAATCCGTACTCATATTACATTTTTGCTCATCGTAGGTGATGTTGAACTGTTAAAAATTTATTTATATTACGGGGATTTCTGGGTGATGATGTATTAATGAATATGTATATGTATATGTATTTATGGATTGTTCCATATATATGGTTAGAAGCTATAGAAATTTGTTACAGCTTATCCTTTTTAGTTTTAATACTTTTATAAGCTTGCTCCTTTAAATTCTCTAAAAAAAATAAATAAAAAAATAAAAATAAAAATGACTACGAATTCCTTAATGTATGTTTGTTTATGGTTTCAAATGTGGATGGGATGAGACATTTTTGAGATAATTGCATCAACATGAGGATTCCAGCTAGTTTATCTCCCACATGACCCCTTCCTTGGGACAAGCCTGCCAAAAGGTCATAGTTCATATCACAGGGACTTTACCTGCGGCATGCAGCACTTAAAATTATTCGATTAAATGAAACTCATTTCGAAAATAATGTCAGACATTATCAATAATTAAAATTAATATTCTATTATCTTTAAAATAATAATTAAAATTACTATGTACTTGGAAATTCAATTACCTCTCGAATTTAATTTTTATTTTATAATACTTAAATTTAATAAACTACTTATTAATTATTTTGTTATTTCAAATAATAAAACAAAAAAATGTTGAGATTGAAAAAACTTCATGAAAAAGAGAATTCATAAAGAAATAATTTGTATAATAAAAAAAAACGCAACAGAATTTTTTTTTTCTCATTAGTTCAGGATTTATATTAGCAATAACCGAGTTAGTTAATTCCGTTTACAAAGGAGTTACAGACGATTATTTTTTCGTAACATCAATTTATATTACTATCTGCCTTATAATAACTGGAGGATAAGAAAGAATAAAAAATATAGGAAAAACCGTACAGTTATTGGCACTCTTAAGACTACATTTCTGTGGTTAAATTAAAAAAAAATACTTTTTATAAAGGGATCAAATAGAAACTTCCTATAGCTCCTCATTATTTATCCTCACATATAAATAAATTCATTACATCATGTTTTACTACTTATGTATGCTGATGATATAGCAATATTCGCAACATCCATACAGGATGCTCAGTTTAAACTGAATCTCCTAAAGAAATATTGCGATAACAATTTTCAACAGGTTAACACAAACAAGACTGTCGTTCTTCCAGTTCATAAAGGTAGGATAGGTAAGAGAAATATGAAAACATTGTTCTATAATGGGGAGGAAATTAAGTTCGTAAAGGAATATAATTACTTAGGGATAATGTTTTCAAAATCTGCCAAATTCAACCAGGCCACCAAAGCAGCAGTTTCAAAAAGCCACATAGCACTATCGAAAGTCTTCTCAATATTATGCAGAAGTAAAAATTATTCCTGGCAAACTAAAATTCAACTCTTTGATTCCATAATATCTGGCACACTTTTGTACGGTTGTGAGGTTTGGGGTCTTCCCAATTCTGACATTCTGGAAACGGTGCAATTAAAATTTTTGAAAAAGGTACTTCAGCTTCCAAAAACCACCCCAAGTTCCTACCTCAGAACCGAAACAGGCTGTAGCCCTTTGCATTTTAAGGTATTTAAACGAACGCTTAACTGGTGGCACAAAGTACTCTCAATGTCAGAAAGCAGACTGCCACTCCAATGTTATAAAAGACTGAGAGAGTTGGAAAAAATGAAGGCTATACCATATAACTGGGCTACTGAAGTCAAAAATACCCTATTCTCGATAGGAGCTAAGGAAATATGGGAGGCCCAAGATGCAAATGTCCTTCAGAAAGAGATGAAAAATTTGGTACTTAGGATGGATAACCACCTTTTAAGCAAAGATATTGAAAAAGTAATACAATCCTCATTTAGCGATATATATAGAAACATATCAACGCTTGCCTTAGGTGAAGATTATGTAAAATATCGATGCCACATAAATAAAATAAGATTAATCTCACAAGTACGATTAGCTGGTTCCAAATTTCAGAGACTCATAATGAACTCAATCCTATATAATTTTGATCCGAAATCCTCATGTCCTCTTTGCAACAAGAATGAACCAGACAATTTTCAACACTTTTTCACATCATGCCCCATCTTAAATCCGTTCAGAAACCAATTTCTTATAAAATACAGCAACATTAAGAAAACAAATAAAGAAATGTTCCAGGACATCCTAACAATCACGGACTATAATAATCTTAAAGATATTTTTATTTTCATTGTAGAAAGTTTAAAAATAAGAAGTTTTTTAATATTTGATTAAAGGAGATAGTCATGTAACATGTCATAAAATTTTTATTTTATTTTTTTTAAATTGTCTATTTTTACCGTCATTTTTATAGGTTCCATTTTTGTTTTGGTGAAAGTCAGATAAATTATCATAAGGACATCGTAGATTATTGATAATATAATTAAGATATTATTTTTTACCTATGTATAATATTGATATTTATGGATTTTATTATGTATAAAAAAAAATGTTTTTGTATATTTGTTTGAAAAACAAACGTCTTGCTACAAGGTGCAGTAAAACCTTTAAAGCAATAAAGATTATTATTATATTATTATTATTATTTATCCTCATAAAGACTCAAGAGGTTTTTTTGGGTCAAAAGTTCAATAGTTTTACAATATGGCAATATTTATTGTTAAAAGTGCAAAATCTAGTTGTGCCAATAACTATTGTGGATTTGTGAATTTAATTGTGAAATCTTCCCTATGGTTAGTTTGTTAAAGTCTTACTTCATAGATGACTTAGAGGACTCTTCAAACATTAGACTCATGTATATCTTGAAATAAAATTAGGGCTTGTTTACTTATTTAAGTTAAAGTTTGGGGTGTCAATAACTGTATGATTTACCCCATATATATATATACATATATATATAATTCTACAATCCAATCCAGTATTATATTGTTAAACATGTAGTCGGTGATAAAGTCATTTGGGTCAAACTGTGTGTAACTACATCCTGATAACGGTGTAGTTTACCAAGGGCAAACATTACCTTTGTAGCGTTGGGTAGTAGTAGGCAGTTGTTTTGTAGTGGTCTACAAAACAGTTCACGACATTGTACCGTCTAATTACACTTGTTAAAGGTTTATTTGATAAGAGGGATTGTACGCCTACGCATAGTCGACCGAGTTTTAAATATGTAATTCCAGCACTTTAGAGTAACGAAATTATTATAAAAAAAAATCAGATAAATAATTGTATATTTTCAGCATTTTAATCAAATCAAAAGGCTTAGTTATAGAAATATACATATATTTACAGGGTGATAAAAGTTCATTTAGCATGGTATATTTCCCACTCTTTTCGATTAATTGTATTTTTTTTCTACTGGTAGTTGTTTTTTTTATTGAAAATCTTCAAGAGTGTTGAAATAAAAAGAGATAAAATTTTTAGGTTTTTACCATTGAAAAGAGCACTAAATTTTTATTAAACAATAATTATCAAGTTTGTAAAAAATTTGTATTAAGGGCCTTATAATAATGGCGGTAGGTACACAGTTTTTGTTGGAAAAAAAAAAGCTGTAGTAAAAGTTTACTGGTATCATAACTTGTTAAAAATTTAAATCTACAAACATATTTTTACTACTGTAAAAACTTAGGGCATTAATAAGCTTTAAAATAATATAAAGTGGTGTTCTAATTGTTGAACTTTTTATGGGTGGACTGATAAAAGATTTAAAAAAAAAAACAAGGAAAAGATAAAATTTTAAAGATAGCTTATACTCGTATATGTATTTAATATTTAATATAGCAGTCGAAGTTTTAGTTTTAAATTACTTAAAATTACAAATGTGCTTTATACGAATGTTTAAAATTTATAAGACTAAAAAATTTCAGGATAAAAAATGTGTATGTGAAAATAAAAATAAAAAAAAAATAAAAAAATTGAAATTTAGAAACAGGTCTTCTTGAAGTACAAACATTAGACCGATTTGATTTTAATACTTGAAATTACCTAAGTCTAATAACGATACCTTTTAATCATATTTTTATAATATGTTATCCATCTCTCCATAAATATCTAATACTCTTACATTTTTTTTTTAAATTTGAGTACTGCTATATTCAATTAAGACTTATAACGTACATGATAGACAAATGAATAATAGGAGTATAGATGTACTATTAAAAAATGAATGGAAAATTTTAGATTTGAGTTGGGTATAAAGAACACGTATATAAGAAACGTCAACAAATTTATTTATGACGGGATTTATACTTTATTATTTAAAAAAATCAACAACAACAAAGGATATAATTAATGGTCATCAAAAAAGGTATACCATTAATCCTCTTATTCATCATACATAAAAAACGTCCCATAAATTACTAAATATATTGTTTATATTATATCATACTATTAAACAATGTATAATTAAACATGTAATAATAGGAGATGAATTGGTATCGAACTAATCAAATGTATGACGGATGGCATGTTCTGAAGCACTGAAATAGATGCAATCAATTGACGCATAATCATAGATTAATTAATTGTTCTGTATTATTTGTAGGTCAGAATATATTTTAAATAATCATTATATACACTCATTATGTTCATTATATCATTTCTTCAGATGATGTTATTTTTCTTTGAAGATGAATGTACAATATCTATCTACCTCAAAAAAAAAAAAAAATGTTCCTTGATTATATGTATTTAATATCTAATTGAAATGAAATGTAACTTTTCTTCGTTTTCAACATAAGCAATAAATTCTCCCTATTCAGAGTTGGGCAATAACTACCTTCGGATAAGGATTAACAAATAATCTAAGATAATAGTTATTTTTTATTTATAATTTTGGGAGATCCGTTATCATTTATTCGAAAATAATAACATTTGAGTTAAGTTATCTGTTATACAGTACCAGTCAAAAGTTTAGACTCAGCCTTAGATTCTGTAAAATAAATAAGTAACAACATTTTATTTATAGGACAACGTAACGACTATAATTTTATTTTTAATTTATTTATAACTAGCTTTAATATCCCGGTTTCACCCACGGAATTTTGAAAACATTGAGAAAAGCCATGGGTCCAGAAAAGTTCGTTAGGACAGAAATGAGATTTTTTTTACTCCAACGGTTGATTTCGTAAAAATCTAATGTAAAGCGAGATCATAACGATTTTTATAACAATAAAGAATATACCCAGATATTGGCTGTTATGCAATTTTAATATGGACAGCTGTTCGCACCTGGTATGAAAGAACCACTAAGCGAAATGCGGAGAATTTAGGACAAACGGTATGTATTTCTATATAGAACAAACAAAAAAAAAAAAAAAAAAACTAACAGAATTTCATCTTTATTTATATAGATTGTATTCGAAACAATCATATAATTTTTGAAATGTTATCTCTTGAGTGACAATTATTTTTTTAAACTTGAAGATGGTGAATTAAATACAAGTGAGTCTAAATTTTTGACCGGTACTGTATTTTATTTCCACATATATATCCACAGGTTTACATTTTATTTAATGTATTATTATTTTTTTATTTATTTTTTTATGTACATTTAAATATAATTATTGTGTGGATGAGTCCTTACATCCCTAATATTAATGCCCTTGATTGAAGCAAAATGTATTAATTCTTCTAATAAATAAAAATAAAATAGACAATAAAGAACTTCAAATAGAAGATGAAAATATTAGAATGACAAAAACAAAACAAGACAATTGAATAACGCACAAAAAAATAATTTTACGTAGAAAATTTGATAAAATGAAGTTAAAAAGGATGAGAAGGTTAAGTTTGATGGCGATGAGCTAAGTTACAAGTACCTAAACTTTGACTATTTTTATCATTATTATGTTTTTAGATTTATACAACTTTATTGATTTATCATATATGTTAATATAAATTACATCCCTGAAGCTAGCTGTCTTCATGTACAAGGAAAATATAAAATAAACGAAAACAATGTTTTATTTGTTTGGGTGATATTTGGTTTGATAGCGTATGTTAATAGCATCCTCAGGGATCGAACAAGTTAAACAACACCAAGGATATTAACGTTGTTAGCTGATAATTAGGTTTATGTTATTATAATGAGGAGATGGGATATTATACAGGATATATTATTACAGAGAAGCTATATGCGAAGGACTTAAGGAAGAGATTATGACCTAAAGTCATGCATAGTGAAGTTCTTGGAAAATCGCAAGCATATTATGTTACTGAGCAACTTATCGGGTCTTTTTTACTTTACCACTCCAGTTACTTATTCTAAAAGAGTGTTTTATCTTAATATTAAATTAATAATAATAAAGAACAGATGATTAATGTATTTAACAAGCTTAAAACGTAAACAAGAATGATACTTTAATTTATAACCCCCGATTTCCTCTCTGCAACTTCTCAAACTGCATCTAAATGCTGGAGATATTTTTGGTGAAAAGCAGGCTTCATGAAATTACCTCTTCTAAATTTCTTTGTTTTATTCAATATTCCGAACTTTTGAAACGTCTTAATTGCCACTTCATCAGATTTAAGAACACGACTCGGTTGTATCAGATTCATGATTAATAAAAACAACTTCAACGTTTACTAAAATCTAGGAGGTAATAGGTAGGTAACATCCTTAATACATAACTTTTTTTCTTTTAAAATAGACATATGTTACTAAATAACGGTATGATAAATCAATAATAATATCAACAAGTAACTGGTGTGGCTGAAGTAAAAAAGACCCAACTCATAAATTAATATAATAAGCAATAATAGTACGCTTCAATTGATTCAACAAGAATCAATATGATGAGAGGTAAAACAAAATACAAGATTGTGGTAACAATATATTATTATTAAATTTCTCATACAAATTTGTACATCATAATTAAACCGGGGATCTTCTTTTTTTTCTTCACAGGAAGATAATTGGATTCAAGCTCTTTTAGGCCAATGCTGATATTATTCCGAACTCGTAATATCGACACAGAATATAAATAGGGAAATCCGAGTGGCCAAGAAAAATCTTTCTCTTGTTATAAATAATATAGGTTTTTTTTTTTTTTTTTTTTTACAATAGGCACACATTTCATTTCATCAGTAACAGTGTTATATTTAGTAACAGTTGTGATTGTACCAGCAAGAAACATATGATTTATTTCTATAGAGCATTAATTCTTATTTAACATTAATTTCGGCAAGGAAACCTAAGAGATCCGTGTAGAGGGAAGGAGACCAAGAGGAACACCAGAGTTGGGCATATTTAAATAAAAATGTAATCATGATTATGATTAATAATCAAAAATTTAAATAATGATTGTAATCATCATTCACAAATCATTCTTTAGCGCGGAATCATTAATCATGAATTGTATTAATCGCTGGTCGTGGAGTATTCATAAATATATTGTATTCAACAATCATTAATGACCGTTATTCATTATTAAATGTTATTCAGTAATCATGATTAAGAAGAATTCATTATTCATGATTACTCATTACTCATTAATCATGACTAATGGGAATTCACTACTCATGATTACAGATTATTCATTAATCATGACTAATATAAATTCATTAATCATGATTACGAAAAATCACAATTCTGAGTCTTACAGATCATGAATGATGATTGACAATTTTTTCACTCTTTTATTTTATAGTCAATAGAGCTTTACTAATATCCATTGGAATTAGAGTCACATTCTTTACTTGTGACTTGAAATACTAATCACCTGCTGTACAGTTGACTACTCCCACTGCTTAGGACTTGTCCTTGCTCATTAGAACAACTTTTAATCCGAAAATGCATCCTGGTCTTTTAAATTTAAATGAATAATGGTTATGAATATATCATATTCATGATTGATGATTGGTGAATATATGTTATTCATGATTGATGAATCCTAGCTCATGAATGATGACCAACTGAATTTAGCAGTATTCATTAATCATGAATAACTGAATACCAGTTATTCATTATTAATTTTAAGTGAATACCATAAACACTCAATAATCATTAAAAATACCCCCTACTGATTATGAATAATGGTCATTCATTATTCATTTTTTTTTATGAGTACCAATTATTCATATTCATTAATCATTATTCTGATTACGATTTGCCCAACTCTGGTCCAAGAGGCGTTCCAGAAGAGAGGAATGGATTGGCTCAAAAGAAAGGAGTTGACTCCTGGTCCAGACTCTACAGATCGGATCCTCACATTGCTTAGCGGTAACCGAGGATTAAAGAATATGATGATGATGATGATATTTTAATATCTATAATATATTCCAAGGTAAAAAATGTATACATAATTTTGACTAAAGGTGTAGATGTAGTATTAACGGCTGAATAAAACCATTTTATTCTCGATTGCTACCGTTAGAAACACTTTGGGCAACAATGTCAACGGAACCTAGGATCAATAGGGGCTTCTCTAGCAGTGGCCGAATTGAAAAATATTTGTCTAAGGGAGCGTCCTCCAGCCACAAACTTACTCCTGGATAAACATCTCCAGGCAGGAAGGGTATTTACCATCTCTATCGAGTTAGTCGCCAATTTGTCACCTGACCCAGCCCCCCCTGCTCTCTTACCGAAGGAGGGGGGGGCCTCTGCTACTTTTGCCGATTGAATTTTTAATTAAAGCCTTCTGATTAGGGAGTTAAGTGAATAAGACACGGAGTGTTGGATTACGATCCCTAAAGGGGTGGCGGAATGGGGGGGGAGGGTCAAAATTAATTAATCAGTCAATTAATTACTTAGTCCCTGACAAGCTAGGACTACTTTACGTTGACCTGCAACATGAGCTTGAAAAAAATTCAATCGAATTTTGAATGCTTTATTTGCTCTATGAATAATGAAATTCAAGAAATAATATAATTGTCTTTTGACAGTACAAGACCATAAAAATTTTAGAAAAAGAGAGAAAAATAAAAAGCATGTGTGTGCCATTCTATATTAGCGAGGAGAGAATTCAGAATTTTTATATATTTATGACCATTAATGTTTAGGACTTCTATTAAAATAAATACATTACACACAATAAATAGATGCCTGCATATGAGCTAAATAATAAAAAAAAAAATATAAACAGTAGAATCTCGATTACAAATCATTAAAAAAAAAAATGTTGATATTACCCTTATTACAGGCAACGGATCAAGATGTAATTTTCTGTTTGAAACGAAGTTAGAAAAAATACTATTCTCTGTTGTTGTTTTTTTTAAAGAAAATTATTTTATTTTAATTAAAAAACTTTTCAAAAAATGTGCGAAAACATACCTGCAATTACATTTAAGATTATGACATTGAGGAAAAAAATTAAAAAGAGCGAGATACAGAATCTTTTCTTGAAATAGCACAAAAAAAGATTGATTCTTAGGACTATGAAAGGAAATTTTAGATTTTCATGTCCTATCCTAAAAAATATATTTTAAACAGAAAATAGACAAAATAGCTGCTATTTGGACGAATAGTCCACACCGCGCATAAATTCGCAAAATATATCGGGGAAAGGGGTTCAATGAAGAGAGGTGATTGACTGGATACTATTTCGGTGGCGCAGTGGAAGTGTAAAGCGCATGTTAAGACACGGTTCCACTAACGGTCGAGGCCAATCATTTCTGTTCAAGGGTGAGACTTTGTATTAGGTAAATGAGTCTGGTAGAAACTTGGTTGATTCAGCCTCTTTGCGAAGACTTTAAATTATATATTGAAAGAGTTTAACAATGGCCGAGCGTATGAGTGATGTTTCTACCCCTTATATAATCCCAGAATGTCGAAAACTGCACTGAAATTTGGTCCATCCAAGGTACCCTTTGGGGAATGAAGTACAAGTCTCTGTCCCCCACCTGACCCTGAGAAGCATGTAACCGTATATAAAAAGAACAGTATAAGATAATATTTTTATTTATTTTAATCATAATCCTTAATGTCGGACATTTAATTAATATTATAATGAATTTGTGAGTCGATTAAAATTAATTAGTACAATGAATATTAATGAAATGAATATTAAAAATATAAATCCTATATTATATTTTTAAATATTGATTTTTTTTTTTTTTTTTTAAATCCTATGTTCCTATAAACCTTGTAAATACAGGTTAGTATTTTATTTTTTCTAAGAAACTAAATGAAACAAATATATGACGTAACTAGATAAGTAGTAGAAAAACAAAAGCTTCACTTATCTGGTAGAAATCTTCACACAGAAATACCCTAAGACATGAGCGTCGTAACAAAATATAGCCAGGCAAAGACGAATATCAGAGGAAAGTTGAAGGCTTATTTGTGAGAGGGACCTAATTGTCTTTCTGGGAAAGCCTTTTGCAAATCTCCTTCATCTTATTCCGGGAAAATGAATTCCCTTTGTTCTTTCTCCGGTAATATGTTTTCTTTTAATTTTAGTACAAAAATTTATGTTTGACTACAAGTATTTATAATAAATGTTTTCGTTAATGTTGGAGCAGTTAAAAGATATATAATGTACCTATTATACATTTTTTTAAATATCATCAATAAGCTAAAAAATAAAATAGAAAATTCACTATTAGTATTTTATATACATGTGTTTATCACCATGAATTACTCCTTTATAATTAAATAATAAGTAAGCACGTAAACATAAAATGTGTCAAATAATAAAAATGTCAAAAACTTATATAATTCATGAAAAGTTGAAAATTTTACATTTCGGATAGGGTTCTGACAATAATCCATAAATAAAACAAAGCATTACCCTCTGTTTGTTATGTATGACAACACCGGACAACGACATGCGTTTTGAATTTATTCAAAATCGGATAATTTGGAAAAAAGGTTAATAATCTTCCCCTCCCATTCTATTTTGAGTTGTTAATACTGATATCCCTATTAAGGGTGGAGAAAATCCAACAAATCATTAAATCGGTGGAGTTCTTGATTTAAAACGGTGTGATTAACTAGACTTTCCTTTATATATACATATATATATATAAAAAAATTTCGGTTGTCGCATTAAGCCTAATGAGACGTTTGGCCGCGCAGTGTGGTCTTCTTACAGACATTTGTGTTGCTTGCGGGAGGTTGTTGCACAGACAGCCTGGAGGGGGTAGCCCAAACCTCACGTTGCTGCAAGCCATGGTCACCATGGTGCAGCGGCAGACTACCCATGCCTCCATAACCGCATTGGGGCCAATTTGGCAGTGCCCTTCCCACCGATGGCGTCAGTTCTTTTGGCAGTGACAAACTGGTCTAGGTCCAAGGATTATGGTAGCCCAGAGTCAGCAGGCCCCGAGGACCTATATTTCTTTCCCTGAAGCACACCGTCCTTGTACCAAACCTCCGGGTGGTTACTGATATCCTGGAAATCCACACCACGATTCTCGATGGGATGAACGGGGAAGGTACATTACTCCTACGCCCGGTCGGTGTGAGTCACCTCCAGTAGACTGACGGGCCTCATATACCCTGGGGTGGGGGTAGGCTTGGACTCCGTGGCGTTCATTGGCGGGTGGTCACCCGAATGGACCGGTCACCCATCCAAGTACTTAAAACGCTCGACATTGGTTAACTTTGATAACCTATTGCAAGCGCCTTTGTCCACTCGGCCATATATATATATATATATATATATATATATATATATATATATATATATATATATATATATATATATATATATATATATATATATATATATATATATATATACAAACACACGATAGATTATAAAATGTTTAAAATTAATGTAGGAACAGAGTTAAAAATTATCTTTTTTTCAAATTGGAACAACATTGATTTACTTAAAATGAGAAAAATTTTACTTTGAACACTTAGATTTTACTTAACATTGTGTAGCATTTGATTACCTCGCAATCAACAATTAATTTTCTGGTATTTAAAAGCATTATAAATATTTACGTATTTATTTGTATTATTACCATCGACATTATTAGCCTTTTGTCCTCATTACATAAATTTCTTACTTACTTATTTAAAAAATACCCAAAACAAAAGAAAAAAGACTTAAAGAAAACATTCATACCTCGTTTAATTTAACGTCAACCTTTATGCACACAGGGTGTGCATAAAGGTTGACGTCAGGGGTCAAACTTTATCACACAGGGTGTGATATTGTTAGAAGTGATAGTTGACACTTGAAGATATGCAAATTCTTCTTTGATGCTTTTTACCCTTACATTTTTCATCTATCCATATATATATATATGTATGTGTGTTTGAGTTAACTTAATAAAAATAGAATATATTTAGTAAAATAGTTATTAAAAAATATATTCTTGTACTTTTCACCATTTACGAGCAACGTATTTAAAATGATCGCATTGCACCTATTAATTAGTGACAATTTTATTTAGAAAATTACGGGGTTCTAAGGTCCACACATGGTCGTATATACGTGTATTGATCGAATCACAAGTTCCTAAGACAAAGTATTTCTATATCTAGGCTTATGAAAATAATTTTCATAAGCCTATACTTGGCTAGTACATATATAATACTTCATCCCTGTGGGCGAGATTCGATACATTGGGATTCTCAATTATATTTGGCGGATAGGTACACCAAAAAAAGAAACCTACGCAGGGCAAAATACTTTAAAAATATATATATATATACTTAAGGACCATAATTAAAAGAATAGGGTTTCATGAATAATTCGGGGGAGAAAAACCACACCCCAACCACACCCCAAGTAGGACCGGCCAAAGATCAGATTTCTGACCCGGACGCGAGCCGCAATGCGGGGTTAGTACTCCCACTGCACCCTTCCAATAAACACAAAAAAAAACCTGGAGGCAAAGAAAAATAAATTATACAAACGATTATTAAAAAATAAATAAATAAAAATCTAAAAGTTAAAAAAAGAAAAGATCCCTGAAGGAAACCTCTCTTCTCACTCCAGAAACGCAAAAATAAAATCATTCTTTCGTTATACTTAGGTTAAGTATACTTACAATAATCTGTAAACAATGCGATGAGATTAAAAATATCAAAACGTACCCTTTAATCAATGCAATAGGCAATTACGAAAAGAAAACTCTTAAATGCTATGAAAACAAAAGAACAAAACATTTACTTTTATAATAATAATTATGTCATGCTTATTATAATTATGTACATGTATCCAGGTGTTCCTTATTATTAAACTATAGATATAAATTTGTTTATTTTAGGTTAGATAGATCTCTCTTTCTACTATTTTATTTTGTTTTACTACCCAGTTTTGAGTATTATAAATTATTTTTAATTATTCGTTCATTTGTTTTTTTGTATGTAGGTTTTTATTTTTTCTTACTGTCCACATACAAATTTTTTTTATATATTTATTATACATTAAATAACACAAAAAAAGTCAGGTAAATTAACATGCTAATTGAAAGGCTAAATAATCCGAATTCATTTTCAAAAACATTAATTAGTTTGTAAATCTTTAAATAATCTCTCTCTCTTACTCTCTCTCTCTCTCTCTCTCTCTCTCTCTCTCTCTCTCTCTCTCTCTCACTCTCTCTCTCTCTCTCTCTCTCACTATCTCTCTCTCTCTCTCTCTCTCTCTCTCTCTCTCTCTCTCACTATCTCTCTCTCTCTCTCTCTCTCTCTCTCTCTCTCTCTCTTTCTCTCTATAAAAAAAAAAAACATAGAGCTGTCCTTAAGAAAAAAGTTATACTGTATTTTTCGGGTTGCCAGTTACAATTTAGGGCTGTCTTTTTATATTATAGTAAGAAATAAACAATACATACGTCTGTCAACTAATACGGATATGATAAAATCCATGCCGAAAAACAACTAATCATACACCTTTTGACATTAAATATAACAAATATAAGTTTAAGAAACGGATATATTTATGAACGATCAAAAATGAATCCATTTTGTGTTTTACATGATTTACAAGTCAGTATTATGCCAAAAAATGTATTAATGTAATTGACCATTTTAACTAATTTTTTGTTTTTGTATTTTTTTACAAATCTACATATAATTTACAATGATCCCCACATGATAGCCCAAAATATATTTAGAGATTCCTTTAATTGATTCCTCTTGTAAAATATGATCGGAAATACCCGAATCCTATTCGTGTCTCAGGATTTTAATATCTTTGCGTCTTTACCATAGCAGCTAAAAAATATAACACACGAAATATTATCATTGAGTTACGAAATTCGGCTACATCTTATGTAGCCGTTTACATACATCTTATTTACGTTATTACTCAGCTAAACTAAATCACAGAATGGCAACGAGAAACTCTAAGCTATCTTTTTAATTGGTTATCATTAGTTAGTAGCTAGAAATAGCATCTCGCCAACCAGTCCAAAAAGTTATTTTTACTACTTAAGTTAACAACTAGACGAAATACATAATAATCCGAGATGGTTGTCAGAATCTACTCATCATGGAATACTCGATGTGACCAGTGAAAAGATTTAAAACAAAAATTAACCAACTATCTGTGTAGAGTTTAGTTGAATATATATGTTTAGTTGCAAATATTTATGAACAGGAAATGGTTGGGGATGCGGTAAAAATAAGTGTTATAAATATGTGAGATTTAAATATTTTTTATTACTGTAGCCGACGTTTCGACCCGATTTTTAGGTCATCGTCAGGGCTCTTTAACGGTTGAATGTCGAAAGCCTTAAGAAAAATTATGCGTATTACGATAAAAAAGGCTTTCGACATTGAACCGTCAAAGAGCCCTGATGAATTTGGTCGAAACGTCGGCTACAGTAATAAAATATATGTAAATCTCACATATTTGTATCACTTATTTTGACCGCACCCCCATCCATTTCTTGTTCATTAATATCAACGGTCATCTATCTTCCACCATCATGATTGAAAATATTTAATTCATAAAATAGTAGGGGAGAGCGGGGTTGGTTGGCAACAGTTTTCACTTTTTTGATTGTTGAGTCGTTCCTGTTAATATAATCCCAATAATGCTGATACCACTGTAAACTCCAAGTATTAGAGTACTTCTAGTATTTTTTTCAACTCATAATATTTAATACTAAGATCACAGAAAATTGAAGAATTCGTCAATCCAGAGTACGCCAATTAACCCCCTATGTGGGGCAGGTTGGCCTAGAAGGTTGGGTTGTTTAGCCATCTCATTCAAGTACTGCCTGACACATTTTATTGTTATTAAAAGCTGCACTATAATGGTATAATAATTTTGAATCCGTTTTTAACAGTTTTTAAGGGAAAATAGAATGACGATAGAAGAAGATAGAAGATTAGACCGTCGTCATATTCTGCATAGGAAATATTGCTCTCATTCTCTTCACTGGAACTTAAGACAGTTGGAAGTTTCACCTTTGATTATGTTCACCTTGCTTTTGTGAATTGCTAGGGCGCAAACAAACCCCAGTTTAAAAGAGCCAACTAACCCCACAGGAGAGATCATATGAAAGATGACGACCAGGACAGGGGAGAACAATCAAACAAGAAACTGGTTAGTCGAAAGGTTAGGTTTTTCAAAGGAGTTTGGGGCTATGTGAACAGAATCGGAGTCAAATGTTTTACCATGCCTTTAAACCAAATTTACTGAAAATATAAAAATTTACTTACATGTTGTAAAATCAATCAATGAAGCACACTCTTATCTACACTGTTAGCGTCGGATTGAAAACTCAGGACAAGACTCCCGAGGTCGAGCGGGTCACATGGTACAATGGTGGGGCCTTCACAACAGGTGTGGCGGAAACTATAAGCCAATGGCCAACCTACCCCCTATGCCAACCAACCCCGCTTCCCCTATAGTTATTAAAATTTTCAGTTTTATACTCCATGACAGCGAAACATAAAATTTGACACAAAGAAATACCCGCTTCTTCATATCAAGCTGCTTGCGAAAAATCTTGGGGATCTGGTGGCCTGAGATCACCGTTGAGTTCTGGAGAACTACTGAGCAGCTTCCTATCCAACTCGAAATGAGAAATGGAAATAGATTGGACAAACTTTAATAAAACCAGATGCCATCGAAAAAAAAAGTGTACAGTGGAATCCTCAAGGGACTAGAAAAAGAGAAAGGCGCAAAGGACCTAAACCTGATTGGAGAGATTTAGACACGCGAAAATTTTTGCTACAAAGGGTGGACTGGAAGGTTAATACATAAAGTTTACCAGTACATTAAGTACCAATTTCTCAATTATGCAGAACAAAAGAAACGAAAAAGTTCGTCTACGTTATCCTTAAATTAGTGGAAATGAAAGAACTATAAATTTAAAAAATAAGAATTTACTTATCCTAAAATTGAAACTGGTAACATATGTGAATTGAAAAAACTTGAGAATGACTGCATCAAATAAAAAAGGAAGCGAAACACAATGGGGAGAGGTTTTTTTTTTTTTTTTTTTTCTTAGCGTCGATGTTGCAGTTCAATCGATAGACAAGTACCTCAGCACTGATGCAAGAAGAGATGCAGTCAACTTAGCCAAGGCGATCTTAATCTTAATATCATATACTATATTTCTTATTTTTACATAATTTATATTAAAAATATATAGAGTACCGGTCAAAAGTTTAGACTCACTAGTTTTTAACTCACAATCTTCAAGTTTAAAAAAATAATTGTAACTCAAGAGATAACGTTTCAAAAATTATATCATTGTTTCGAATACAATCTATATAAATAAAGATGAAATTTTGTTTGTTCGTTTTTCTGTTTGTTCTTTATAGAAATACATACTGTTTGTCCTAAATTCTCCAAATTTCACTTAGAGGTTCTTTCATACCAGGTGCGAACACCTGTCCACATTAAAAATGCATACAGCCATTCTCTGGGTATATTCTTTATTGTAACAAAAATCTTTATGATCTGGCTTTACATTAGATTTTTACGAAATCAACCGTTGAAGTAAAAAAAAAACTCTCATTTCTGTCCTAAAGACCTTTTCTTTATGTTTTTTAAGTCCCGGCTTTTCTAAATGTTTTCTAAGTCCCCTGGGTAAAACCGGGATATAAAGCTAGTTATAAATAAATTAAAAATAAAATTATAGTTGTTATGTTGTCCAATGAATAAAATGTTGTTACTTATTTATTTTACAAAATCTAAGGGTGAGTCTAAACTTTTGACTGGTACTGTATATACACAAAAAAATAAACCTTATTGAAATGAAGCGATTAATATATTCAGTTACCCCTTCGAACAATTCTCAAGACAGAAATAACAAAACCAAATCAATACAAAAATGTAAAAAATTATACCTCTTATCAAATTACCCCAACTCTATCGTTTATTTTACCCCAAAATACTTACAAGGAATGTTTTAACGGCAAATGTGAATTTAATTGTTTCTTTTGATACTTTTATTAAATAAAATTATGAAGCATATGTTTATGCAATATATAAACTGGTTGCTTGCCATATTACTTAAAAGGTGTTGTTCATTTGTTTTGATGTATTCCTTGCTTTAGTAGCAATGGATTGATTGTCAATCGATTGCTTTTTTATAGGTATTATATTTTGAATAATATTGATATCATTTTTTTATATATATGTTAAAATATATTAATTTAATATATATGTTTATATTATTTATTTATTTGTTATCGGGGAATCCCCCATACAAAAGAGTTGGCCCGAGACCATTTTAAACAATAATATTAGTAACAAAAACCAACAAAAATCACAATTTTTCAATGTATACATAAAGCTCACATTTTTTAAAAACCTACTTTATATTAATCTATTGTTATTCCATGTCTGAATATATATTGAACAATGTCCTCTAAAGAGCAAAAACTATTAGAATATAAAAACAGCGCAGGCACCATTTATGAAATTAACCAGGTTTCCTCCGTATTCGGAAGAAAAAAAAAAAAACCAGGTCATGCTTTCTTTAGTATATTTAATTTTGCTGAGATGGGAGGAAATTTCCAGTTCCAGCCATACCGATCCCACGAGAAGAAACAGTTTTTCTGATATCTACTTTAATACATTCAACCATCAGGGACAGTAATATTATTAAAACCATTTTAAAGTTTTTAATCAAGGATAGAATATATATATATGAGGCCGTGACCATACCGGCTGCGTCACATTGCAACGTCGTAACCGGGGGCTGGAGAATTTTCCTAATGATAAGATTTGGAATTTACAACATATAGAGATAATATATTATAGGAAAGAAAAACCTTTTTATGATACAAAAACCAAATTTATTCCTAAATAAAATTAAGAATCTACTACTGCAAATATCTTTTTTTGTATACTTAGGGCTTTTTTTTTTTTTATTTAGATAAATAAAATATCGCCGTTATTGAGTTTTCTACTGTATGTAACGAGCCTGTGCGATCTCAAAGATCCCCATCCTAATTACACCTGGATAGGAAAAATTTCGGTGTAGCATCGTCCGATTTGCCTAAGTAGCATCGAAGGACGTTTAAAAAAAAAAAAAAGGCTTATTTATCTTGAATTATATTTTTCAAATTTTAAACCAATCTAACAATGTATTATTGATCCCCAGCGAAGCCTTAAGATGGGTGTTAATTTTCGAAATATTGCAGCGAAATAAAATGAAATTTTGACTATGTCGGTGTATCTATGACCAACTAAATCAACGTGAAAAAGTATTAATTAATTTTAAACTAATATAAAATTATGATTTTTCTTAGAAAAAGCCTATCTAAGGGTAAGGCATTTTAGATGGTTCGAGTGTACTTACCACAAATATTTGGACTCATTGCCTTATATCTCAATATTCGATCTATCTATCAATATTATACAAAGGTACAAAATGATATTTTAATTATACTATGAATAATACACCATTTCCTTAGGATAATCTAGTTTTCACCAAAACAAAAATGAAACCTACAAAAATGACAGTAAAAATAGACAATTTAAAAAAAATAAAATAAAAGTTTTATGACATGTTACATGACTATCTCCTTTAATCAAACATTAAAAAACTTCTTATTTTTAAACTTTCTACAATGAAAATAAAAATACCTTTAACTTTATTATAGTCCGTGATTGTTAGGATGTCCTGGAACATTTTTTTATTTGTTTTCTTAATGTTACAGTATTTTATAAGAAATTGGTTTCTAAACGGATTTCAAATGGGACATGATGTGAAAAAGTGTCGAAAATTGTCTGGTTCATTCTTGTTGCAAAGAGGACATAAGGATTTCGGGTCAAAATTATAGAGGATTGAGTTCATTATGAGTCTCTGAAATATGGAACTAGCTAATCGTACTTGTGAGATTAATCTTATTTTATTTATGTGGCATCGATATTTTACATAATCTTTACCTAAGGCAAGCGTTGATATGTTTCTATATATATCGCTAAATGAGGATTGTATTACTTTTTCAATATCTTTGCTTAAAAGGTGGTTATCCATCCTTAGTACCAAATTTTTCATCTCTTTCAGAAGGACGTTTGTATCTTGAGCCTCCCATATTTCCTTGGCTCCTTTCGAGAAGAGTATTTTTGACTGCAGTAGCCCAGTTATGTGGTATAGCGTTAATTTTTTCCAACTCTCTCAGTCTTTTATAACATTGGAGTGGCAGTCTGCTTTCTGACATTGAGAGTACTTTGTGCCACCAGTTAAGCGTTCGTTTAAAAACTTTTAAATGCAAAGGTCTACAGCCTGTTTCAGTTCTGAGGTAAGAACTTGGCGTGGTCGTTAAGTAATATATAATTAAATAGGCATTAAAGAATGAGAGTACGAAGTCAATTTTAAACTCTTGGAAAGTAAGTCTACTATAATGCCAAGATAAAGCTTCGATTCTTATATTAGGATACAAATATATTTATACAGCAGTTTCAGAGGGAGGAGCTTTTAGAATAGAATTCCGCGCTAAATTATGTGGAGGGGGTAGAATACCCCAAGATATGTCCATAATGGATGCCTCCCCAGCCCTCTTAGGGACTTTATGGGCCATGAAACTTTACTAAGCTGTATGCATATCTTTAAAGTGTTCATCCCTTATCTAGTAGTTGGTGAACTAGGAACATTTGCAAAGCTCCTTTTTCAGAAATAGGGGTTGAGTTTCAACTCAGTCAAAATTTAATAATTTTTTTTTGTTTGTCTAAGAAAAAATTGAATTAATGAATAATGAATAATTAATAATAATAAATAACTAGCTGACCCGTGCGAAGCATTCGTACTCTAACCTACTTAAATCCTACTTAATTAAAGGACACACCATTTAGTATCGTAGAGTGCATATTTAGAGCGACATGGGCATAGGTGAGTGTTTAAGTAAAGAACAGATGTGTGTAAATCGTAGTTTTTGCTTGTAACTCGCAAACGACGGCGAAAATCGGAGAAGTGTACATAACTAAAAATGTTCGTCTCTACAAACTGAAAAAAAATGACGCCTTCGAAAAAGCCCAGCGACCATTTTCGTTGAGAATTGCAGTTGTTCGCTTCCAACTCACAAACAACAAGGAGTTAATCAAAAAAATGTGACCGAAAATGTTCTCCTCGAAAACCTGAAAAAAGATTGAGACCATTTAGAAACCTCTACGATCATTTAGATTTTCTCGCGAAACCTTTTGCGCTTACAACTCGCAATCGAAGGCGAAATGAGTGATTTGTATTTTTTTTTCCGGTGTAGCGGTTTAAGGAAGCTTTAAAATGATGAATTCATGAAATTTGATGAAGTATTAAGGAAGTTATGGTGTACCGAAAAAAGGCCTTGAGAAATAATATATGTATATGATCTTATGAATATGTAAACAATGGGAAAAAAATGCATTACCAGGTGTGTAAATATGAAACCGGAATTCCCCAATGATAGGAGTTAGCAGTCAATATAATCTTCTAACTAATCCGTCAGTGGTGTTATCTGATTTTGCCTACATGTAATAAAGAGATCCAATTGATACCAACATCAGTTTCATTCTATAACCGTGTTTTTTGTGGCGTTGAACATGTCGACTTTTGTGCCAACAAATCAAGATTTGCGGACAGCATTTATTTTCCGTTTCGTTTTGAAAAAAATTGGAGCATTATCACATAGGATGCTTGTTGAAGTTACCCTAGGCAAATCTCAATGTTTCGATTGGTTCAAAAAATTTAAAGATGGATTTCGACAAAAGTAACAAAGACCGTGGAAAACCACAAAAAAAAAAAAACTTTGAAAACGCTGATTCGGAAGCGTTTGTTGGACAATTATTACATGTGACACCGTCTCCATTTGTTTGAAAGGCATGGAAAAAATCCAGAAGGTCGGAAAATGGGTACCTCACAAACTGAATGACAGGCAGCAGGAAGCTCGAAAAACCTCATGGCAAATGTTGCTCGCCAGGTACAGAAAAAAAGTCATTTCTTCATCAAATTGTGACTGGTGATGAAAAGTGAATTTACTTCGAGAATCCTAAGCGTAAAAAATCCTGGGTAACTCCTGGTGAACTATAGGCATCGCTTGGGGAGGGAGAAAATGCTCTGTGTCTGGTGTGATCAGATGGGTGTTACATACTATGAGCTGCTGAAACCTGGGGAAACTGTTAATACGGAACAGATGATAAATTTGAATAAAGATTTGCGCCAAAAAGTCCCAAATATCAAGAAAGGACACACAAAGTGATCTTGCTCCATGACAATGCCCCATCACATTCGGCTAAACGTACCAAGGAAACGATCCAAGTGTTTGGTTGGTAAATTCTTCCGCATGCGGCTTATTCACCAGATTTGGCCCCATCCGATTACCACCTATTTGCATCGATGGGACACGCACTAGCTGAGCAGCGCTTCACTTCTTATGAAAATGTACGAAATTGGTTAAGTGATTGGTTTGACTCAGAAGAGGAAGCATTATTTTGGCGGGGAATCCACAAATTTTACATCCACAATTAAGCCTGAATGATGGGAAAAATGCATAGATAGCGAAGGACAGTACTTCGAATAAAAAAGTATGTTTCATTTTTACACAATCAACTCTTATTTGCTATTTGAAAAATTTCGGTTTCATATTTACACACCTGGTATATCCTATTCAAAATAAGCATTGTTAAAAAGTTTTTTATGTTTATTAACACGTTCACGCCGGCGTGTACCACCTATGACCCGCACTAGTCTGCCGCATCGGACACTTAGTCAATCCAAAAACTTTCCACGAATCTTGGGTATTAGGTAGGATTTTATTATTGTTGGATTGTCAATATTGCATAATGCACTGGAATAGCTCCCGTCCGCTAGAGCAAAACACATTACGCTCAGCCGCCAATGGGCAAGGAGCATGAATTACAGTCCCTGCGTGAATGTGTTAAAACGTTTTTGGTGAATTTTCAGATTACACAAACAGAAATTTATTAATTTATTGTTCTAGCCTCTAACCTAAATGGTCATTGCTCTTAATTTTTCTCCTGTTTATATTCTGTTGTAGTTAGTTCGCTAGGTTTATGTGATGTAAGGGTTGTAGCTTCTTCATCCTTTAATATCTTTTTCATAGTTTTTAAATGTCTATGTGTTCAAGTATGATTTTGGGGAAAATCTAGTAACAGATTTTAAACACTTTGAATTATATTATTGCACTTTTTACAGGAGGGTGCTTCGAAACCTCTGAGTAGGTTTCTGCACCTCTGCACAATATGATTTCTTCTCTTCTCGATTCTCTATGCCATGTGACTCATCTGCAGCACTATGTTTTAACTTCTGCAAGTTTTGACGGGTTGTTAATTCAGTTTGTTAAACAGATTCTTTCACAGCTGGTGAAGGCGATTCTCGAGGGTGACAGTCTATTGCTGTCATAATCCCGTATAATATAATAATAGTGAACCCAGACTAAAATTATGGTTTTTGACCCCATGTTAATTATTAATTAGTTTGATAAAAATACCTTTTAAATATACCTTTTTTCATTAAATAAATAAAATATTATCTCTTCCATCTTCTTGTCGATAATGTTCTATTGAGAGTCGGTCGAATCGCCAGGGCGCGCTGCAACCTACTTTTATCACTAGCCTTTCGTAATATTTTTATCTTTTCATTTTTTCATATATATATATATATATATATATATATATATATATATATATATATATATTTTTTTTTTTTGCCGGTGAGTTCATGAATTAGAATAACGAAATATATATCACGAAATAACAGCCCACAGCTAAAGACAAAAGCATAAGGTACATACTTTTGTTTAAGCTACAGTTTTAAACGATTTCATTATAATTATTATACCTTTATTCTTTAAAACACGCCTTCTTAAAAATAAAGTAAAATAAATAAACTGCAAATTTAAATATTCCGTTCACAGTACCGTGGTTCAGATATCGCAAATTTAATTTTCGTATTGACAATGGTTCATATGGACCCTTACTTAAAATTGTATACAACAACTAGTTTTTAATAAGTTTAGACTTCTGAATTTATGAACAAAACAGTTGTTATTAAAGAATTTACTTAAATAATTATTTTTTATTATTTTCATTACATAAAAAAAAAAAAAAAATAAATAAAAGATTTTATAATATGCATGAGGCTTAGAAAATCCTAAAGTTCGATGTTTGATTCCATGAATAAGAAAAAATCCTCCTATCTCTAAGCATCTGTGCATCTAACCTCCGTCTATGCATCTGACAATTGGAGACCTCTTCCCCCTCTTCTCAATTGTCTCTAAGGAATATTCCTTCTTATACTCCATTTCATATTTTCACTACAGCAGGATGTTTTTATATACATGAAGAAATGTGGCTGATATCAGTTTTGCTTTTCAATCATGTTCAACATAGCTTATTGAAAAAAAAGTATTCACTCCTTTTTTTCATAAAAAATAGGGAATTATTATTATTTTTTTTTTATGTAACTATCATATATGTTTTTTTTAAATGGAATTTGAATTTACCTTAATCTTTCTATGACATAACAGAAACTTATTGCAAAGTGATCGTAATAAACTTTTAAAATAATGCCGAAAGACCTAGCTAGTACCAATGCTTTATTTAAGAAGAAAAACAGGTTTATTGATAATCCTATAAGACATAATTAACAATGAAACAATGCAATGGATTTACTGATAAGGTATAATAAAAATGTATTCGATATACTAGTCTAATTTCCTAATACTTGATTTCCAGAGATGGAGAATACAATGACCTAAAAGGAATGTTAAAATTAACATCGTGAGAAAAGACAGCTTTATTTCAGCTTCAAAATAAGAGGATTACTCAAGAGAATTACAATCTGTATTTTAAGACAAAGGCCTTTGAATCTATAATTTCATTCGCTCAACATTGGAGTGGTAAAATATCTAACACTCGACTCCAAATGAAGACTGTATTTACTAGTTTATTCGATCCTTTGGAACTGTTTCAAAGCTAGTTTTAATTAATGGTTGTCTACAATTAGTATAGTAGTTTACAGTAATTATATTTATTCTCTCTGTTATCCACTCTTTGATAATGTTCACCCCTCATAAACAACCTTTATCATTTCACTTTCATCTTGCCTGGTGTTACCTCAAGTTTCCCTTCTTTCACCAAAACATTTTCTACATTTGTCCTACGCTAGCTACGACCCAGATTTATGCTGATGATTACCAAATTATTTTATCTTCCTATCCTACTCATATTACTGAAGCAACCCATTAACTATAGTATAAGATTAATTGAAATAGAAAATGGGTGGAACTAGACAAGTTCCTAAAAACTTAATCTGTACTCACCAGTTCCCGCTCACACGCTTTTCCTTATTATTCTTCGATATTCCTTAAATCGATTCCTTTTTCACTTTATAACTAAGAATAAGAATAATCTAAATAAGAAATAATCCAAAAAATTAAATTAAAAATACCCTATTTTTTAGGAATTTTAACGGAATAAAGTATTGTCATATAATTCAACGAGAAGTATGTTTTATGATTTAGTTTAATTCGAGGCCGAAAATATAATGAAAGTTCAAATATGGGGATTTAAATCTTAAAATCGATATATCGCCGATCGATCGCATTTGATTGATCAAATTCTATTATGGCATTTTAGCACCCTTCACCCTCTACCACAGTGAAAAAAAATCAGAACCAACTATTGCCAATGAAAGAATTTATATCAATTTAAATACTTTCTTTTCATATATTATTACATAGTTAACATGGATGAAATTAAAACGCATTTTTATCCAATAATTTTAAAGCCATTCTTCTTATTTATAAAATATGTTTGGTTCAGTTATATAAAAAGTAAAGCTCATTAGAAAAAAAAGGTTAGGTTTTGCTGTTTAAGAACACACAACTGCTATGGTCATTAGTGTCCGTTATCTATTAGTTTAATTTTTACTTTTTAATATGAGATTATATTTTGTTGAACATATTATTATTCTTAAGAAAAATTATTATTTTTTCAATATTTGTAGTGATATCTCCCAGAATCGTATTTCACTTTTTTTCAATTCGAAAATTTTGGAAATATGCTTCGTATAGGGGGCAGTTCTCAAAGATGTGGATAATACTTGACTGCACGTTGTCGAAACAAGTCGATAATTATATTCCATCAAACAGAACTGTATCCTATGAAAAGCCTTTCCTTTTTATTTTTTTTTCATTTCTTTGAATTATCATTATCTGCAAGGTATCTTCATTACTCTATTTTTTTTTTCTTTTATTTTAATCCTCCGATCACACAACATTAAACAAGAACCTGATCCGTTGAAAGGAATTTTTTTTTATTACCATTTATATTATTTTATTACCATTTATATTTATACCATTGTAGATCCAAAAGTTATTGTAACGGTAATAAAACAAACGAGTGTGCTATCACTATTCGACAATCTACTCATGGCCTTAGAAATTCAACAAATTTAATGGAAATTAATTTGAAGACATCATGTCTTACATTATTTATGAAATATAGCTCATGGTTCACTTTAGAACTAATAGAATAATTCAACATACAATACTGAAGAGTTTGAAATATTTACAAAAAAAAAAAAAAAAATATAACATAATCGGTTGTAATAATCGTCATCTTTATAAATACTACAAGGAGCTAGGATTTAACAAGACATTGCCTTTTAGTCATTACCGCAAGAGCCCTTACAATATTACCACATAAAGTATAAGTATTACTATAATATAAAGTATTACTACAACCGCCAATAAAGTGCAGAGGCTTTCGAGTTTATTAACTAATGTAAGGGACCCATTTCTTAGTCTTAAGCGAAACATGAAAACGAGTATTAAACCACGATTCTCATTTTATATAGTCCCATAATAGTATCTTAGGAGCTAATTTGATGCATCCAGCCGAGGTTAGAATTGTTTTCGTTTTTTTTTAAATAAAAAAATAAAAAAAAGTTAATAAATTTAAAAAGCCTCGATTCATAATATTTTCATTGAAATCGATTCTAATATACATTAAACTAAAAGCGGGCTTATTGGATTCAACTTAAGAATAAACTTTTAATGGAATTCCAAATCTGACGAATATGAAATTGAAATTGACTTTAATATCAAAGGGGATTTTCGGACGAATTTTATCGTTCATTTACTGCCAAAGGAATCATTTTTCCTAATTAATATATGTTATTATCGATTTTAATTATTAATTTTTTTTGTTTAATAAATGGCATGATGTGGCCGTTAGTTTTATTAAAATAAAATAATGACCAATCAGCAACCTTCTAAAATCTGGGCAATAGTTGCGCAGGACAGTAAGGTACTGCGGGAAAAGACATCGTGACCCCTACTAATCACATTACATGACCCATTAAATTTATTTCAATATAACTTTATATTTTTAGTTTAGATATTTTCTGTACGATTAAATATCTATGCATTTTCTATTTTGTACATATTATTTTAAATAAGATTACATCTCTCTCATTCTCTCTCTCTCTCTCTCTCTCTCTCTCTCTCTCTATATATATATATATATATATATATATATATATATATATATATATATATATATATATACACTTTCAGAGATTCCCGGGCTTGAGGGTTTTATAATTATTGAATTTGATTTACAATCTAAAAATTATGCTTGAAAATACATGCAGTCATTTATGCATAGAAATTTAAATATATTTTATTATTTATTTATTTAATTACATTTTAGGTGCAATGTACAACAACATTGGCATGAGGCAAGAGACACCAAATTCTATTTAATGTATAAATGCATAAGGTAATTGATAATTTCATACGTATTTGTAAATGTTGTTTTCTTCTTTCTATAAACATATAAAATCGATTTATAAATGTAAAACTTATCTAAATTTTTAAATCGATGGGCCTAAATAATACGGATTTCAATTAAATGTTCACAGTTTGAAACCAAAATGTTGAACAAACCAGCTACCAGCCGACATCGAAACAATTATATGTAATTTCGAAATTAAATGCCAGTTTTTATTTTCTGAATGCGAAAAATTTCAAAAGCATTTCGGAAAAAAAGATTTTCTGTTACTTAACATTGCAACAAAATTTTCTAGCTACTACTGCAGAATCAAAATACAAAATATAGGGTAAATACAGTTATTATCCAGGTATTGTGTAAGAGCGTCCCTTGGACAACCACTCAGTGGCCCCAACAATTACTCTGTTTAAATAATTAAAAGAAATATCCTACTATAACAGAATATAACTGAATGAGAACACACCGCCAATGACCCTCTTCGGTAGAGGCGAAGATAGAGGGGAAAAAAACCACTCTTGATTGGTTCAAAATTCCAGTCTTTAATTGGATCAAACCAGGGAAAATTCATACTTCGTATAATGATTTAATAAAAAATTCTATTTAAAGGTACACTGATTTTTTATTTTTTAGCTCCGGGGATTCAATCCCTTTCCTGATTAAGCTCTTTGATGTATTGCAGCGGAGTGCGGCTCTAGACAAACCGACATCAATTCCCTTTCCTCACTGCTTCGCCTCCTTTACCATTCATTGCCTTTGATCCCTTCATGTCCAAGGGACCAAATTAGGGGAAGGCCAATACAATTACAGTGCAGTGGAGTATTCCTGTTTCCAAAGTGGAATCATTTCCAATTCATCGCATTGAATGTTGGTACTATTTCGGTAATAGAAGGAATGAAAAAAAGAATAATAACTAGACTATTAAGAGAATAGATGAGGAAAAATAAAATCTAGTATGAGCGGTAAATTTTTACTTTCACTTACCTATATGTGAAATACATAGTAAGGGAAAATATTGCGATCGTGAATAATTTCGACTTCCGGTTTTCAAAGGAAATACACGTTTTGGGGTCCCCTGAGTCAAAATAACCAAGTCCCGCGAAATGGTCTGTGTGTGTGTGAACAGACTAGCTCAAAAACTATAAACCGTGCGAACCTGAAATTGGGTATTTAGTGTAAGTATATGCCCGCGATGTGACAGCAAAATTTTTACCAAAATTGGTCAAACGGAGGGGGTACTTTATTTAATAACTTTTTAAATTTTTTTTTCGATTTTCTCAAAAACGGCTCGAACGATTTTGATTAAACTGAGCATTTGATCTATTAATATGCTCGAAATATAGCTGTAAAAATTCCATCAAAATTGATCAACCAGAGGGGGCACTTTACTTAATAAATTTTGTATAATTTTCACGTGTTTCTTTTATTTACTCAAAAACGGTTAAAACGATTTTGATCAAACTGGGTATTTGATGTATGTATATGCCAAAGATGTGATAGCCAACATTTTATCAAAATTGATCAACCGGAGGGGGGACTTTACTTAATAGATTTTGTATCATTTTCACGTGTTTTTTTTATTTACTCAAAAAAGGCTTTAACGATTTTGATCAAACTGGGTATTTGATGTATGTATATGCCAAAGATGTGATAGCCAACATTTCATCAACATTAGTCAAATGGAGGGAGCACTTTATTTCATAACTTTTTTCTTATTTGAAAGTGGTTAAAATGAAATGCCAAAACGGAATTATTAGAACATTATTTATTGAAAAAATCTTTTGACTAAAAAAACTAATTAATATTAATAAAACAATTTTTCGTATGACAATTAAACGTTAATAATACTTCATTTTTATTAGAAGAGAACAAAAAAAAAAAAAAAAAGAAATGTAAATATATGTAATAGCTGAAGCAAATATTGGGGAAGAGTTAAACTTAGAGTCAAACTATGTTATTAGATTTTTAAACTATTTAATTAGAAGATAAAAGATTTGACCGGGAATCGAACCCAGGTCCCCGTTGCTTCGTTCTTACCACTGAGCTAACCGTGGGGCCGTCCCAACCGTGTTCCAATCTATCTCTTCTGCGATCCTACCCCCTAGGTTTCGCCAAATTGTAGCGAAGTATCGGGGGGCTGAACAATTGTCCAGACGAACGGGATCTGATTTTTATTTAATGATGTTATTTAATCACGATTGTTTATTAAATAATTAATTTATAATTTTTAATCTAATAAATAAGAAGTTAAAAGATTCGACCAGGGTTCGAGCGCTTAAGAGCGCTTCAACGTAGATGCTGAGGACCTGGGATCGATTCCCGGCCGTGGGCGAGCCTTTTAACTGCTAATTAATTAGTTTAAAAATTATGAATTAATTGTTTAGTAAACAATCAAAATTAAATAACATCATTAAAATGTGTTATTAGAGTATACCGCTTTTTGGAGAAAGCGGAAATGTTTGTTTCTCTTGGCAAACAGTTCAAAAGGTTTTCTGTTTTTCTTTAGTACTAAACTTTTTTTACTTAGTGCCAATATCCACAAAATATAACTGTTCCGGAAGTATAATGACTATACTGCAAAAAAATATTTTGGTTCTAATATTTTGTAAAATTTAAAGTACCAGTCAAAAGTTTAGAATCACCCTTAGATTTTGTAAAATAAATAAGTAACAACATTTTATTTATTGGAAAACGTAACAACTATAATTTTATATTAATTTATTTATTACTAACTTTAATATCCCGGTTTCAACCACGGAATTTTGAAAACAATGAGAAAAGCCGTGGGTCCAGAAAAGTTCGTTAGGAGAGAAATGAGATTTTTGTTTACTCTAACGGTTGATTTCGTAAAAATCTAATGTAAAGCGAGATCATAACGATTTTTATAACAATAAAGAATATACCCAGAGATTGGCTGTTATGAAATTTTAATATGGACAGGTGTTCGCACCTGGTATGAAAGAACCACTAAGCGAGAATTTAGGACAAACGGTATGTATTTCTATAAAGAACAAACAAAACAACGAACAAACAAAATTTCATATTTATTTATATAGATTGTATTCGAAACAAGCATATAATCGTTGAAATGTTATTTCTTGAGTTACAATTATTTTTTTAAACTTGAAGATTGTGAATTAAATACAAGTGAGTCTAAACTTTTGACCGGCACTGAATTTGATTGTGTTAGCTCCCTCGATAATGCATTTATTAGGTTTTTGTACAAAGTCGTAGGCACAATTGTACTTACGAAATTCTCTGATGAATTTATGGACTATTCTATTAAGAGAAATAGTAATTTATGTGCTTTAAATACTGTAAAGTTTCAATAACTTATTTGCAGTTTGTAATTATATTCCCGGACAAGCGATATAATGATCATTAGTATCATTGAATTATATGCATGTTATGTACACAGGAAAACCCATAACGAGTTAAATGGAGTTAAGTTCACATTCCAGTTAAAACGGATTCCTTATAATTCCAGATTGTTTGTACGGAAGGAAGACTCCAGTAGGTTAATTATCCAGTGGAATTAAGAAGCCGCATAAAAGCGACACATTTGGGTGAGTTTTCATCTTCTCTTTGGAATTAACTCTCTGCTCGGGAAATTAGCTTTCTGAATTTAACTCTACATCGTTCCAATTGGAGGGAAGCTTGCTTCTTCCTCTTTCCTCGACGGAGGCCTCGCGTTTCAAGGAAAGGGAATATCAAATTTCGACGAATCGGAGAGGTATCACATTGAGCATGACGTGTGTTACAAGCCGCAGAAGATAGGAGGGAATTTAATACGTTTTAAGCGTCTGAGAGAGATAGAGAGAGATATATATAAGATTTAAAGGGGAAGCTGTTAGCCGTGTCGGTGAGCATGCTGACATGGTGCCATTCTCTTTGCAGCCTTCTCTTGCATATGCAAAGACCTGCTTGGGCCAGATACATATTCAAAGCCATTCCCGCCGTCTTCAGACTGCTTTAACTTTTAATGACGTAGTCTTCTTGGCTGGATCCTGTTAGACATGGCGGGGTCATTAAACGGGTATCATCTCTTTCCAGTTTAATAATGATTAAAAGCCTTGGCGGATGTGTGTTTATATAAATTTCTATATTCCTCTCATTCTATCATCACGTTTATTTCGGTCAATGAATAATAATTAGGCGAGAGAGAGAAAGAGAGAGAGAGAGAGAGAGAGAGAGTGAGAGAGAGAGAGAGGGAGAGAGAGAGAGAGTTTTATTTTACATTTTTCATATTTTGCATATATAAGATTATGGTAATATGCACTGAGACTGTAGTGTCTCCTGAAGCAATAACAATTAATGTAATATAGTCAGCCGAAATACACAGAGAAAAGTTCAAAATCTATAATAAGCTAACATAAAATATTTGTTTATGATTAAAACTATTTATTGTAAACATAATGTTTTTCTCCACACTTAAACCATAAAAAGATAAAAAGTAAAACCATATATATTTCCATTTTTACAATTTTAATTTCTATTTTAAATAAAGTAAAAATCATCTATATTCAAGGGACAATGCCAAAAGAAAAGTAAAATATTACAGCTTCGTTGTAAGTAAAAAGTATATTTAAAAAATAAAAATAAATAAATAAATATAATTAATTTATTCTAACTAAAAAAAGAAGCAACCTTCCTTTGATCCATATTTTGAAATAATTGATTACGATAGGATAAGTAGACTGTTGTACTCGTATGTATTTTATATTATAATAATTTACCCATTTTATTTTTAAAACAGTCTCATCTTTTTTATTTTTTTCTTACATCAGAAGCTTTCGGTGCTTGGCACCATATTCATCTAAAAATATTTATCATGTTATAATTATATAAAAATCTTTTTTGTACAATATTTTTTATTGTCATTAGTTATTTTAGCATTTTCATACCTGTATATTATTATCCTAGTGGACATCGTCTGATTTAAAAAATTTTTTGATGAGATTCATCTTCGTCACACGTAGGGATTCTATTTAATATAATGTTAAAAAATTAAAATTTAAAATCATAACATATTTTTTTATATTATATTATTATTTTACTGAAATTTTTTATATATAATACCTTTACTGGAAACATGGGAAACATCCGTCTACTGCTTCTATAAATATATCCATATTTTGAAATAATTGATTACCTATATAGGAGCCTAAATTACCATTTTAATCAAATATTTAGTAATTTGTTATAGTATTTCTTTTTGAAAACCCCAAGAGATTTAGAAGATTTAATTTCACAAGGTATTTTTCCCACAAGTATATGCTGCTAATTAAAAAGGATTTTCTATACACACTTGTGCGATGAAAAGGTATTTTAAATTGGTTTCGATGTGTTCTCGAGGTATCTAGGTCATAGAGGTATCTAGGTGTTTTGGAGCTAAAAAGCTGATAAAGAAAACTTCCAAGCAAGTATTATCTCCTTTCAGAAAGTTGTAGCCAACCAAGAGTTTTAAAGAAAGGTGTTATATGCTCATGAATACGAGCATCAAATATGAAACGAATGCATGCATTAAGTGTTTTCTGAAGTATGGCAAGATGTTTACTTAGCATGTCGGTAAACAATAAACTGCAATAGTCCAGACGTGGCAATATCAGTGCGGAAACGACGTGTTTTCGCACTGATACAGGCAAGTAGTGTCTGTTTCTACGTAGCTGTCCCAGACTTTTAAAGATATTATTTGATGTGTTTATGGTAGTATTTTCCCAATCGAGGTGAGTGGAGAAAGTGACACCCAAGATTTTTAGATTTTTAGATTGACAATACTCTATGCTCGTATTATTCAGAATTATTTTAGGAAGATTTCTATTGATCAATGAGTTTACATGACGTCTACTACCAAAGATGATTGCTTTCGTCTTAGAAGGATTTAAAATGAGCTTCAGACTAGTGGACTAAGCTAACACTTGTTCTACATCCTCATTCCTCCTATCGATTGTCCCATTCAATTCATCAACTGAAGAGGACATATATATAATAATATCATCGGCATATATGTGATATTTGCATGATTTTAGGACTGTAGATATTTGAGATATGTACAGTAGGAAAAGAAGTGGACCGAAGACAGAGCCTTGAGGGACGCCTGAAACTATTGGAAGAAATTCCAATATGGACCCGTCTTTATCCATCACGGCTTGAGTTCTCTGCTCAAGATAGGATTGAAACCATAATGCTACGCTATGTGATAATTTAAATTTGTTCCTCAAAATTTGTAATAAAATGTTATGGTCAAATAAATCGAATGCCTTCTTGAAGTCAAAAGAGACTAGAATTGTTACTTGTTTAATGTTGATTGTTTAATGACGATTAAAAGCCTTGACGGATGTGTGTTTAAATAAATTTCTATATGCCTCTCATTCCATCATCACGTTTATTTCGTTCAATAAATAATAATTAGGCGAGATTGTTTTTTAGACGTGTGACCACCAGCAGATCAACGCCATGGAAAGTGTGAGTAAAGAAAAAAAAAACACATGGTTTAGTATCGTTCTAGACCTTTTTTCCGGAACCAACTGTCGTAGTACATATTTGTGACTAAGATGTTCCGAGTACCATCTACGCTGGCCTCGAAGGTTGTGCCTTGATCTCCTTGGGACTATATACAAGGAGCGTTGGACTGGAGAGTTAGTCTTGATCTGAAGCTTATTACTGTGTTACAAAGTGATAATTTTCGTAATCTGTTAAAATATTTCTGGCCTCATTATTTGTGTGGCATTGAACATTGGTATTTTCGTTAAATAAAAATTGTTTAAGCCACATAAGTTTTGCATGTTTATTTTAATATAATAAAATAAAAAAATCAAACGTAGAAACTATTTTTGCTATAATGGCGAGTAAAAACTTATTCTTTATAATATTAGAAATACCTTATAAAGTAGAGGCCTTAGTTTGTTCTATTATGAACCTACAGTTCACATTTCGTACATAGGCTACAATATCGATATAATGAATATTATATTGATTACATTTATATTTTTTATCCAAACTGTCCATAGTTTGTCTAAAGTACAAACCACTTTCTTAATAATAAATCATCTAAAAAATTAAATATTCCATATTTTTCTAGTTCCTTGTTCTTTTTGGTGTTCCTGATTTTTCTATGTCAATGTATTCATTAGAATGAACTACTCTGGAACGTGAGTTAGCAATCATATCTAAATGTTCTCAATGGAAAGAAGGGTGCGGTACGAGTCAATGAGCCGCTCAGATCCGAAGAAGAACCAGTTCTCCCCGGGTTAACAAGCTATAAAATGAGGCAATGAGCTGTAACGAGATAACGTCCGCGAGAATTAAGCCCTCTCAGTCCAAAAAGTCCGGATAACACGTTCCGACTCTTGCTCGGACGAACTCCTACTAAGTCCCGCACATACACCTCACAGCGAGTCAACTCGATAAACTCGTTACCCAAAGCTTTCTCTTCCATTTAATGGAAGAGTTTGAGCGCTTAAGTGCCACTCAGGTCGGGGCGTTGCTATGATAATAGCTATGGCAACTATCTAAGGTTCTGATGATAAAACATTAGTACTATTGATCGTGTATCAATAACATTTTGTGGAACAGGGGAAAAATACGGTTGTTAGACCTACTATAAAAAACACCTCTCTCTCTCACAGACACACTCTCTATCTACCTCTCTCACTCACTCTATGTATGTATTGGTACGTGAAGCAGTAACGCTAAGTTAAATAATTTGATTTTTATTATATCAAAAGTTAATTTTCTTAAAGTTTTTCTTTAAATGAAGGAATCTCTTCCAATGGGTTATCTCGTATTTAATTATCCCCATCTTCTGGTGTTATCTATTGTACATTTTCGAATTCCATCGCCATTTGTATATACATAAATTGTTATATATGAAAATATAATGTCATTTCTTCATTGCTCATGGTCCACTTTTTATTAACACTTATCCATGGCTCTGGACTATTCCATTGTCACTGATCTAACTACAGCTTCTTTGTGGACTTTGGTTTACAGATTATTCAAAGATTAAACAGGATAAGTAGGGGAGAGCGGGGTTGGTTGGCAACAGTTTTCACTTTTTTTATTGTTGACTCGTTCCTGTTAATATAATCCGAATAGGGCTGATACCACTGTAAACTCCAAGTATTAGAGTACTTCAAGTATTTTTTTCAACACATAATATTTAATACTAAGATCATAGAAAAGTGAAGAATTCGTCAATCCAGATTATGCCAATTAACCCCCTATATGGGGTAGGTTGGCCTAGAAGGTGGAATTGTTTAGCCATCTCATTCAAGTACTGCCTCACACATATTATTGTTATAAAAGCCGCACTATAATGGTATAATAATTTTGAATCGGGTTTTAACATCTTTTAAGGGAAAATAGAAGATGACAGAAGTTTAGACTGTCATCACTTTCTGCATAGGAAATATTGCTGTCATCTTTCTAGCTGGAACTAAAGACATTCGGTAGTTTCACCTTTGTTTATTTTTACCTTGCTTTTGTGAATTGCTACTGCGCCAACAAACCCTAGTTGAAGAGAGCCAACTAACCGCACAGGCAGGGAAGAACAATCAAACAAGAAACTGGTTAGTCGAAAGGTTAGGTTTTTCAAAGGGGTTTGGGGCTATGTGAACAGAATCGGAGTCAAATGTTTTGCCATGCCTTTAAACCAAATTTACAGAAAATATAAAAATTTACTTATATGTTGTAAAATCAATCAATGACAAGACTCCCGAGGTCGAGCGGATCACATGGTACAGAGGCGGGGCCTTCACAACAGGTGTGACGGAAACTATAAGCCAATGGCCAACCTTCCCCCTATGCCAACCAACCCCGCTCTCCCCCTATAATAAATAAGTGTTAATAAAATTTTGATCATGTACAGTGAAGAAATGACATGTATTTTCATATATAACAATTCATGTATCGACAAATGGCGATGGAATTTAAAAATGTACAACTGATAACCCCAGAAGATGGGCCAAAATCCCGAAACGTTGGGATAATAAAATACAAGATAACCCATTGGAAGAGATTCTTTAATTTAAAGATAAACCTTATGCAAACAAAACTCTTCCTCACTAAGGTGAAAGGTACTATCAAGTAGACAATTTATTTTATATTATACTAGCTGTATGTCCCGGTTTCACCCGGGGAATTTCATTTTCCTAATAAAACGGTCGATTTCGTAAAAAAAACATTGTAAAGCGAGATCATTAAGATTTTTATTAGGATAAAGGATATCAGCTGTAGATCGGCTGAAGTTATGTAATTGTAATATGGACAGGTGTTAACGCACCTGGTATGAAAGAACCACTGAGCGAAATTTGGAGAATTTAGATAAACTGTATGGAATTCTATAAATAACAAACAAACAAACAGAAATATTTCCCTGCAGTTTCAGCTTCTCGCAAATCGGCTTGCCTAAGCCTTTGTGGCGCAAAGCGGGCCTCGTATTCCTGGGCAGACTCAGTTTCCCGCGATTCTCAGCCTCTGTTGTTCAATCCTATTTTGATGTTCATCGAGAGTTTCATCTACTCGTATTTGACATTGTTTTTTAGCTTTTGAGCTCACTACTCCTATTGAAGCTCGCTTCTTAGGAGGCATTTTTAAAAAATAAATTCACCATACATGTAAATAAACGTAATGTAATGTTAAAAAAAAAAACATATGGTTTAAAAATCCCAGAACTCGACGCCTGCCAAAGGACGGTCTTACCGGGCCTTGTTGGCCTCTTCAAAATCTATAAAATGATTTTTTAGGCCGTTTTTTCGACTCAAACGGTCGATTTCGAAAAAAACCATTGTAAAGCGAAATCATGACGAATTTTATAACAATAATGAATACACCCAGAGATTAGCTGAAGTTATGCAATTTTAATATGGACAGGTGTTCGCACCTGGTATCAAAGAACCACTGAGCGAAATTTGGAGAATTTAGGACAAACGGTATGGATTTGTATAAAGAACAAATAAACAAACAGAATTTCAACTTTATTTTTATAGATTGTAAACTACTGTGGGTTTATATAATTTTTATTGGTAGAAAATTAAAATTCACAAATTAATATTCACAAACAATAAAAATTAAAATTATTAAAAAACGTTACATAAAGTAACTACTAGTGAAAATGCAGTGACACACAGGCAACTATATGGTTTGATCTTCAGAGCCAGACCAAGTCTCCAGTCCATAGCTTCTTATGTTTAGTCCAAAACAGAACATCCTATAAGGACCTAGAGTATTTTCGAAAAATCTAAGCCACGTACTACATCCGGACGTGTTTAATGTGAATGTAAAGGCGTCAGGTAATATATCGATATTGGAAGCTCTACTTACTGATTACAAAGCAGAGAATATCCTCCTTCATAAATAGTAAAAGGTCGAGGGTAAGATGTATTACGTTGAGGAAAACAGCTGATAAAGTGAGAGTACTCTAATGAGAGAGGGAGAGAGAGAGAGTGGGAGGAGGTAGTGGCTAATATTAGGAGGCGTACTATAAGGGGGTGGGGGTGGGGGTAAGGTAATAATAGCGTCCGCGTTGCCATGGCTACCTCACCCTTCCCAACCCCTCTATATCATTCATCAGCGTCCCAACCTCCTTCCCCTAATTTATCAATTAGAAAATAAAATTAATATTTTTCTAGATATTTTCTAATTATGGATTCAATCACTAAATTCACTGATTATAACTATTGACCAACTTATATATTATAAAATAATAGCAATTAAACATTAAGAATTTGTTTTTGTTTTTCAATCAAAATTTGATTCTTTTTTTTTTTTTTTTTTTTTCACACGAAACGGCCACTTTGAGGACCACGCAATATCACTGAAGAATCTTCCTTCTTCCTCCTTCTCAGTTCCCAGCGCAGCTTTATCATTCCCGACTGCTCCTCTCTTCTCTCCTTTGACCACCCAATACCCTTCGCCCTCTTCTTAAATCTGACTTCATTGTTAATTACTTTCTTGAAAAGATCCCTGTCATGACAAAGTTCTTTTGATATCCCCAATGTTTCCAATTCTTCTTTAATTTGCCTAGGATATCCCCCCAAATTTTTGTACTTTAAAATTTTACTAAAAATTTCTTTACATAATCTTTTTTCACTCATTCTCTCCATGTGCCCAAAGAACCTTAACCTCCTAATTCTCATATCAGTTTCTAAATCATTAATTTGCCTGTAAATTTCCTCATTAGACCTCCTCCTGAATCCTTCTAATGTTTTCCTTGGTCCATAAATCTTCCTCAAAATTTTCCTCCCTATTTTTTTCAACTTATCTAAACTGGGAAAACAAGCCGTTTCTGCTCCATAAAGAATCGCAGGTTTTACCACAGCATTATAATGCCTTAATTTTGCCTTTATCGAAAGAATTTTTTTATTGTAAATTTTTCCCACTTGAAAGCACAAATCCTCTAATTTTTTTAATTTTTCCCTTGAAACTCTCCTTTTCCGATCCATTGCAGCACAAAACTTCACCCAAATACTTGAATTTCCTAACAACCGAAATCTTCCCATATTTGGTTTTGACTGATTTTTTTTTATATCCTACCTCCGTGGTCATTAACTCCGTTTTCTCAAAAGATATTTGTAACCCGGTTTTCTCAGCAATTTCCTTCAGGCAATTTATCTGTTCCATAGACTCTTTTTCTGTGACAAGCTTCTTCATGATATAAAGTTTGATATGTAGTCGAGTTACCCCGACTTGATTCTTTGTTTAGGTTAAAAATGTTTAAATGTGATTTTTCCGACGAAAATTAAAATACTAGCTATCTGTATGGACTCCTTAGCAGCTCTCCTCTCCCTTAAGAGATATCTTCACACGTAGTATCATAAATCAAAATATATTGATGACAATAAAGTCCCTGAATAGGAGCGATATCACTGTGATTGTTGTATCCCCGGACACTGTGGGACAGAAGGGAATGAGGTAGCGGATCAGGCAGCCAAAAGAGCGATCAGCGATGGCATCCCATATCGTAAGGTTCCCGTGGATGATTATATTTCCTTAATTCGGAATAAAGTTAAATCAAATTGGAATGAAACGTGGCTGAATGTTAGGGACAATAAATTAAGAGAAGTAAAACACGACGTTTCTCTCTGGGTCTCGTCGTTTCGTGATATAAGTGATGAGGTGACCCTTACACGGCTCCGTATTGGACATACCCGACTTACCAACTGATATCTAATGTCTCACGATTCACTGCCTGAATGCCGGGCCTGCGGAACTTCCCTTACAGTCAAACACATACTGACTGAATGCAATACCTACGATTCTTCAAGACTACTGTTCAACCTTCCAGAACATCTTCATACCATTTTAAAAAATAACACAATTACAGTCAATAATTCTAGATTTCGTAAAACACATCAATCTGCACAATAAATTGTAATTAAGCTACCACGTCGCCGTTTTATAATCCCCATTATTATAAAAAAAAAAAAAAAAAAAAAAAAAAAAAAAAAAAAAAAAAAAAAAAAAAAAAAAAAAAAATCAAAGCTTGATATCTTCTTTTTTTTTATTGATCTTTTTTTTTTAATTAATTCTAAGTTATATACATATATCTCAGTATATAAAAAAATGAAACTTTTTATATTTTTAAGAATAGCCTTTAGTTTTTTTTTTTGGTTTTTCGGATATCGATACAACTTTATTTTGATAATGAAAAGATTTAAAAGGAAAATTGTAACCCCTTTGCGTAATTGATAAGTTTTATTTGTGTTGATATCTAAGGAACTAACTTCGTGTTTATAATACTTTTTTATTTAATTCAAAGGGCCCAGAACGCTCTACAGAAGATAATTTTTTTTTTAAAGAACACAGGGTCTTTTCCGAATTTTTGAATTATTTTCTATAATATTTTTATAAACTTATCAACAAGGTACTTTATAAATAGCGCTAATGGCTTATAGTTATATTTATAACATATAACTGATTATATATATATACCAAGGTTGCTCTTTGGTTAGGCAATGAGATGCTAATCTGGCTTGGATCACAGATCGTCTCGAGGGAACGAGAGACCCTCTTGGGGCATACCCAGCCTTAACTGAAAAATTAAGGTGAAAAAACCTAGCGGTTGAGCGTGATGGCGGTCAAATCACCTCCTTGCATGACCGCTGACCAAGAAAGAGTACTTACATAGTACTGCACCCAAGTACCTTCAGTTTTTGGACTTCGGTTGTAGAGATACCTATATTGGCTATTAGCTACTAAATATCTAATTACACAGCAATTATCTCCACACCTTTTAATATGTATTTAATTTCACTCAATACTGTCCAATCAACTTTTAGATTTTCTTTTTATTATTTATATATAAATTTTTTTCCCATGTGACATCAATTCAGCTAATATTGTTTATTTTTAATATAAGAACAATGAATTGAAATTATAACGTGAGTATTCAGACATTTAATAAGCCTAACTTTTTTAATAACATGGGCTAAGACGCCCTTCATTAACACAAGAAAAAAATTTCTGGGTAGGACTTCAAAACAATGGAGTCACAATGGGATTAAAAAAATATTAATATCCCCTCTTTACTTATTATTTATTAATATATATTAAACTTATTTATTCCTTACATTCTATTCTGTACTCATTAATTCTTATAAACCAAATTTATAACATTCTAAGCACTTCACATAAAATGATTGTTTAAATATTAAAATCTGTATATAATATCGAATAAATCTTTTTCCTGTTGAAAAATATATCTTTGTTTTTCAATAATTTGTTTTTTGAAGAGAAAAGATCGGGCTCCGCCGGGAGTTGAACCCGGGTCTTCCGCGTAAAATGCGCGGTATGCTAACCACTGCACCACAGAGCTCGCTTCCAAGCGGAGCCAATCCTTCCTCTTCACTGATACCTCTCCCTCGATCTCGCAAGGATCTCTTGACGATTGCCAATTTTTAAATTATTTTATATTAATTTAATCTATTTTTGTGGGTAACCATCTTGTTTTAAATTATTTTAAATAATTTGTTTTTTGAAGAGAAAAGATTGGGCTCCGCCAGGAGTCAAACCCGGGTCTTCCGCGTGACAGGCGCGGTATGCCAACCACTGCACCACAGAGCTCGCTTCCAAGAGGTTAGCATACGGCGCATGTCACGCGGAAGACCCGGGTTCGACTCCCGGCGGAGCCCAATCTTTTCTCTTAAAAAAATAAATAATTTAAAACAAGGTGGTTACCCACAAAAATAGATTACATTAATATAAAATCTTTGTTTTTCATTTTTGAAATATTAAATTCATACATCTGAAACTAGACCAAATAAAGGAATATGTATGAATTACTTTATAAATATATTACAGTAGAAGAGCATAAGTTGAAAATGAAAAAATAAAATAAAAATAAAAAATAGGCCAAGTATAAAATATTTCAGTTCTTATTAAAAATTTAAAATATTATATATGTATACTATCATATCACGTTTTTTTTTTTTTTAATTTAAATTAGACCCTGTTTTCTTTCTTTGGCTTTATTTATCCTTCTTCTATTTTTCATCCTTCTAATTATGGAGATTTTTTATTTATCTATAAAAATTAGATTGCCTAATGATAATAAAGAATAAGAATTAAGTCCTGTGTTGTTGGAAATAATGTAAATAATTACAAAAGACCTTATACCTTATTATTTTTCCTGAAGATAATAAGACTACTTGTATAAAATATAGTATTTATTGATATCAATAATAATTGTTATTTATTATTAAAGTAAACTTATTCCATTTAAATCTGCTCCATACTTTTAAAATATTAAGTAGGGTAAACCGTACAGTTATTGGCACCCTTAGGACTACATAGCTCCTCATTATCTATCCTCATAAAGACTCAAGAGGTTTTTTTGGGTCAAAAGTTTAATAGTTATACAATACGGCAATATTTATTGTTAAAAGTGCCAAATCTAGTTATTGGCACCCTGTGGATTTAATTGTGAAAACTTCCCTATGGTTAGTTTGTTAAAGTCTTACTTCATAGATGACTTAGAGGACCCTTCAAACATTATACTCATGTATATCTTGTAATAAAATTAGGACTTGTTTACCTATTTCTTTAAGATAAAGTTGGGGTGCCAATAACTGTATGGTTTACACTATATAAAATTTGGTTAATGAAGAATTTCAAAACCTGAACTGCTGAACAAGGACAGTTCTAAAAACTTACAAAAGCTAGATGAGATAGATGAAAAGATGGCGGCTACTACGAACGAACCATTTCAATAATTGTGTAGTTTTTTTCCCTCGAAAAAAAAAGACGTAATTAATACAACGAAAAAAATAGCTAGTGTTAAATAAATTAAGAAATTTATCATTTCGGCCTCTTAAGTTTGTTTGACATTATTGTTCTAGGTGTTGATAGACTAATTATTTTTCCAAAAATATAGATGTATCTGTTCACGTAGTTTTATATATATACATAATTGGAAATATAAATTAACATTTTGGTTAAAATATTAACTCATGGGCTTAGGGTGTCTTATATTAAAAGCATTTATCTGGTTCATGAATGAACCTTTTTTTATTTTTTCTCTCTCGTTTTTGTTTCGAACGTAATTCCTAAAATAAAACCAGCCTGAATGAAAGAAATCTGGGATCATGACTGGAACACGGAAACGAGAGTAGGGATTCTGAGAACTCAGACAGGAAAATTGTTGTATACAATTCAACGGTCTTGAGAAGCAGTACGTTTTCAACTTGTTTAAAAACAAACAAAATGCAAAAAAAATTAAATTAGCTTTTTATTTAAATTAAATTTACTATTATTCAATAATTTGTTTTTTTCCATAGTAATATGTTTACTTCAGTACTTTTTATTTTAATTTATTTACTGTATTTAAAAATAGCCAGGCACCATAATATGAACAGTTTGCATAATATCAATATCATATTTTATTGATTTTATTATCTATCATGTAATTACCATGATGTGCCTATTTAAACTAAAATTAAAAACGAAACAAATAACTTAAATAGTGTCTTTACTTCCAATATTCATAAAATGTTTAAAAATAAATAGTTTGACTTAATAAATCCAAACAACCAAATATATGTATTTTTAAATCATATAATAATTATTATATATCATTCATGTTTGGGCAAAAGGGGTAAAGTCATAAAAAAAATTTTTCTCGTCTTCTTAAAATTCATAATTGACTATAATTTATTCGTTATTCATAATTTATTACAGTCTCTGTCGAAAGAATACAGTTTCATTTATTATTCTAGGAAAAAGAAATACAATCGGAAAAAAATTATAATGATTTTCAATAGCTTGGTAAATCGTTGTTTAAGCTTCACATTCGATGACTTAACCCCTTTTGACCAAACACCAGTGATATGCAAAAAACAAAAATCTAAATCGATCTTTGATATTTATCGATTTCATTAAAAAATAATGATCAGTCAGTGCGTGATAAGGTATTAAATAGATTATCATGATCAAATTGGGACCAAAAAAATACTGTTCAGAAATTAAAGATAAACACATGTATTTATTTTTCTTTACATAAAAAATACTGTTGATCACTCTAAATATTTTTGGAAGGATTGGTTATATAATAATCATCTCATTCTAATCTAAAACTTAAAAAATATGAATATTAAAATTTATATAAAATACTTCAAAAATCTTATTTATTTTTTAAAGAAGAATACTTTTTTCACAAAATGACACTGATTTCTAAGAGGGATTCAAATTATAGTCCAGAAATCAGCAAGCGTCTTGCTTTAGGTAGGTTTAAATTTATTTTATTAAATGTTAAAATGGCACAAAGGTTTGTTTGAATTGATTGTGTATATGGACTTTGAATTCTTACCTTTGATGTCTTGATGTTATTATGCAAATTTTCTTCTGGTGTCAGCTTCATATAATATTAATCTAATTAAAATTTCATACCAAACTAAAGCCGGTTTCCAGCCATTTACTTTATTAAAAGCTTAGAATTAACCATTCTCAACCATCATACAAAAAAAAAAAAAAAAAAAAGAACAATGTTACCTTGTTCTGGTTTTGATTTTTTAAATTTTTTTTTAGTATTTTAATCATTTGAAAGTAATTATAATATAATTTTGGTGGAATTTGAAATTAGTGGAAAATGAACTAGCAAATCTTACTTGTGGAAAAAAATATATATATTTATTAAGAATACCAATATTTTTTCATGTCAAAAATGATTTAATAAATATCATTTGGATCCTTCATTTTGAAAATCTAAACTACCTAAGCGTGATAATCATTCATTTTTTAATATTTTATTTTATAAAATTATAATAGAATTGTTTTGTTATTTATTTTATAGAACGACCATTTCCATAAAATAAATAATTACTTGCCCTAACATTACATACAATGAGATAAATACCGTGTATGGATGAACAAGCGGCGATGATTTTTATTTAGGATAATAAAAATTTACAGAATATTACATGTTAGCCTTTTCTAAGTATTGAAATTTTAATTGAATTTCAGTTAATGGAAACTTGAAGCTAAAAGCAATTAATTTCATCTTAATTTTTTTTTAATACTAATTTGATCAACCATTTTTCAGTTTCATTTAAAAATTGATATCGATGTTTTGGCTTTCTTTCCATCCTAATATTTAGAACTATTTTTTATTCATCAAATTTTTTTGTAAACTACAAATTTGTTACATTTAATTTAAAAAAAGCCAAAAATATTATCTTTTTCTTACCTAAAACTATTGTATTTGTCTATTTGACTTCTAATATTGTAATAAACGTCAACATTTTTTTCTAATTTTTATTTCATTGGAATTATTAATAAACCCGTCTGAAAATATTCACTTATACATCCTTATTTAATACTATAATTAAATAAATTTTAATTCATTTCTTACATCTATCTTAAAATTCAACACATTTTAATTTTGTTATATATGGATTTTACGTTTATGTGTTTTATAAGTTAAGTCTACCGTTTGTTTCTTTGTTTAATATTTTAATATGGTGGAAATGAAATATGTGTTTTTTTTATTGTATGCTAAGCAAATGATTCTGTTTTACTGTCTTTAAATTTGTCATATGGTGTTAAATTAGTCAAAAGAAATTGAGTAATGTTTTTATCTTATTGTTAGTAAAATAATAAGAAATTTTTAATCCATGAGTATTTTCCCATAGCCGAAGGAAATATAATTATATACATTTGTTTCAATTATAATTTTTAAAAATATATATTTTTATTACTTTTACAAAATTAGACTCCAAGGTACCTGATTAAATAAAATCCAAAAAATATGATTTTATTTATAGGCACACAAAATATATTTTAATGGTGCAAATTTTACTTGTTTGACAAGAATGTTGACGACGTTTTGAGGGTCGTATTTACCTCATCTTCAAGATCACAAATGTAATCATCTTATAAAATATATCTTATTTCACAATTTCATTAAATTTATCAAATTGTTCATTTCATCATATTTTTTATTGTTTTAAACTCAAATATTATAATGATTTATATTTTCGTCCATTACAATCGTTTATTTTATGTTCATATTTTTTTTATAAATACTATGCATGTATATGAAAAATGTTATTATATTTTAAAATGACATCCTTTTGATTATCTGGAAAATGAGGTAAGATCCTGGGGCATCGAAGCATATAATAATAAAACAAAATATAAAAGGAAGATGTAGTAAGCAAAATTATTTCAAAATGTATATATATTTCTTAAATACACTAAAGATGCACGTATGATGCTTTTGACAACAATTAGTAGCAACAATCATACAAATGCTATGCGAATTTAAAATGCAATAGTTATAATGATTTCTATGATTATAATTTTTAAATTTTCATCCAAAGGCCTTTCATGCTTCAGCTTACGGGCACTAATGCTACGCACTCATGCACATTAGTCGTAAATAAAATTTATTGAAAATAATAACAATAAACATTAACAATCAGGAAAGGGGAAGGGATTTTTTATTATTATTTTGAAATAAATATATGTATATATTTACAGAAAAAATAGTTACAGAACATGATTGATGACAAAAATAAAGAGAAACAAAATGCATGAAAAACTTAAAATGATGATTTGAGACAAACAACATAAATGGATGAATGAGAAAAAAATAAAATAAAATAAAATGAATTATGAACAAACAACATTTTTTTTTTTTTTTTTTTTTTTTATAATGTGAACTATTTTTATTGATGTTCATAAATTTTAGAATTATTTTTCAGTATTCATGTATATTATTATCCAGATTCTGGAAGATGATATGGCTTTCAGCCAAAATCTTTAATGTTCGGAGGGGGTTTCTTGGTCCACATCAACATCTTCTTCGTTCAGGATTTTTAAAACAGGTTGATCTTCTGAATACAAGGTTTCTCCTACGGTTTCTTCACGTTTCTTTAGTTCACTCCAAGAATTTCCATTGCGGCTTCCATATAGACAGCTTCTTTTCCACATATTCCGTTTTATTCTATTTTCCTGACTAGAGATACTGAACAGCACTATGAAACTTAATAAAAAGAAAATAAAAAATTATTAAAATATATACCCAAATCACTGAAGTATCGATTCTGTGCTATAAATATTACATGGTGTGCTATATAAAAATTATTACAATAAAAATCTCATTTCAAAATTTTAAAATAAAATGTGGGTTCGACTGGACGATAACTGAATTGAAATTTTTCTCACAGTCTTCAAACTTGTTAGAGAATTAAAATATGGAAAAAAAGATAAAATGATATATCCGTTAGATGTTTAAAAATAAAAAACTTCTCCTTTTATTAGCATTTAATAAATTAATTAAGAAATGAATAAATATATAATCATGTGTACAAAAAAAAAAAAAAAATTAATTTTCCGGACTCTGATCCGAACACTCCCAAAAAGTACTAAATGTGTTGAGACCAGAGTTTAAATATATTTTAAAATGTTTTTATATATATAAAAAAATTTTTTATATGAAACTAGCACCGTGTTGAGAAGTTTAATAATGACTCTTCAAGTATAATAATTTCATCTGCAACAGTTTGAATTAATTCCTTTTTAAATTCATGATTAAATGAAAAAAAACTAAAGAATGATGAATGAAGGTGGATGACAATGAAAATATAAAAAAAAAATATATAAAATGAGAGAAGAAAGGAAGAATGGGTGAGGAATGCAGAATGCAAGGCGGGCGGCGGGCTTGTCACGTGTAGCCCCTTTAAACATGCGGGCTTTTCAAATTACCCTACTACAACTAATTGTATAAAATGTTCATTAAAATTTTATAAAAAGTTTATTTTTATAAAAAGGTATTTTTTATTTAAAAAAACTATTTTTCAAACACTATTATCTTAAAAAATACTAATAAAGTATAAAAAAATAATTATAAAAATGTATAAAAACAGTCAGGATGCATTTTTAGTAAGTTTGTGGATTATTTTTTATTTTCGTATATGAAAGAGATTAAACTATTCCTAGGTCTATTTTGATTTTTTTTTTCATCAAGTTAAGAGTATGCAGATTAAAAAAAAAAAAATTAATTTTTTTTTTTTTTTTTTAATTTTCGATTTTTAAGGCAAAGGGAAGGGTAGGAAGGAGATATTACTGACCTTTCTGTTGGGGGCAGTTAGGGGGTGGTTGCTCCGCTGGGGGCTGATTCTCCATGGCTAGCGGCTGCAGGGCAACTGACTGGGCTCAGCCTCCCGCGCTCTGTAGCAAGGCTAAAATCGATAGCGCCCCACCCCCGATCCTCAACCCCACCACTTTCGCCCCCCCCCCCTCCTCAACCCCACCACTTTCACCCCCCCCCTCCACAAACCACCCCACTAACCCCCATCCACCCTCACTCCCACCCCCGTCCCCTTCAGAGTATCGCCGCTTATCGCTCCCTGTACTTAGTAAGCGGGTCAAGGTTTACTAAAACCATCCTCTTATCCTACCTCACTTTTTTTTTCTTTTTTTTTTTTTTTTCGATGTTTAACAATGAAAATAAAAATAAATTATTTACGAAAAGGTGCAGTACAACTAAACTTGTGCCGACCTATCGGAGATTGTACGCATCTGTAATAATAGCAAGAATAGAATTAAGAAAATCATATTTTTTTCGTTTTGATATTTTATATTTTACTGGAAGACTTTTTAAATTTCTTTTTGGTCTTTATTATTCCAATTTTTTACAAACAGTGAAAAAACCATCTTCCTTTATGATATATACAGGGTGTCCCGAATTTAAATGGCAAAACTTCAGGAACTTATAGAGGACCGAAAAACTAAGACAAAAAGTCCTTTAGAGATTTGCTCGTTTTTGCTTAGTTTTAGAGAAAATCGCAAAAAAAGAAACAAAACAAGTTTTCATTTTTATACTTATTTATTTACATTTATATTTATGTTAGGTTCTTTTTAATGTAAATATTGCTCAAAATGTTGTCCTCTTGCACCAATGCAAGCATTACATCTAGCACTCACTTGATAAATTGCAGCTAAACATTGTTCTGATGATATTTGGTGCACTGCATCTATGATTCGGTCTCTTAATTGCTCTCTTGAGTTGATTTACACCGAATAAACTTCCTGCTTCAAGGTTCCCCATACGAAGAAATCCATGGGTGTCATATCAGGTGATCTGGGTGGCCAAGGTACTACTCCTCCACGCCCAATCCATCGTTGTGGATAATTTATATCCAGCCAAGCTCGAGCAGCTCTGCTGTAATAAGCTGGACATCCATCGAGTTGGAACCACATTTCAATCCGTAAGTAAGGGAATGTCACATAAATAATTAGAAAAGTCGTTCTCCAAAAAATGTGTAAATGTGATTCCATTCACTCTTTCAGGTAAAAAATATGGTCCCACTAGTAATCCGTTCCTAATTCCAAGCCAAACGTTAAAAGCAAATTCATGCTGAAACCTATTCTCTCTAATAGCTCTGGGATTTTCAAGAGCCCATACATGATAATTTCTTTGATTAACAATTCCTCCTCTTGTAAAGGTAGCTTCATCGGTCCATATAATTTTTAATGGAAATAAATTATCATCGCGAATTTTTTCAAGAAACCAGTTACTAAAATTCAATCTCTTGACATAATCTTGAGGTAATAAATTATGAACTTTTTGAAGATGGTATGGGTAGCGATTATCACCTTTCAAAGTTCGCCATATTGCTTGCCGCGATATTCCTAATGCAGCAGATGCTCTTCGGATGCTAGTCTCAGGATTGTTATCGAAGTGGCGTAGGACACAATTTATTCTCCGATAATCTGCTCTTATTGCTGCCTGGAATTGGTCGCCTTCATTACGTATTAAGAATGACCCAGTCTCTCGTAGTTCAGAACGTTTCGGGGCTTATTGCCTCGTCTTCAGGTGTACTACAACAATATTTTACATAATATTTACAAATTATATTTTAAAAAATTAATTTACAATAAATATAAAATTTCGAAATATTTATGATTTAAAATCCTAAATTACATTATATTCATTATATACATACCAATACATATATTATAACCTTACAAAACATCAATTCATTAAAATCTCGTCAATAAATAAATAATTATGTCAGATTACACTTCTTTCTTAGGCCACCTCGCTGTTACTGGCTTTAGGCTGTTGCTACTTAATCCTCTTTATACTTGTATATAATGGTATGTATATAATGAATATAGGATTTTAAATCATAAATGTTTCCATATTTTATAATTATTGTAAATTAATTTTTTAAAAAATAAGTTGTAAATATTATGTAAAATATTGTTGCAGTACACCTGAAGATGAGGCAATAAGCCCCGAAACGTTGTGAAGTTTTAATGTATTGAAAACAATATATATATCACAGAGGAAGATGGTTTTTTCACTGTTTGTAAAAAATTGGAATAATAAAGACCAAAAAAAAAAAACAACCAAAAAAAACATATTATTTTCTTTATGTTCTTTCTTCTATTATTTTTGTATAGAATGAAAAAAATTTAGGTACTTGAAAATGGACAAAAAGTCCGAAACGTTGTACGTATTAATGAAAAATAAAAAGGACAAATGAATATATTTTTGGATGTATAAATAACCCAAAATAAAAAAAAAAACACATCGAATTTACAAATGTTTCTCATAGATTTTGATGAAATATTCCAAGTAAATACAACTGATTACCACGATAAAATAAATACGGTGAAAGAAATACTGGGGGACGAAGAGTCTTCGGCCCTAAACTTATTCCGATTCTTAAAGGAAACAAATTACTATAATAAAATATAAAAAGGAAAAATTAAAGCCAATGACCTTTAGGGGTAGAGGCTAAACTGTAAATAAATAAATAATAAAATTTATGAATTTTATAAGCCTACGTTTCTACGTTTCGATCCCAACATTTGGATCTTTGTCAGGGCTAAAATAAAGACAAATATATGAGCAACATATTAAGTATCTATACTAGCAGATGAGATTAATTACAGATTGTAGCCATTAGAAGTAACAAAATAATGGAAAGTCCAACTGATTATATGATTGCTGATTATACTGATAGTTGCTATTCAAGTATTAATATAAATTTTTCCTATCTCTCTATATATAAGAGGCTTTGGCTTTGTCCTGACTGACAGAATCAACGCAGAGCAAAAACTACTAATGATAGAAACTTGAAGTTCAGAATTTAGATTTTAAACGCGATGTAGGTAACCACTAAAAAAGGAATTTCAAAAATGTAACCCCTAAGGGGTTTAAATGGCGAAATTGTTATTTAGCTCTAACGGACACCTATTTTTGCACTTCGAGAAACAATATCTAATTTGGACTCATTTTAAAGATCTTGATACGACGAGTTTAACTCGAAACCCCCTACAGGACGTCGAAAACCATGTTTCTTTAAAGCCGAAAAATGAAGCATTCACGACGAGTAAGCAATTTTTTGTTGTCTTCCCCCTCCAACATTCCACCTACCGAAGGCTCCGCTCCCTCCCCCCCTTCGTTTTTTTAAATTGATTTTGTTAACATATATTAAATTAATACCTAGATAATGATCACAGAATTGATTTTAAAGACTCGCGGGCAAAGCCGCGGCGGGGAATACAAGTCTTATATATAATTTTTACTTTCACTTACCTATATATGAAATATATAGTAATAAAAATTTCATCAAAATTGATCAACCTGAGGGGGGACTTTACTTAATAAATTTTATATCATTTTCACGTGTTTTTTTAATTTACTCAAAATCGGCATTAAAGGTTTTGATCAAACTGGGTATTTGATGTATGTATATGACAAAGATGTGGCAGCCAACATTTCATCAAAATTGATCAACCGGAGGTGGGGCTTAACTTAATAAATTTTGTATCATTTTCACGTGTTTTTTTTATTTACTCAAAAACGGCTTTAACGATTTTGATCAAACTGGGTATTTGAGGTATGTATATGCCAAAGATGTGATAGCCAACATTTCATTGAAATTGGTTAAACGGAGGGGGCACTTTATTTCATAACTTCTTTACCAATTTTTACCTTTTTTTCGATTATCTCAAAAACGACTTTAACGATTTTCATCAAATTCGTGGTGTTTAATGAAAATTAGGTGTTCTTTAATATCAGGTAAGCTTTATTATTCTTAAAATGTTCTGAGGGGGCTTAAATGTGGAAGGGGCCTTTTTTGTTTTCCTATAAAGTACCTTTGTATTTGTTTGTATGGAGAAATTATCTGTCTCTCGTTTCGCCTAAAAATAAGAAATGGCTAAATATGAGATATGATAAAAATCAAGTAAACATATAGAGGAGAAAAAAAGAAAAATATTCAGTCAACTCATAAAACACGTTGAGCCCACGCATGCGGAGTACGCCTTTAATGACAGACCATTGTTCATAATTAAACCCGATCTGTTCATTTAATGGAAATTATTTGTTTCATAGTAACTAAATGAAATATTGAACATGTATGTAGAGAGTTATAAAATCAGATGACTTGGAGTAGTATGCTTGCGTTGCCGAATTATCACAAGTAAATGCTTTTATTTAATAATAAAATAAATTAGAGTTTTTTTTTGAGCAAATGAAAACAAAAATAAGAAATGAATGAGGAAAAATGGGCAACTTTGAGTAGTGGCAATTAACAAAACACATTAATTTCTAATTTTAGTAAGTAGGTAAGTGAAAGTTGTGTGTTGCGCGCACGCACCAGAGTTTTAGATTCTATAATCCAGCTCATGTATCATGTAAACATATAATCAGTTGGACTTGTTTCAATTATTTTGTTTTATCTCATCTTCTACCATAGATACTTTATATGTTGCTAAAATATTTGCTTTCATTTTAGCCCAGGCGAAGGCTGTCTAAATAAAGAAAAAAGTTTGACTGAAAATTCTGATTTTCAATCATCCTAATCTTTTAGAAGGGAGTTGGCCATTACGCTACTCTATATTTCATGTTAAAGTTAGTTCTGAAGAAGGTAGATAAATGACATTAAGGTCAAAATGGCCTTATTGTTAACCGAAAACTGGAGAAAAAAAATTTAACAATTGTAAGGTACACATTATTTCAAAAAGTCATATTCAGCTAATCAACAAAAATATCTATTTTTTAAATAAATCTATTATCTTTTTAAATAAAGATTAGGTGGACTACCCGTGCCGGGTCAAACTTCACTCTTCAACGATCCCACACGCGAGGTCTCGCGACATTGAAGCGCAGTAACCGAGGGCTGGACAAATGTTTAAATGATAGGTTCTAATGACTTACCGTCATAACTAAACATTATCTATCAGATATTAGTTAGTTACTATTTTTAAATAATTATTATATATTTTTTAAATAATTTTACTAGAAGAGGAAAGATTGGCCAAGGCCAAGGGAATCGAACCAATGCGGTCTGCATCTCCGTCGCAGCGTTCTTAAGAGTTAACTCTAGGCCAAATCATATTCAGCCAATTAACAAAAGTATCAAAAAAGTGTATTTATAAGAGAAAATTTAACCACCATGAAAATCGTTAATAGAAACGATTTGCTTAATTTTTTCCATTTTTTTTTCATCTTCTTTTACACACATCGTCATATATAATATATTGATTTTGTAGGGTAGGATTGGCACTGCAAGGGGAAAATTTTCTCCTATCCAGGAACAATTTTTACTTTTGCTAACTAAAATAATAATAACTATTTTTCATACAAATAATCGAAAATTGAAAATACGCACACAAAGCTCTATAAAAGTTTGAAAAACTCTTGGTAAGTTCCTTAACATACAGAATGCTCGATTTACACTTGGAAAAAAAAACTAATGAAGAGTAACGTACTAATACACAGACAGAAACAAATCGTGCTCCAACGCCAAAGTTTATTTCCTAAATAATCAATTGATTAAGGGTAACTTTTTAATCCAAATTTTTTCCCAGTGTTCCAATATTGGAAGAGCGAGCTTTTAGTACACAAGTTAGTTCCATATACTCACAATTTTGATATATATTGTTATAGCCTATTGTTTTTATTCTTTTCTCCATAAATATTCAAACATTTTTTTTTTAATTTAATTATATTTAACGTAGCAACACTGTGATAAACTTGATTACTCCAATGTTGGAATACTGGGCAGGAAGGTGTACCCGAAGTTTTTGAATAGAAGAAAGCGTTCTTTTTTTCGATCTCATAAATACAAAAAAAGAAGTATTTACTTTGAATTAAACAGGAAAAATCAATATATTCATGCAGTCCTTCATGTCCGGTGTTCCATACATGTTATGTATGCTATGTATGTAACTCGGCAAAAATGGGTCAAACATGCAACATCTTTACAATTAATAAAAAATTCAAGATTGCCAAATTTTTCAGAGCTGCCCAAATATACTCACAAGGGGAGGGCACAGCTATGGGGTCGTCGATCGGGCCCATTTTTTTTCTGGTGATTCTACATCGAAAAATAGTCGACACGTGTCCGAGCGTTCCGTCCAATGGGCCTTAGGGGCTGAGAAATAAAATAAAATACCTTGAAAATCCTTTATTTTTTATCTTGAGTTTGGAAAATGATATCGACATGATTCTTTCACTAATTCATTTATTTTAAAGAGTAGATTAAAGGAAAAATACAATCGTTAAAGAATTATTCATATTTCTTCAATTTAATTTAAAAAAAGCTTCAAGTTTTCAAGTAAACTAGCTTTATAAATTTTTTCACATAAAAAACAATAGCAGAATTGTGTTCAGTGCCTCAAGAAACCTTGATGTCTTAAATATCATCCAAAACAAAAAATAAAAAAAATTTCCTGTCAGGAACAGCTTAAAAATGTTTCAGCAAAATTGTATGTGTAGTTTCAAATTCTGCATCTCGTGTTGAGCTGATCCGATTTTTACGTTCTTGAGCTTGTTGCATAGAAGAAAGCTTCCTTTTCCTAACCATATAAATAACTATTGTATTATCTCGGGAACCTCTTGTAAAAAATGGTCCTCAAAATAAAAATTAAATTCAAACTTTTCTTTATATTATGTTGATTCCTGAACACATAGAAATATCTCGATTATGTAAAAATGTGTAACTCTATAGCCAAAAAAACCTATAAGTTAATTTTGGGAAGATTAAAAAAAAAAAAAAATTAATAATTGCATTAAAAGTTTCGCTAAGGCTAGACCCTTACAATTTCGTTAAACATCCAAAAATCCGACCATATTTCGGAGAAAATTCTACCGATTCTCATCAAATTTATAGGGTAAATAAAGGCTCTAGAGTTACACATTTTTACACAATCTAGTTATTTTTATGTGTTCAGGAATCAACATAATATAAAGAAAAGTTTGAATTTAATTTTTATTTTGAGGACCATTTTTTACAAGAGCTTCCCGAGATAATACAATAGTTATTTATATGGTTAGAAAAAAGAAGCTTTCTTCTATGCAACGAGCTCAAGAACGTAAAAATCGGATCAGCTCAACACGAGATGCAGAATTTGAAACTACACATACAATTTTGCTGAAACATTTTTAAGCTGTTCCTGACAGGAAATTTTTTTTATTTTTTGTTTTGGATGATATTTAAGACATCACGGTTTCTTGAGGTGCTGAACTCAATTCTGCTATTTTTTTTATGTGCTATTAAATTCTGCTATTAAATTTATGTGAAAAAAATTATAAAGCTAGTTTACTTGAAAACTTGAAGCTTTTTTTAAATTAAATTGAAGAAATATGAATAACTCTTTAACGATTGTATTTTCCCTTTAATCTACTCTTTAAAATAAATGAATTAGTGAAAGAATCATGTCGATATCATTTTCCAAACTCAAGATAAAAAAATAAAGGATTTTCAAGGTATTTTATTTTATTTCTCAGCCCCTAAGGCCCATTGGACGGAACGCTCGGACACGTGTCGACTATTTTTCGATGTAGAATCACCAGAAAAAAAATGGGCCCGATCGACGACCCCATAGCTGTGCCCTCCCCTTGTCAGTTGTTTACTTATCGCTATCTAAATAAACGACTTCATAAAAATAATATTTTTCTGTTTGTTCTGTACCTGTTTTATTTAGGTAATGTAATATACGATTACCTGAAAAAACTGTGTTTTTCCATAATATTGTTTTGTAATTTGTATATTTTATTATCATTTATCTAGAGGAATAGAATAGTATGTCCTAGACCAATTGTATGGTGAGTTACACACTTTTAAAAGAATAATACGTCCACTTTTATTCAGAGGTATAAAACACCATGTGGACTTAAATAAATAAATTTATTGTGAACAAGCCATAGTAAATACAATGTATAAGGAATGTACTGGTAAAATTTTGCTGCAAAGATTTAATAAACAGTTGAGGAAATGAACTCTTTTAAAAATAAAACCTATTCAAACTGCTCTCCTGTAAAATTACAGAAATGTTACATAGTGTTCTATACCTCCGAGGTACAGATATATTGTATGGCACTTGTTGAAAATGAACTTTCTTCTTAAAGGGCTACTATAAGAAGGAAATAAATTTTTAAAAAATGTATATTAATTTATTTATATTATTTATTACATGCAATTAAAAAAAAAAATTAAGTAGCTTTTTAACCATCTCCCCAAGACCCAAGAAGTGCAAGTTTATTTTTTATTTCCGTCCAACTTTATGCCTCTAGGTGGTTTTCGATATGTTTGATATTGGACCCTTGATAAATCTGAAAATAGTCCTTTATCTACAATAGACGCTACACAAAACAAATTTCTTGAAAGGTCAATAAGGAAAAAGCAATTTTCTTGTTGGAGAGACAGGGTATTGAGATATATTGCCGGTAACGAACCCTCTGGGCATTTCATGCTAGGGCAGACACAATGGGGCCACTTCCTATCCTTATCAGGTGAAAAAATAGCCTGTCTCATCCAGGCTTTAATAGATTCCGACCGTCCCCCCCAAGCCACATACAGTCTTAGGTAATGCCTCAACAAAAGTAATCGACAGAGTGGATATTGTACTCGTATTGAGTAATTGAGTACACAGTAATCTCCCTCCATGCAAAAGGCTTCCAAACCTGATAAAATGTTTATATACAAAAAATTAAACTAAATTAAAATTACGGAACAAATTACCTAATTGATCCTAAAATCAATTTCAGTGCTGTTAAATGGATATTTAAATTTAGGTGTGAATCAGTACATTTAAATCATAACATTCATCATTCAAATAGTAATGTAGGGGAGAGCGGGGTTGGTTGGCAACAGTTTTTAATTATTTGATTGTTGAGTCGTTCCTGTTAATTTAATCCCAATAGGGCTGATACCACTGTAAACCCCAAGTATTAGAGTACTTCAAGTATTTTTTTCAACACGTAATATTTAATACTAAGATTATAGAAACTTGAAGAATTCGTCAATCCAGAGTATGCCAATTAAGCCCCTGTGGGGCAGGTTGGCCTAGAAGGTTGAGTTGTTTAGCCATCTCATTGAATTACTGCCTGACACATATTATTGTCATTAAAAGCTGCACTATAATAGTATAATAATTTTGAATCGGTTTTTAACATCTTTTAAGGGAAAATAGAATGCCAATAGAGGAAGATAGAAGTTTAGACTGTCGTCAATTTCTGCATAGTAAATATCGCTCCCATCCTCCTCGCTCGAACTAAAAACATATGGTAGTTTCACCTTTGTTTATGTTTACCTTGCTTTTGTGAATTGCTACTGCGCCAACAAATTCCAATTGACGAGAGCCAACTAACCCCACAGGAGAGATCATATGAAAGATGGCTGCCAGGATAGGGGAGAACAATCAAACAAAAAACTGGTTCGTCGAAAGGTGAATGAAGCAATGAAGCACACTCTTATCTACAATGTTAGCATCAGATTGAAAACTCAGGACAAGACTCCCGAGGTCGAGCGGGTCACTTGGTACAATGGTGTAGCCTTCAAAACAGGTGTGACGGAAACTATAAGCCAATGGCCAACCTAACCCCTATGCCAACCAACCCCGCTCTCCCCTACTATAAAAAAACTGAAAACACGTTGCATTTTCTAACAACGTGTCCTATTTTAGCTGAAATTAGAAGATTTTTTGGTAGGAATTATTTAAATAGCGAAGAGGTTATAAGTTACATAAATGGTAAAGATTGGTTGGCTTTATATAAATATTGTAAAATGGCATGGCAATATAGGTATAAGCTTATTCAAGAATTAAATAATAATTAAGACGTTAGGTGCGGCATCGGTCCCCGGGGTCCAATGTCATACATTTTCCTCTTAACAGCCGATTTTCACATGAAAATGTCCGAAAGCCCGAACTCTTCAAACACTCAATTTAGTCGATTTTTAATGAGATTATTGCATTTTAGTGCAGAAAATTTTGCTAACAGCTGAAATTCTGTTTTTTTTTTTTAGAATCGGACTCCGAAGTCCGATTTTCGATAAGGTATGGCGTAAATCCTGTATCGGCCTGTCCCGCGCCTATTATGTCTAGTTCCAATCGTTACCAAGGGATAATGCCCTTGAGACGCTCATTTAATTCATTTTTTAGTCAAAAGATAACGCTTTCGTCAAAGTATTCCAATCGGACCCCGACGCCCGATATCGTTCAATTCAGGATACCCCTAAAATACGCCGCTGCACCTAACGTGTTAAAAAACAAATAGATGTTGTTTTGTACTTTGTTTTTTAAATTGTTTCAATTATTAAAAAGATTTAAGAAATATAATTATTAATAAATAAGAAGTGTCAGTGGGTATATTAAGTTTAATTATGATGCTTCATGTTTATTTTATTGTTTTTTTTTTTTCTTTTTGCTTGGATTATCAGTAATGTATATAATGGAATATATTTTAGTTCTGTATAAAAATTTATAAGACCGGCTCCTCTAATAGACCACAGTTCTGCGAATCTTTTTATTTACTTATTACTTTATACTAAATTGTTATGAGAAAGAGACTAAATAAAACAGTTTAAAAAAAAAAAAAAAATCTCCTAGTACGCGAGAGTTGTAGAGAGGCTTTAGGCTGTAGTACTAGAACGTAAGCTATATTAGGAATGAGTAGGGAATCGAACACTCGAGGGCTGTATGAGGAAACAAGTTTATAAACAACGTCTGTACACGATATCCTTCTTAAACGTGGGAGTATTACGAGTTCAGGGAAATCTGAGTGCCGTTACTCTAACGTACAAAATGTAGTAATATGAAATATAGTAAACAATTGATAAATTAAAAAATCATTTTTATATTTAGCTATATCTCGTATTTCTTTTTCTCAATTTTATTTCAATGTTCGCTGACATTGTATGAACACTTGCCATAGAAGTGCATAGCCTGGAGATTGTCTCTTTAACACATGTTTTCATAACAATCATTTCCTTTTTCATCCTTAAATATTAACGAGCTTAAATAATATAATAAATAATCCTTAAATATTAAATAGCTTCAATATTAACGAGAAAGATATTTAATTATCCGGTCTTCATCCTCATGGAATTCTATTCTACATTTAGTCCGTCACTCCAACGCCCTTCCCACCTTCAAATCCCGCTTATTTAATCTCTTTCTAGCTATCTAATGTCCCGACAAAAAAAGGTAAATAGAATCCTATTTTTCTCCAAAATCCAATTTTTTTTAAACTAATAGAAGCTTTAATTTTTTAGAAAATGATGATTCTGTTTTAGCTTATATGTAAATACAAACTATTTTCAATTAATCCTATTTAGAATATATTATTTGTATTTTTTATATATTCATATATTTTTTTATTATTTTTAAACACTAGAGGTTTTCTCATAATTTATCTTTATTTGTTTCCTTCTGGTATATAATATTTTAAATCATGCCATAAGGCTCTTATATATCTATATGTATATTAGTTGATTTTGTTCCTTAGTGACTTTTCCCGGAAATAATCAATAAATAATTTATTATATGTACCATATATGTGCTCAAGGCCAATAAAGTCTCACTACTATTTGCATTAAAATGTTAAAACATGCTATTTCTTTCAAATATACTTGAATTATCGAATTATTTATTTATTATTAATTTCTTGTTCAATGAGCAACATATAAGCGAAAATGCATTGTATTTGTAACTTTCTCAGGGATGAACGATAGATAGTAAGGAATTACGCCCATAAAACATTTTCTTTATTTAAACCGCCTACAATTTGAACCTAAAATGTAGATCTTCATCAGGGCTAAAACAGTATAAAATAAAAGGAATCTATAAGTACACAAAAAATTATAAGTATATGGTATGTATATACTTCTAATTCTTTGTATAGAGAAGTATAGGTGTAGAAAATAAATCAGCATATATATATATATATATATATATATATATATGTATATATATATAATTTCAATTTTCATTAAAAAAGTATATACTTCTAATTATTCGGAGTGTTTGTAGATTCTTTATATTTTATACTCATATATTTTTTTCGTTTTAACCATCGATAAATTAGTCTGTTTGTAAATATTTAGATCGAAAATTCTGATGTTAAGAAAACATCTCAGATCAAAAAAGTTTCTACTCACTCTCTCTCTCTCTCTCTCTCTCTCTCTCTCTCACTCTCTCACTCTCTCTCTCTCACTCTCTCTCTTTCTCTCTCTCTCACGTTAACACGTTAGGTGTGGTATCGGTCCCCGGGGTCCGGAGTCCGAACACTCAATTTTTTTGATTTTTAATGAGATAATTGCATTTTAGTGCAGAAAATGTTGCTAACAGCTGAAATTCTGTTGTTTTTTAGAATCGGACTCCGAGGTCCGATTTTCGATAAAGAATGGCGTAAATCCTGTATCGGCCTGTCCTTCGCCTATTATGTCTAGTTCCAATCCTTACCAAGAGAAAATACCCTTGAGACGCTCATTTAATTCCTTTTTAATCAAAAGATAACGCTCTCGTCAAAGCATTCCCATCGGACCTCGACGCCCGATATCGCCTGTGGCTCATCCCAGCAGTCGGACCCCGGGGACCGATACCGTTCAATTCAAGATACACCTAAAATACGCCGCCGCACCTAACGTGTTAAGGAAGCCCATGAACATACTATGGAATTCATATAAGAGCAATTTTAAAAGAAATAAGGGAAAACCAATGACTTGTACTACTAAAGTAGAAGGTATGCTTTTAAACTTGCATGATGTATTGAACCTACAGAAACAAATTTCTACAAGCCACAATATATTTTAGTCAGATAGGAGGACGCGTGTCCATAAGGAAATATGGTGAACAGTATAATTAAAAATAATTTATAAGAGCTATTTAACGTGGGAGCGGAGCCGCAAAAGTCTCACGTACTTCCGAGGAAGGAAACGAGGAGTCGAGGTAGGCAAGATGGATCAACTTCCTACTTTAGACATTTTAAAAACTAATTTGAAAAACAGTGCCCGTAATCTGGGATTTAGAGGCTAATTTATCTTTCAACAGGATAACGACCCAAAACAAACTTTTAAGCTTTTTAACGAGTGGCTTATTTTTAATATATCCCGAGGAAACTTCATACAACCCCTCAGAGTCCTGATCTAAACCCGACTGACAAGGGGAGGCTACGGACGTGGGTTCACCGATTACAATGAAACTTTTTTTCGAGTTTCTATATCCAAAAATATTAGATACGTGTCCAAGGGTTCTTGCCAATGGGCCTTCTGAGCCGAGAAAAAAATTTTCTTAGGAACGAAAATAGCCAAAAATTGTATCAACAAAGTTGCCGCTGCTCAAAGCTCCTTCAACCAATTTCAATGAAACTTTCAGGCATGTCAGAGTATTGAAAAATATTAGACACGTGTACAGGGGATTGGCGAAATTAGCCTCTGGAAGCCCAGAATAAATCATTCAATATTGTGGTATATTCGTGCTCTGGGTAACGTTAAAAATCAATTCCATTACTTTGTAAATTGAATAAATTACGTTTTTCAGCTTTTTATGTCAAAAACAAAATATTTGTATTTAAATATTATTAAATATTTAACAGGAAATATTTTTCATGAAAAAGCATTTTTTGCTTAGACTGAACAAAAATTTTCAACCAAAAAAAAAATTACTATTTGGAATTTGTTCCAGTTTTTATGTAAAAAGCACAATTTCATAGTTAATTAAAAAAATATTTAAGATAATTTTACGAAAAATTGAATTCGAAAGTTTGAATTTTGAATCTGAAAGTATTTCCATTGTTGTTTTCCCTTGCCCAAAGAATTAAGGAATTATTTTATGATTGAAAACGTTTGTTAAAAATTAAGAATAATAAATCTTTGGAAGACGACAACTGTTTTTATTGAATTAAGGGATTGCAGTTATAAACACAGTATGAACTTCTAAATACAAAAAACAGGGTCAACGACATGTAATATAAATAAACATGACAAACTGATAAGGTAGGTAATTCCTTCTCTCAGGTTTGTGGAAAATAACTTCACTCTCCCATTGGCATTCGTCCCGTACGTATCTACTGCGAAAAGTTTTTTCTTAAACATATTAATTGGATTATCTAGCTTTTGATTTATTTGGCATCTCTTGGGCATCTTTTTTGGATTTTGATTAATCGACATTTCTCTGCCACTAATTAAATCTTCTTTTTTTTCATTGTTAAAAAATATGAACGGTCAAAATTTGGACGACTCTTTTAGTCGTTTTTGTTATGATAAGAACATCGTGAAACAAGGTCTTAAATATTTTTGGGGAATCAACAAAAAATTGTTTGGTGACAATCTCCTCCAAGCAAGGAAATTTTGTTATGAAAACTATTTCCTGTTAAATATTTATAATATTTAAATATAAATTTAGAAGATAAAAAAAAGAAAAAAAGAGAGAAAAAAAAACTTTGTCTCAAAATAATTTGTTTTTAAATATAAATATTTAGTTTTTGAAGTAAGAAGCTGAAAAAACGTAGTTTATCCAATTTACAAAGTAATGGAATTGATTTTTAACGTTACCGAGAGCACAAATATAACACAAAATTGAATGATTTATTCTGGGATTCCAGAGGCTAATTTCGCAAATCCCCTATACACGTGTCTAATATTTTTCAATACTCTGACACGCCTGAAAATTTCATTGAAATTGGTTGAAGGAGCTTTGAGCAGCGGCAACTTTGTGATGCAACTTTGATGCAATTTTTGGCTATTTTCGTTCCTAAGAAATTTTTTTTCTCGGCTCAGAAGGCCCATTGGCAAGAACCCTCGGACACGTATCTAATATTTTTGAATATAGAAACTCGAAAAAAAGTTTCATTGTAATCGGTGACCCCACGTCCGTAGCCTCCCCTTGTGAGATCAATTGACATTAGACTGAAACTTAGAAAATAGGAGGTTTGAAATGAATAAGTCATAAGCCCTGAATTGTACGCAATTCAACCAGAAGTAACAAAATAAAATAGTTCGTACGATAAAAATTCGTTTGAATGAAATTCTTCGAGAAAAAGGAGGAAATAAAACTAATTTGTAGTAGAAAATATAAATGTTTATGGATACATTTTGGCATGTTTTTTTATTGTTTCGGTATTATGTGCCTACCACTGTATTAATATAAATTGAAACTTTATTAATTGCTGCCGCATATAATTATTTAACTTTCACTTTCACTATTGTTAGTGTTAAAAGTAATAAATTGCATTTTTCTTTTAATTCTTTGAAAAACAACAAAATTAAAAAAAACAAATAAGATTTTTTTTTTGCGGAAGCTCTATATATATATACATATAAAATAAAACAGAACATACATTAGAAAATAATAGCATCTACCGGTTTAAAATTTGAATCACGAATCGGAAGTTTTTTATGCAATTTTTCGATTCGAAGGTGGGAAAGATATTGGAGTAATAGATAATAGGGAGAATAGAATTACATTTGGATGAGGACCAGGTAATGAAAGTTCTTTCGAAAAAATTTAATGAAAGTAAATGGTTATGTCACTAAAATTGTTGTGATTTTTTTTTTTAATATAGCTTAATATAGTTTTAGATAGCTTTTAATTTTATTGTTTGACATTTTTATTTATTTTTAATAAAATTGATTGGAATCATATTTCTTTTTTTTAATTGACGTAAGTGAATTGGTTAACAATCTGTTTAAAATAGAATTCCTTAGTTTTTATTTATATTTGAAGAGTCCACGGAAGAAAGGGGAAGATGTCATTTGGAGTGCTTTCCGAGAAAATCGAGTTTTTAGGTTTGGATCTTTAATTACTTAAGTATCTTTTATTATTTTTCTTCAATTTTTTATATGTCCTTTTCCTTTTTGTTTTGCGTGCCAAAATAATAAATTTGCCCGAAACAGACATAACACGCTCTAAAAATATGTTTTAGTAAAAAAAAAACACAATTTAAACATAAAAGAAAGGGGGATTGTCCTGGACGCTCCCCCTTTCTTCCCTGTTTTATTGATGAAATGGTGATATTAATACACAATCCATATAACTTCTAACATGACTCTCCCCCATTCTAGGTTTTTCCGCGAGGACATTACCCCTTTCTTCCGAGTACGTGGTTCTTTCCATCGCTTGTAACCAACCGACTGTCATTTTTTCTGACTATTTATTTTCACCAACATATTCTACTCAACTAGACGAACAATTATATATATATATATATATATATATATATATATATATATAACTACAATTCGGAAAAACGTTGACTCTCCCCCTTTCTTCCGTGGACTCTTCATTTCTTAAGCAACGCCTAGGAATTTCATATCCCACCTCTAATTTATTCAATAATATTTATATTATTATTACATATACAAAAGTTTTTATTAAGTAAGGAATTATTGATTGATTTTTAATTAATCAGTATCTGCCTGAGTCTAGTGAGGGCAAGCTAGTTTGTTTGTTTGTTTATTTAAGGTCACTTTATGTGACTAAGCCTAATCGGACGATGCTACAGTGGGAGTTTTAAATTTTGCCTATCCAGGTATCATTAGGGATTTTTAGTACAGTAGGGAATAGTACAGGCTTGGGACCTCCATTTTACGTCCTATCCAAGGGACGGCATAGCCAAGGATTTTTTACTCCCTTTAAAAAATTCTAGGACCACCGCGGCACACGAACCTGCGACCTTTAGTATTGTAGGTTGCCATGACAACCACTATACCCCGGCAAGCTAGTTTTCATCGTAATAGCAGTTTATCGACTGTGGTCTTTACTCAGACAAATCTGGTTACAGATTGGATGATAGCGAATACAAAATCATTTGAGTTATTACGTTGTATACAATAACAATTTAGTATACTACAATGTGTTTGAAACATATTAAATTTCCATTTCAATATATGTAATTGGAAACAGAGTATATTGGGGATGGTATCGGTTAAGAGATAAGATTGTATTGTATTGTATGCAGTGTATTGGGATTGAAGTGGCTTTGTCATCAGATCCAAGTTGAAGTCCCTTTGATCTCGACAGTAATCCTAGCTTGTTCCCAACTACACTTGCTGGCCCTAATGGCAAATTGCTACATATAATAGTTATATCGTTTGTATTGAATAAAATATAATTTATATGAAATCGATAAATTAATACTTAGAATATACACATACAAAACAATAAAATAAATTCCAGAAAGAATAAGTCGGTATTCGCTAAAATAAGACTTGTGTTTATATATATATATATATATATATATATATATATATAATACAGTACCAGTCAAAAGTTTAGAATCACCCTTAGATTTTGTAAAATAAATAAGTAACAACATTTCATTTATTGAACAACATAATTACTATAATTTTATTTTTTATTTATTTATAACTAGCTGTATATCCCTGTTTCACCCAAGGAATTTGGAACACAATGAGTGGGTCAAGAAAAGTTGGTTAGGACAGAAATGAGAGTTTTTTCGACTCCAACGGTTAATATCGTACAAATCTTATGTAAAGCAATATCATAACGATTTTTATAACAATAAATAATGTACCCAGAGATTGGCTGAAGTTATGCAATTTTAATATGGACAGGTGTTCGCACCTGGTATGAAAGAACCAGTAACCGAAATTTTGAGAATTTTATGACAAACGCTATGGATTTCTTTAAGTAATAAACAACAAACGAACGGAATTTCATCCTCATTTATATAGATTGTATTCGAAACAATCATATAATTTTTGAAATGTTACCTCTTGAGTAAACTACTTTTTTTAAACTTGAAGATTGTGAATTAAATACAAGTGAGATTAAACTTTTAACTGATGATATATATATACAGTGGCTCACAGTCAAAATGATGCAAGCGATTAACTTTGAAAAAAAAACTATTTTATACCAAGCCAAAATTTATTTCAAAAATCTTTGTTTACAAATATAAAGTACAAACATTAGGCTAAAATTGACAATACTTAAAAGTTTATTTGGGATCAAATCCTAAAATTAAACTAAAACTTCATGAATAAATATACACTTCTAAGGTCACAGTGAAAATGATGCAAAATTAAAAACATCCAAAAAACCAAAAATATTTTGCATTTGAGTACTTTGTAGGTAAGCCTTTATTTTTTATTATCTCTTTCGAACAATTGGGCATGGATTGGACAACCTTTTCTGTTAGAGGTGGGCTTATCTTGTCCCATTCTTCTTGTTTCACCTTTTTGAGATCTTCTCTGTTTATATCTCACGTTTCCTCACTTCTGTTTCTAATTTACTCCATGAATTCTCTATGACGTTTAAGTCTGGGGATTGGGGAGGTGTTTTTATAGTTTTAGGGCAATTATATTGACACTATTCTCTTGCAAGATAAAAAGAATGCTTGGGATCGTCATCACTATAAAAAGCAAAATATTTATTATTCCAAGCTCGGTTGCATTTGCTTTAAAATTTTTCTTTCAGGATGTGACAATATAAATGTCTATTCATTGTACCCTCAATAAAATGAAGATTTCCTACCCCGAGGCAGCAATATAGCCCCAAACTATGACATGACCACCTCCAAGTTTGATGGACGGGCGAAGATTTTTTTCATGGCGCTCTTCACTTGATTTTCTCCAGACGAAACCTCTTCCATCAGGGCCAAACAAATTGTATTTTGGCTCATTCGAATACAGAACATTTCCGGAAGTCCATGTCTTTTGTTAAACAATCCTCAGCAAAATTGATTGGAAGCTTTTTATTTTTGTCACTGATGTAAGGTTTTTGCCATGCAACTCTACCGTTGTATTGGTATTTTCTTAAGACCCTTCAAATGGTTTCAGCAAATACCATTTTATTTAAATGTTTTTTAACTAATGTGGTCAACTTTTGAGCATCTAATTTTGGATTATTTGTTATTTGGCGCAAAATCTAACGTTCATCATTACTAGTAAAAAAATGTTTTGCACTCACAGTAGCTTTTCTTATTATTCTATTTTCGTTTTTATAACTTTCAATAATATTTTGAACGGTGGCATAACTCCTATTGATAGTAGAGGCGATTTTTCGTTGTGTTTTGTCCATTTTTAAATTACTAATCACTATTTTTCGTTCACGAATAGTTGTATGCGCAACCATTTTAAGCAAAAGCTGGAACTAAACTGATTACTTGTATTCATATTGTTTATTTTTGTTTTCACTGAAAGAATGAAAAGAAATTAAAAGGTTAATAAACTCATTTAGCCGATAATTGAAGAATACTTGTCACTTTCACTTTTTTCTAATCGGAAATGAACATTGCATCTTTTTCACTGTGACCTTCAATCCCTACAAGTTTTAATGAAGATTTTTTTTCTCTTTCTATAATTGCTGTAGAGTTGATTTGATTATATAAATTGAATGTATGGCAATGAATCATTATGGCCTCATGTGCATTGGTTTTTAGATTTAACAAAGAGGAAGTAAATAGCATTTGAAATAAAAATATTCGTTTGCATCATTTTGACTGTGAGCCACTGTATATACAGTCGACTGCGTTTTATTGGGACATAAAGGAAAAATTTGTTTTGTCCCTATTAGGCGGAGGACCCAAAAAAGCGGAGACCATGGATCCAAGTGTAAATGCAAATAAAAAATGCCTAAATACGCTTAATCATGAGGCTACCGTACATGTATGATAATTGATGTCATTAATTAGACATATTCGAGGAAAACCCCAGTTAATATGTGCATTTAGGTGTACCTATTCTCGTCTATTAATATAATGACGGGGTCGAAATAATACGATTAATTTAACTCTTAATATTTTTTTTTTTAAATAGGTGTTTTAATATAAGAAATACTGAAGATGAAACAAATTAAAATAACTATTTTTGTACAATATAAATTATACTGATAAAGACGAAATAAGAAATGAATCAGAACCTGTTTTTACGTCAATTTTTTTAACAGGCAAGAATCAAGTGTGTATTGTCACACTCATTGTAAACGACGACCAACACAATTAGCGCACTTCTTTAGGACGCTTAAGGACTTTCTTCATGATGCGGTTTCTTGCTTCTGGTTGAGAAACAGGCGTGGTCTCAGATTTTATATTAGGTTATTCAATTGACACCGGGTCTCATAGTTTTTACATTAAGTTCCAGAAAGTTTTGGCCCAATTAGCCGATATTTTGTCCCGATAAAGCGGTGATATTTTAACTATATTTGATTCCGTTTTATTAATAATGGCTCAATTAAGCGGTGGTCCCGATTATCCGATGACCCAATTAAACGGAGTCGACTGTATATATATATATATATATATATATATATATATATATATATATATATATATATACATTATAAAAAAAGTCTAACAAGCGTTAAAACCCCAATAAAAGAGGGGCACTACGATGAAGGAAGCTATATGGTTAGGTAGCCATACCATGAAGAAGCTTCCCGTTCTAAGGTAGAGGGCTTGATTATATTGTGAAGATACAGCGGCTCCAACATTTTTCCTCTCGCAATTTCTAGAACGGCCCCGTACATTACTGATGGGATGATGAATTATAAATTTAGTTCCAGCTACAGGCCAGCCCCGAGCCCTGGGGTTTGTTATAGTTTTTATTCAACATTCCTCATTAAATTTAAATAATTAGTTTTTTATATTTATTTTAAAATAGATGATACTATAACTTTCTTTCGAATTAGAGAAGAAAGAAATGCTTTCTTTCAAAAAACAAAAGAAGCAGAGATGCCCAAACACATTGGGTTGCCATATGACACAGCATACCGATCAATATTAAAATATATGAATACATAAAGTTAAGGTACATCGTTACATTTCATTTTATACTTATATCATAGTATTTTTTTTTATTTCCTTTCCCTATTTTTTAATTTTTTTCCCTTCTTCTTTTTCCATCTATATCTTCTACAGTTTTGTTTTTCTTTGTTATTTAATTTTTTTTTATTCTCTTCCACCTTTTCTCCTCTTCTCTATTTCATTCCATTTCTTCCTTTTTCTTCTTCTTCCTTCGTCCTTCCTATTTCTCCTAATCTTAGTCATTTTCTTTTTTAGCGCTTATTCCCTCTCTTAACGCTCACACCATAAATAGGCACACATACAGAGCCGCTCGAGAAAAAAACCCCACAAATAAGATATATAACAATAAAAACCTTACATGTATCTAATAAATAAAGAAATAAATATGTTCATAAATAGATAAATAAATAAATAAATAGCTTTATAAATAGATAGATAAATAATTAAATAAAAATAAATAAATAAATATATAAACAACACAACAAAAACAAAGAAAAAAACAACAACTTCATTCTATTGGTCAAAGTGATACAGTGACTGAATATGATTCGAAAATTACCAGTACACAGAGTTCATTTGTTAATTAAAAGCTAACAGGTTAATACTTTTTACTGTTATAGCCGACAAATAAAATATATAAGTATATGCTCAGTTTAAATCTAAATAAATTTAACATCTGTTTCATTTAACCCTTTAACGCCTGTAGACTGATATATCAGTTCCGCCCGCTTCAGCGTTAGAAGACTGAAACAGCGGACCTTATTATAATTGATTTATTTAACTCTTTTCATTTTACTATTGCACTAGGATAAAACCCCAGAATGGTCAGAACTTTAAGAGATGTTTTTGTAGCTTCTTTTAAAATAAAAATTAATTTTTATTCTTATGCTTCGGATTTATTTTATGAATGCAACATTCATAAATCGTTGGTAACAATTCGTAAAAAAAAATATAGTATATAATATAAAAATGTTATAAAATAAACATTTAATATAACAGTTTTAAATTTTTTTTAAAAAGTATGTCTACTTAGGTACGTTCCAAACCGTATTTTTTTAATTTCATGAATATGAGAGGAGCAATGCGAGAAGACAAAATAGTCATAATTTTCTTATTGATATTTAGGACGAGTGCAGGACATATGAAAATTATTTTTACATAATTGGCATTCCCGTTTCTCCAACCCTGTTTCCAGCCCGTCCGATATTTCCCAGTGACGAGGTTTATGGTTTCCTCAAAAATTTCCGAGGGTTGTAAACTAATCGACATGGGGTTCTTTTCGGGGATTTCCAAATTAATTTTTTCTTGCACCTTTAGAAGAAAAATATAAGGAGATAAAGAAGACGGGCCAGCAATATACTTGCACTGCTCAGACGCTAATGGGTTAAATTATGTATACATTTACGCATATGTATGTTTATTTTATATATATATATATATATATATATATATATATATATATATATATATATATATATATATATATATATATATATAATCATGAAATTAAAGGTTGATTTAATGTCTGTTTAATTTAAAATATATATATTACGCCTAAGTGTACCATATAGCATATATGTCATATGCTAGTAGTGCTGTTGTGCGGTTTATAATAATACAAGAACATCGCGCATTGCTACATTTCGGTGACAAACCGACCATGTGACGTATTACACATTTAATGAACTTAACTAGTTAATTTATTAATAATTTTGTATAGTAATCGAAGATATCGATTTTTTGTTAGACTTTTTTTTCTGAGGTTTTGCAAAGTGTTTTTGATTTAAATTTGAATTATAATTAATTTGTTTATAATAGTTTTAAAATCAATATTATATAAAAATAACATAGATATTCAAAATATAATCTACATGTTGCATTCTACTATCTTTATTCTAATTTTGGATAATTCAATATTTATTTTAATTTATTCTTTACACTGTACACCGCAACAGTCTGAACTAAATTTCTGGACTTTTTATATCTAGTGTGTAAAGTTGGAAGTAAAAAATATATTATGAAAAATTCATGTATATATTTTTGTTTAAATAAAGGTTGACTCCGCATGTAGAGAATTTATTATACAAGATTTCCAGAGTTCTGTTTTTACTGTTATGAGGGCTGTAGAATTAAAATCTTTGATTGTATTCGATAGGATTAACTTTTTTTTTTCTTTTTTTTTTATTCCGTTTCAACGACAGGGAGGCATATTCGAGGATTAGCAAACAAGGCTCGCATGTAGGGATCCAGCGATATTCAATCCAAAAAAAAAATTAATAAAACCCTCAACCTGGATTTATTATTTTTATATTTCCTATTTTTTTTAATCGCATTTTTAGTATATTGAATGGAATCCGACTCGTCTAATAATATACTACTAAAAAATAATATACATGCAAATGATAATACGAAATAACACTCTAAGAAAATATAACACATGATTGTTGCGTCCGCGTCTTGCATCATAAGTTTAAAGACCGTTGGGGAAACGCCTGTTTTTACTTTTACTTCCCTATATATGAAATATATAGTAAGGGAAAGTATTGTGATCGTGAAAAATTTCGACTTTCAAAATTCCTGTTTTCAACGGAAATACACGTTTTGAGGTCCCTTGAAACCAAATTACCATGTCCCGCGAAATAGTCTGTGTGTGTACAGACAAGCTGAAAAACTATAAACCGCACGAACCAGAAATTCGGTATTTGAATCTATATGCCCACGATGTGACAGCGAAAATTTCATCAATCAAATCAAACGGAGGGGACACTTTATCTCATAAATTTTGTTTCGATTTTCTCAAAAACGGCTCTAACGTTTTTGATCAAACTTGCTCAACAAAAATTGTTCTTGTCTAAGGGGAATCAGTTATTCTTTGATATCAGGTAGGTTTTATCATATTAGAAATTCTAGTTCTACAATAGTTCTAAGGGTGCTAAATGGCGGAAGAGAGTTTTTTTTTTAATAAAGTAAGTTTGATTTTGTTTATAATCATATTGTTTGGAAAGATTCAAGAGGTCATTGAAAGACTAGCTAAGAGTAGGAGAGCGTATAGTTCAGTAATTAAATAACGATAAAACAAGATATATTATTTTAAACCGAAAAATCCATTCCACCAACGAATTACAAAGAGTAGGGAGATTCAAATATTTCGGTTCCAGAATAAATAATAATAAGTAAGCTCAAAAATGTTTAGAAATCTTAAATGAAGGGTTTCCAGAGCAGTGATAAAGCCAGTAATGGTAGGGGAGAGCGGGGTTGGTTGGCAACAGTTTTCACTTTTTTGATTGTTGAGTCGTTCCTGTTAATATAATCCCAATGGGGCTGATACCACTGTAAACTTCAAGTATTAGAGTACTTCAAGTATTTTTTTCACAACATAATATTTAATACTAAGATCATAGAAAATAGAAGAATTCGTCAATCCAGAGTATGCCAATTAACCCCCTGTGTAGGGCAGGTTGGCCTAGAAGGTGTGGTTGTTTAGCCATCTCATTCAAGTACTGCCTGACACATATTATTGTTATTAAAAGCTGCACTATAATGGTATAATAACTTTGAATCGGTTTTTTAAGGGAAAATAGAATGACAATAGAAGAAGATAAAAGTTTAGACTTTAAAACAAGAAACTGGTTAGTCGAAAGGTTAGGTTTTTCAAAGGAGTTTGGGGCTATGTGAACAGAATCGGAGTCAAATGTTTTTCCATGCCTTTAAACCAACTTTACTGAAACTATAAAAATTTACTTACATGTTGTAAAAGCAATCAATAAAGCACACTCTTCTCTACAGTGTTAGCATCGGATTGAAAACTCAGGACAAGACTCCCGAGGTCGGGCGGGTCACATGGTACAATGGTGGGGCCTTCACAACAGGTGTCACGGAAACTATAAGCCAATGGCCAACCTACCCCGCTCTCCCCCTATAGTGAAGCCTGAAATGTGACTTAAGTAACTTAAAAAAAAATGATAGAATATCTTGTCTCCCCAATATGGAAAACCAGGATGATCTGGCCGCACAATAAGGATGTAGGTTATCGAAAGAAACCTATCCTTATTTTTTTCATTTCGCTCCTTATACCACGATTCAACTTTTGACTGAAATTTATTTTATATATTTATTATTACAGTTATTGGCACCCCAACTTTAACTTAAAGAAATAGTTAAAAAAGTCCTAATTTTATTACAAGATATACTCGAGTCTAATGTTTGAAGGGTCCTCTAAGTCATCTATGAAGTAAGACTTTAACAAACTAACCATAGAAGATTTCACAATTAAATCTACACGATGCCACTAACTAGATTTGGCACTGTTAACAATAAATATTGCCATGTAGTAAAACTATTGAACTTTTGACCCAAAAAAAACTCTTGAGTCTTTATGAGGATAGATAATGAGGAGCTATAGGAAGTTTCTATTTGATCCCTTTATAAAAAGTATTTTTTTAAATTTAACCACAAATATGTAGTCTTAAGGGTGCCAATAACTGTACGGTTTACCCTATAGTTATTGAAACTATTCCGAACGTATATAACTTTTTTTTTAATGACTGCAAACAAATTCATTTTAGCCAATATGTATATGTTTTTTAAGAGAGTATAACCGAAAAGTGGAGATAACTAATATTTGAAGCTCATATTTCTAGCTTCAAGTTAAGGAGAAGGGGTAGATGGTCGCTATCTGATAGCTCATTCTGTATTCAGAGTGTGGAGGGAAACTGGAGCAAGCGGTACTTTGGAAGCCCGGCGACAAGGCGTTCAGAAATACCGACTCGCACGACTTGAGTGTTCTGCCGAAATATCTTCCACAACTCATGCAGGGGCCGTTTATTTGTTTATACGTTTGTTATTCAAAATTTCGTTTTATTGGGTTATCTCATATGAAATGTCCGTTTTCAAGGTAAAGGGATTTTGGTAAACATACACTATTACTTTCCCTATGCGCTTTAAGTGTCCGGAAACGGTAGCTGCACTTGCATTTAGTTGTGCTGAGAGTTCTCTAACTGTTTGGTAGGGGTTTCCTTCTACAGTTTGTTTGAGAACAACGTATTCAATTACAGATGGAGGTCTTCCTCTGGGCTGGTTTTTTAAGTCGGTATCCCCAGCCGAAAACTTAGCAAACCAACGGCGAATGGTTCGTTTATTTACACTCCCTTCCCCTAACGTCATACAGATGTTTCTTGCAGCCTCAGCTGCCGAATGGCCGAATTTAAACTCATAAAAAAATATTACACGAAAATCGCGTGATCCATGTTCACATTTCGAGGTATACTGACAAATGTGTAATTGATTGGAAAGCTAATGTTTATAAAAGAAAAGTAGAGGATTAGTAACAGCTTAATTTTAATATATGCAATGTATTTCAAAAATTATAAAATCAGACATTTCATGCGAAACAACCCAATAGTAAATAAACCTTTAAATGATATATAAGACCATTAAAGGGAAAATAACTATATAGGTATATGTATATATATTTTATACAGATATATATATATATATACAGGGTGGAATGCTACTCGTGCGACAAACTTCACCAGTAGATTCTCCACCATAAAATGAATAAAAAAGTTCATATTGACCATAGTCCGATTCTCAACCATTTCGGAATAGTTTCACTTTTTATCGATTTTGAAAGATATCACGACCTGGCATCGGAAAACCGTGATATCTTTAAATCTGAAAATTTCTCCGAAAAGCTGATAGCACCGTTGAAATCTACATTAATTGTTCAATAATAAAATGGTCATTTCAAAATTTTTGGGCCAATTTTTCGTGTTTTATTTCAGCCAGAACAATAAAATAAAGGAGACTCACCATTACTGCCAAAAACTGTGTTTGGGCGGAAGTTATTGGAGATGTACTCGTGCTGAAAAATTATGTTTCTCCTCAATTGTAAAAGAAGGTCCTCCAGCGAAATAGGCCGCGTGTTTTCGATAATATTTAAGTAATGGTGCGTCTCCTCACTCCTCTAGAATAGTTCAGGCGTATTTGACAGAACATTCGAAACGTAGATCGGCCGTGATGGGACAGTTCTATGGCCACCAAGATCTCTTGATCTCAACCCCATGGAATATTTCGTCTGTGGATACCTCAAGGAACTGATCTATTGCACTGAAGTGACAAACATAGACAATTTGAGAGCAAGGATCTTCGCCGCTGCTGAAAAACTTCGACGTTTTCTGACTTTTGGTGTGACAGTTGGGAGTATGAGAAAACTGGCACGTTTGTGTATTGCAGAGTACGGCTTCCAATTTGAACATAAATAAAATGATTAAAAATAGATTTATTTTAAAGATATTGGTGAGTTGTATTATTTTTTTCAAATTTAAAATGTAAATTCTCAAGCATTAACAATCCTTGAACCATAATTTTTTCTCTTTATGTCATCCATATCTTGGTCTTAGAAACACCAAATTAAAAAATGAAGAGTGCGTTAGAAGCGTTATTAAATGAGGTATTTTTCCTCAACTTTGCTGCCTTCTGAAACTAAAATTAGAAACTCTGGATTATGTTAAACACATTCCGATTTGTAAAATTTTTTACTTATTTTGTTGTTCTGGCTGAAATAAAAAAATAAAACTTTTGAGATGACCATTTTATTATTGAACAATGAATGTAGATTTCAACGGTGCTATCAGCTTTTCGGAGAAATTTTCAGATTTAAAGATATCACGGTTTTCCGATGCCAGGTCGTGATATCTTTCAAAATCGATAAAAAGTGAAATTATTCCGAAATGGTTGAGAATCGGACCATGGTCAATATGAGCTTTTTTATTCATTTTATGGTGGAGAATCTACTGGTGAAGTTTGTCGCACGAGTAGCATTCCACCCTGTATATATATATATATATATATATATATATTTTTTTTTTCTTTTTTTTTTTTCCTTCTATGGTACCCCAACGGAGAGATTATTGAGTAATTTTTACATGCTCCATGCCTATTTTATTAGGCATATTACATATATTACATGTTATATTATACAGTTAACAATTTGTAAAATTTTATGTATTAAAATAAATGAAAAGTTACAACAAAAAAATAGCAATATAAATAATTACATTAATTAAGTTTTAGAAATTACGTTGAAGAAACAAAATCAAAGAAAAGTTACAATATATATATATATATATATATATATATATATATATATATATATATATATATATATATATATATATGTTAATATGTGAGACAGCATAATATTGAGTTAATCCTATTACTAGAGTTAAACAGATCAGTAATGTATATACAGAGGATTATGTGAACAATAAAGTTAGTCTATTCTTGACATTCGTGCGTGTTATTTCTACTCCTTCTTTCATTTTTGTTTGAGTTTCGATGCTGCGAGTAAATATATTATTTGTTATTATTATTATCGATGATTCAATTTTTATATTCTAAAAATAAAACACCAGTGATGCGGCTGAGACAGAAGCGCAAGAACGTCTTGAGACTTACTTTTCAATCCTCCGTGGTGGGAAAAGCCTAACTTGGGGTTCTACAACCTGTTATGAATGTGATTAAGATGATTTTCTTTTCTTTACTTGAGCTGATTATTTTATTTTTTTATACGAGTATATTTTTATTTATTTATATTTTTTGTAAATTAAATATGAATGTGCTCAATTAGCAATATTACCAATGTCTCGAAGTGAGACAGAATGTAATAATAACAATAAAGAGTTTTTTAAAAAATAAAACGGGTTTGTAAAAGACTTTTACAGATATAATTTTTTTAAACAAAATTTTAAGAATATTTAAAAAATGTATAAGTATTAATTTTATAATCATTATTCCTCATTATTGCTCAGACTAAAAAAAGATCTATTGATGTTTTTCTAAACTCAGTTCAGCAACAACTTAGTTATTTTTCTGAATCTTATCTTTTAACATTCTAAGTGTAAATAATCAATATCTTCTCCCCAAAAATATTAGGAATATTTTTAAGCTGAGGAACGGAACGAAGAATCCTTATGTTTTATTTATTTTATTTTTTTAATTTGTATATATTCAACTTATTATCTCAATTAAATTATTTTTCGGACTGTCATTTTTACATTTAACATTGTAGGTCTAAATAATCAATATATACTGCGCGGGCCTATCCAAAAATATAAGAAGCAACTTTTAGCTGTGGAGGGGTACAAAGGAACCTCAATTTTCTTTGTTTTTTATTTATTTTAATACTCTTATTTTTTAAATATTTTACTAAACTTGTAATATTTAACATACTTACATTCCAGCAGTTTCGCTCAATGGTAAACAGTTAGCTTTTACATATACACATATTTTATGCAGTAATTATTAATTAATTTGTACAAATAGCTGTTAAACATTTCTATTTAATAAAGTCAGACAAATGCTGCTTTAATTGTTGTCAATTATGTTATTCTTAGGGGACTAAAAGAAATTTAAGTTTAAAAACAATTTAAATATTTAACATATAATTTTACAGAGGTTAACTTATAAACTTAAGTCATATACATATGCAGTAAAAAGAAAAAAAAATTAATGAGATTTTCTTAGTTCATAGAGATCTTCTTAGAAATGTTCCTATTTCATCATCTTTAGAAAGAAACATGCCAAAATAGATTCACCAGTCATTAAACTTCTTTTACTGATTTTTATATAATTCATTTTGGAAAATAATGACTCATAGGCATAGGCAGAAACAAAAATTGATAAAAATAGCTATCGCCAATATTTTTTAACAGCTAAAGGTTTTGAAAATGCTAATGGTGCACCAAGTCAATGTAAAAATTTGTATGTGTATAAAATGTGGAAGCGAAACGCTCGTATGTGCCACCACTGACTTAGACCACATGCATTATTCCGTTCATGATTCTTTATTAAACATTCAAATTATAATTAATTGGCTTGTTTTGTCTCTCGTGAAGTGAGAAGGTGGCCCGAGGTTCATTGGTTAACTCGAATGTAAACGAACAATAGACAATTTAAGTTCGCGGTCCATGTACAGCAATAGCTCAAAACAAGTTTAAGTTTCAGTGCCCAAACTTCGCCTTGTAGGTAATAAAGTTATCAACTTATCCAGGGGCTATTCGGAGTTTGATTCTGACATAACCGAAGCACTTAGTAAGACTAAGCAAAGAAAGTGAATGTATTGATAAACTTTGCCACTTAGAGCGTAGTTTAATTAACTTCAATAATTGCATAATTGAAATTAATTTTGTATTACTATAATTAAAGCAAAACAATAAAATACGATTTAAAGTTCGGAGATTGTAAAATTACAAAAGAATATAATAATTCTTTTGTCATTTTTCTCTTATTGCTTTTATTTATAGTAGTGTATTACTTATATAAATATTTATAAAATGATATCGACACAATTTTGACTGAACTTGATATATTTTTCATTATTATCAATATACCATAAGAGCTTGATCATATATTAAAAATTAAAGTTATATTTCAATATATACCTACGACCAAAGCTTAATGACATTTATTAATTTTCAAAGCTTCAATAAATAAATTATTAAATTGAGATCCAAAGAAACCTATCTCCCAATTTCATATTTATTTATCGAGAAAATCATTTAAAAATATATGTGCAGTTGAAAATTTACATACATTTATAAATATAATATCCTCTATAAAAACATTATCTGATATAATAATAATAATAATAGACTTTAAAAGAAATTATTATGACTACATAAATTATTATAAGTCAAATAATTTCCAAGGCTATGACTTCCGCTACACCGACTTCTGCTCATGACAGAGCGGTTAACAAGCTAGCTCAACTCAATCATTTAGCTTGTCATTTTCACTGGTATTTTCCTCTGACGTTTCAGCTTTGGCCCATAAAAATCGTTAGTTTTCCAATAGGGAAAATATATAATAAAGTTGCATATTTTTTTTTATAAAAATTCAATAAATAATGAATGTAAGTAAGTCAAATAAAAAGTAACAAAATGAAAAGCTTTGCTTATCAAGCAAGAAAAAACAATTAAAAAAAAAACAATTTATTTTATGAAGAGAAAAGATTTGGTTCCGCCGGGAGTCGAACCCGGGTCTCCCGCGTGACATGCGCGGATGCTAACCACTGCACCACAGAGCTCGGCCCCGAGCAGAGCCAATCCTTCCTCTTCACTTATACCTACTACCCGATCACGCAATTATTGCGAGTAACGGGAGGTGGACAAAGTTTGTCCAATTTCTGGAATTTATTGACATACGTCAATTTTAAATTATTTTATATTTATCAAATCTTAATCTGTGGGCGATCACCTTTTTTAAATTATTTTTAGATAATTTATTTTATGAAGAGGAAAGATTTGGCTCCGCCGGGAGTCGCACCTATGAGCGGGGCAGGTACTAGGGTAAACCATACAGTTATTGACACCCCACCTTTAACTTAAAGAAATAAGTATACAAGTCCTAATTTTATTTCAAGATATACATGAATCTAATGTGTTAAGGTTCCTCTAAGTCATTTATGAATTAAGACTTTAACAAACTAACCATAGGGAAGATTTCACAATTAAATCCACAGGGTGCCAATAACTAGTTTTTGCAGTTTTAACAATAAATATTGCCATATGGTAAAACTATTGAACTTCTGACCCAAAAAAAACCTCTTGAGTCTTTATAAGGATAGATAAAGAGGAGCTATAGGAAGTTTCAATTTGATTCCTTCATAAAAAGTATTTTTTTTAATTTCACCACAGAAATTTAGTCTTAAAGGTGTCAATAACTGTACGGTTTACCCTATTCAGATATTAATTTCTATTTTGAGGCTTCCTATAAAGTGCATTCCTTCCAGCTACATTCCTCACCAACCTTCAAAACAATCAAGAGCTACTTGATTGACCAGTTTTTTGTGATAATTTATTTATTGGTCCAGGACCAAGATTACTCAGATCCCAGATTGCTCCGATTGTCCTTTGGAAGGCTTTTGAATCAAATCATTCATTTCTTAATTTTCCAAAATGCTGGTCATGTGCCCTTATATAAAATCTGGAGTACGTCAAAAAAACTTTTATTTTCTTCCTGTGCATTATAGCGTTGTTTATACTTCCTGTTTCCAAAATAGTTTCCGAAGGTTACGATCATAGGTTTTTTATTCCAGGTATATAAATATCATATAAAACCTCCTAAATGTAGCTGCTGTTATTTTTAGTAATTGTCTTATTGTAAAAATGTTGTCAATTCATAATTTTCCCACTGTAAACCAACATTGTTCCTCAGCTGGTACAATTTCTGCTTCAAATTTATTCTTAAATACTCTGCCTAGCAGCTTCATCATAAGATTTGTTACATAGATGCTTTTATTTCCAACATTTTTTCTATTCCTTTTTTCAGGGTGTCTAGGAGTACTAGCTCCTAACATTCCCGTACGATTCCCGAATATCCCCCCCCCCTACCTCCACCAAAGGAAAAAAAGTTACTAAGAAATAATATAATGAGAGGCATTTATCTCATATTAATTTGTAAATTATATACTAGGACGGGATTTTTGAAAAAAATAAAATTATTAGTTTTAACGTATGTAAGTTTATTTTCAATTTGAATTTGGTACACGCGAGGATATTATCCAGGCTGTTAGCAAACAGTGCTGTTTCAGTCATTTCGATGTATTTTCAAATTAATGCCAGAGTTACCAGTTGAGATAATTCATTGAATAAAAACAAACGCGTTCAAGGTCGGGGTAGCATGTGAAATTCCTTTCAAGATTTATAAAATTATACCCCTTATCTCTGATTTTTTTTCAATTATCATTCGTTCTTGTGCCTATTATAAAAAAAAAATCATTGTTAAAATTGTTGATATGTTTTAAAACATCGATTTTTTTCTGCCAATATTTCGGTTATAATAATGACAAATTCTATTAGAATATTAATTTTTTAATATCCAAAACGAGAAGATGATGAATATGGACAGGACAGTCCGAAACGTCCACCAAATTAAAGGAATGTAAGAAAATATATATTGAAAATATATATTATTTAGACTGTAATAGGATACCATTTTTTCATTATTACAAATAAATCAAAGCAGTCTGACATGATAATATTTTGGTTATTGATACCAATCCATAATTAACCGTAAGCGACTAGTATATTACGTCACAATATAGTTACGTATTCCGAAACTTATAAAAAATTAAAAAAAGGGGATCGGTAATTTTAAAAGTTTGATTTGAATTTTTTAAAAGAAAATGATAGAATAAAAGTCACGTATATTCTGTACAAAATTAAAAATTCCCCCATAATCCCCGCATATTTCTCACCGACGAAAACTCCGCATTTTCCGCACGCTTAACACCTTTTTTGCCCTAATTGCCTAATGTGAAGTATCCCAATTTCATTTTTCTCGGTACATTTCCTCCTTCAAGTATATCATTGATAATCTATTACAGCAGATTTGCTACTTCCTCACCATCATACTGCTATGTATTGAGGATGCTGCCATGATAGGAAAAGTAAATTGAATTAATAATTTAATATCAAAATATGTAAAGTACTGTATATGGGCAACCCGGTGGCCAGTTTTACCTGAAGGCGGCTAGGTCTTGGAAATACCGTCTTGTAAGTTATTGGGGCCATTAACCTTCTGTTAGAGATTCAAAATAAGCAAAGCTTAGGACCGACAATGCTGCCGACAAACATCCAGGGAAATACCTAAGAAGATTGTTAGAGAAATTTGTGGCCATAAACCCTGGTTTTGCCCTGGCAAAGAGGCCGCTGGGAAACACGTTGAATATGGAAAGGGAGGGAAATTTTAGGCAGCCAGCCAATCAGAGGAAGTCTGAAGAGAGGGGGGGGGGAAGAAGACTTATACGGAGAGGAGAGAGGATCGAGGAGTCATCGCAACTTAACGCACCTTCAAATACCACAGGTAGTATAAGGTAATGAGGTAAACCAGTATTGTTCCATTAGTATTAATGGTTCTAATTTCACATTTTAATACTGTTTTTCTGTTTTAGAGGGATCAGAAAAAGAAAAAAAAAAAAAATTAAGGAGTCGAGAGGAGGAAGTTGAAGGGAATTCGGAGGTGGACAGAGGTCGGGTAGTGTGCCAAGAGGGCGAGAGTGGAACGAGAAGGGCAGAGGACTAAATAGATAGGAGCAGCATAGTCCAGATAGCTAGACAGACCGAAATGGGATGCTGTGCTGAGTCTGAGAGAGCGTCAGAGATGGCAGGGACTGATCCAGCAGATAGGCCAGAGGCAACACCAGAGAGTGCCCACCAGATAAGGTTAATACATATACAGTACTAGTTGTAATATTGTGTGTCCAGTATTTATTAAATAATGTTAAATTGCCAGTCAGCATCCATTAACTAATGTGTGTCAGTAAAATATCTTTATATGATATATTAAAGGGGGTATAAATGATTTACACTATTGGTCAATAAAATTAATGATATAGTTCAAGTTAGATTTGTTTCTTTATTACCATTTACCCTATGCCACAGGTTTATTAGAATAAAATAGAATTGGTAAACACGCCAGCTTTGGAAAAGTATCCAAAATACAATTGATACATATTCATTATATTAATTTCATATAATAACTTGGTATAAACCGTTTCTGGTAACCCCCACCCGCCTTAGACAAGCGGGAGACCGGGAACGTAGCAATACTTGAACAGTTCGTTATATTCGGTACGCGTATCACCGTAATATTCTTCCAGTATTTATTCTGATTCGTTTAAATACATATATTTAGCAATGTAAATAGCGTTTGCTAGTTTAGAAGAGGAAAACTTGAAAAAGGTCGGAGAGTTGAGAATACCTTGGGATTGGACTCTTGGAAGCTTTGGATAGAAGTTGTCCCGTCCACTCAACTCCCACTTAAAAAACATTGGCAAAGAAACGAGACATTTGCGGCAGACAGCTGAGGAGCTGACCTCTACACAGGCCAACCGGGATAGCTAAAAATACTAACAGTATCATCAAACGGATTAGTCCACCAAAAACAACTAAACAAAACTGTTTTTATTAAAAAAAAGAAGAAAAAAACTACACTATAAATTTCATTTTTTTTTGTTTATTTAACCAATTCATATACGATATTTATAATTATTGAAATAAGTACTAGTTTATTGAAATAAGTACAAGTCAAAAAAATATATAAATAAACATAAAGCAATACAAGTTTAGAAATGGTCATAGGTACCCTTGAAGGTTTCTTACCTGTATTGGGATCGACCGCACATTATGGATCAAAAACAAAAAAGCCTTAGCCTGTGTTTATTAAGTTTTAAGTTACATTAAATATAGTAATATATAGGAAGTGCCATACAAAAATTATTCGGTAGATCACAATAAACTAAATCTTTTCTGTAAATGTTTTAGGGCAGAACAAAATTATTTTTTCGTGGGTAGATTTAAATATGATTACAAAAGAGCGCACTACTTATAACGGTCAGAGATACAATACAGTCAATTATATTAAGGATTTCTGTCCTTAAAATTGAAAAAAAATAAATATGTTTTAAATAATTTATTTTTTGAATAGAAAAGATTTGGCTCCACCGGGAGTCGAACCCGGGTCTCCTGCGATTAAGATTAGATTAATTAAAAATAAATATGAAATAAATAACGCGATAATAATGACTTATATAAAAAAAGAATTAAAAGAAGAAACTTTTGATGTCAGGATTTGTTGAAAAAAATATATTTATACAATAATTATCCGCCCCCAGAAAAAAATAATAATAAGAAATCAGTTTTTACTAATTTACATTAATATTGCCGGTACCTTTGAAAAAACAGAAATTTGAAATACGGAATAATCAGCAGTGTCAGTCTATGTAAAAACGCTGAACAATCTTGTTTCAATAAAAAGAAAAAGAAAAATAAACCAATAACCTAACCTATATAAAAATTTAGAAAAAAAACTTACCATTTCAACCCATGGAGCTAAGCCCCTCCGTACAATCATTAAGCACCAATTTTAGTTCCATAGATGAATATAAGTGTCATATTTAACCGATTATTTCGTGATGAATTTTTACCCCCCCCCCCCTCGTATTTATTAATTTAGATATTACATACACAAACTATACAGAGGCAAACTTAGAAAACTTGATGAGGCGGTTTCTAAACACGATTTCGACTTTAACTGGGTCACCCAAGTAAACACTTTTGCCGAGAATTTTGGCTGCAAGGAAGAGTTTTCGAGCATCCATGAAATTAGGCTGATACAATATAAAGAGGACGTTTCGGAAAAAAAATCAAGAACCATACTGCATCAATAGACATAAATAGAGCTCTCTAATGAAAATCTCATACAGTTTACAGAAATATCTACAATTTAAATTATAGGATCCCTGAAGCCTATCTCCTCTTCATACTAAACATTTACAAGCAAAGAATCGTAAGCTATATCAGGATCACCAATCCAGGGAATATAAATTTACGCCTCAAATTTACTCAATCCTACTCCTTGAAAGCAAATGAAGTCTGCACCTCCTGTGGAATCTTTGTCGAAAACAGCCTTCAACATCTACTGCTTCATTGTTCCTCATTTTAAGAACCACGGAATAAATACTTACAGAAATACATAGTTGGCAACTCGGATATGACAGACAATCAAAGCATCCTCTCAATTGAAACTATTGACCATTTTAATAACATATTCATTTTTCTTAATACGTTGTAATTTGTTTCAAATAATAATAGGAATTTAACAAATGAATTTATATTACTCGTAGTGAATATGATGAAATATTATTATTATATGTAGTTTATTTTAATTTATATTTATTTACTTTTGAAGAAAGTTGTTGTTCCCAACATTAAGGTTATGTTATTTCTCCTAGAATACCAGGCGAAAAGATAATTATTAAAGTTTTTTGTAATTATGTGTATAAAAAATTTTTACGAGGATTTTCTTTAACAAATAAACATTCTATTCACTATACCGAGGCTGAGAGTGCCCATTGAGGGTGGCATAACTAGGTTTCTACCCACGGCTGGTGTAGCAGAATAAAAATTGAATAACTAATTGTGCAACATACAGTTACGTTCTAATTAAGGTATTTCGTACCAATTATATTTTTTAATAATATTTTAAATTAGCTGTATATCCCGGTTTCTCCCGGGAAATTTCGAGTCGTCTCCAATGGAAAGCGAGATTATAACGATTTTTATAACAGTAAAGAATATACCCAGAGTTTGGTTAAAGTTATGAAATTTTAATATGGACAGGTGTTCGCACCTGGTATGAAAGAACCACTGAGCGAAATTTGGAGAATTTAGGACAAACGGTATGGATTTCTATAAAGAACAAACAAACAGAATTTCATCTTTATTTATATAGATAGATATATAATAATTCTTTATTGGTCTTGAGGCTAAGCAGAATGTAGTCAATTTTTTAAATTTTTGATAGTGTATTAACCTCACACTTTTATTCGGTTCTATGTTTCGGCACTAAGCCATTTTCAAGAAGAACACCTGTGACCACAATTTTTCAAATAAAATAGGCTGAGTATCCTTGTCAAAAATTAAAAATCTTTTTACTAGTTAAAAACTATAGTCTCTTTATATAAGCATCACAGTCAAATTTGACTATAATGGATCAAAAATTAAAAAAATTGACTAGATAGTTTATTAATTAATTTATTTTTTATTATTTTACACAGTAATCAAAGGTCTCAAAACAACAGGGACATCTTTATCTGATTGGGATCCTATAAACTAAGCACTTAGTTTTATTAATGATATAATTATATTTTTTTAAATATGCTTAATGTACGAGTAAGGGGCCTTGAACAAAGCATATCCAATTATAACTTTTATCTCTGAGTTTTTATTTTTGCCTTTTTTTTTTTGTTTGTTTTGTATTATTCTTTTTTATATATAATTATTTTCCAAACCAAACAGAAATCCGGTCACATTTTTTTTTTCTTCTACTTCTCGGTTTCGAGGACTCGGATTAGGGTAGAAGTTCCACCAGCTTCGCCATTTCTCTTCGGCTAAGGCAGAATTAGAGGATAAAGGAGCTTTGTGACACATATGATCTCGTTTTTTTTTTTTTTTTCTCTTCTTTCTTTTCACCTCATCCTGTCAGTGCCTCAGTCAGGTTTAGGGGAACAGTAAGGCAAAATATCACGAAGACCGTAATTACCATTCTATTTTTTAGCTAGGAACTCACAGTAACGCACACAGCTCTACTCATCAACATATGAAGAAAAATTGGATGCTATATAAAAGAGAGAAGAAAAAAAAGGCATCGTTTAAAAATTAAAGAAACAGAAACAACAGGTAACAATGAGGGAATTGATATTCATGAAAAATAAATTTAAAGTGATTATGAAATATTCTCTCAATTGACTCAATCCCTTTGACTCGAACCCTCCAAGCATTTTGCTTTGAGTAATTAGCTCTTAATTAAGTAATTTATCGGTTTAATTTGTAAAAAATAAGCTGTCTGTACAGAATAAATGTATATATAAATTATTATTGCTTTGTTATGCATCGCTTATTTAATATATATCCATAAATCACACAAATTAAATTACTTCTACTACTACTAATTGTATCACTATACAGTACCAGCCGAAAGTTTAGACTCACCCTTAGATTTTGTGAACTAAATAAATAACAAAATTTTATTTAACAACTATAATTTTATTTTTAATTAATTTATAACTAGCTTTACATCCCGGTTTCACCCAGGGAACTTGGAAAACATCACTTGTAAAAGCCGTAGGTTAAGAAAATTTCGTTAGGACAGAATGAGATTTTTTTCGACTCCAACGGTTGATTTCGTAAAAATCTAATGTAAAGCGAGATCATAACGATTTTTACAACAATAAAGAATATACCCAGAGATTAGCTGAAGTGATGGAATTTTAATATGGACAGTTGTTGGCACCTGGTATGAAAGAACCACTAAGCGACATTTGGAAAATTTAGGACAAACCTTATGGATTTCTATAAAGAACAAAAAAAAAAAAAACAAACAAACAGAATATCATCTTTAGTTGTATAGATTGTATTCAAAACAATCATATAATTTTTGAAATGTTATCTCTTTCGTTACAATTATTTTTTTTAAACTTGAAGATTGTGAATTAAATACAAGTGAGTCTTAACTTTTGACTGGTACTGTATGTACTTATATTAATAGTTTTCTAAAGAGAAGGGAATCATGATTCTTACGTCTATTAAGAAAAATTACTATAATAGGAAAAGAGACAACTTTTAGACCCACCATTGGCATACAAAGCAAGCACGATCTGTGTAATCACAATGGTATCCAAATTGTTAGTTTTGCGGAGGAAAAGGGAATTATGAGCACCTACGTTAAGCACAAGGAGTCTCACAAAGAAACATGGATATACTGGACGTACGGAGCTTCAGAGGAGCTAATCCCGATAGCGACCATTTTCTTTTTACAGCAAAGAACAGGAAGAAGCTGAATAGAAGAAGAGGTGGACAGGGCGAACAGGTAGCATCTTACGACGTAGAAAAATTAAAGGACGAGGTGATGAAGCAAATTCCAGGAGCGTGTAAGCGAGAATAAACTAGGATGTCAACAGAAGGGCAGGATATATCTGCGGAAAACGCGTGGAATCAGTAAAGACTATTCTTAGAAAAGCGACCGGGGGCAACGGCGAATAGCGTCACAGAGCGACATGTCAAACCACGGACCTTTACCGTCCATAGAGGAAGGAAGAAAAGGACAAAAGAGAATGAGAGACTCGGTAAATTAGAGGATCATTATAAGGCCAAGGAGACAAGAAAGTTCTATAAAGGCGTTAAAGAATTCAAGAATGGATTCACTCCAAAATCCGACTCCGTAAGGGATGAGCAGGGTAACCTATTTCATGACAAGGAGAAAGTACTAAAAAGGTGGCAGAGGTATTTTGGGGAAGTATTAAGAGTGGAAGAAAAATGCCAAAGCTCGAGATGCTCAAGGTATCAGTCAGAGGAAGACCTGGTAGAGGAGATCCTCCACCTGAAATAGAGGAGAAAATGGAGATTATCTCAGACCTCAGAAACAACAAGGCCCCGGGAGGAGATGGCATACGCGCAGAATTACTCAAGTATGGAGGTGAAGACATCTGGGAGAATATGTACCAGATGTTTTTTGATGTTTGGACTGAAAAAATGCCAGAGGAATGGTCTGTGTCATTTGTTTGTCCGATATTCAAGAGGGGGAGCCGAACCGAGTGTAGAAATTATCGTTGAATTTCCCTCCTAGGAATTGTCCACAAAGTGTTCTCTATTGCTACCAACAGATGGCTATCAAAATGGACAGAGAAAATAGTGGGAGAATACCAATGGCTTTAGACTAGGTTGGTCAACCACTGATCATTTATTTTCAATAAGGCAAATACCCGAGAAATCAAATAAATACAATGCAGCTCTCCAACATTTATTTATCGATTTCAAGCAGGCCTAAGATACCATTGACAGAGAGAACATGTTAAAATGCCTAAATTCTTTAGGGATTCCAAAAAAACTTATTCGGCATATTGGTGTGACTCTTACGAATACATCCTGTAAAGTCAAGATCGGAAGGAGATGCTTTAAAGGATTTAAAGTAGGGAAAAGATTACGTCAAGGTGTCCCATTGTCGGGACTTATTTTCAACCTAGTTTTGGAGTCCGCAATTCGTAAAATATGAACGAATCCGGGCGGTAGCATATTCAACCGCTTAACACAGCATATGGATTTAGCGGATGATGTGCTGATCTCAGCTAGAACAAGGCAAGCTCTGGTAGTTGCACTGGAAGAGTTTCTAGGGGCTGCAAAAGAAATCGGGCTTGAGATCAATCATTAGAAGACTCTGTATATGCAGACCGCAAAAAGATGTGATGAAGAGCGGACTGTACAGCTGGGAGAGTACCTATTACAGTCCTGTCAGGAATCCAAGTACCTCGGCAGCTTAATTACCACTGATAATCTGATTATAACAGATATAAAGGCCCAAATCGCTGCTGGAAATCACTGCCTGTGGGGTTTAGAAAGGCCCTGAAGTTCAATAACCTCTCAACACAGGCAAAGCTGCTAATATACAAGACAGTATTAAGGCCGACTGTTACTTATGGTAGCGAAGCGTGGACCCTAACAGCAGAAAACAAAAGAGTTCTAAAAGTCTGGGAGAGGAAAGCTTTTTGGCGAATATTCGGTGCAGTGAAAACTGGAGATGCCTGCAGAATTCAAAACAATAAGGAACTGCAGGAATTGTTAGGGGAAGGAGATATCGTCTCATATATCCAGATGGTCGATTAAGATGGTTGGGGCATGTTGAGCGGATGGATCCCAGCAGAATCCCGAAAAAGCTGCTCTACGGGAAGCCAGGAGGTGGACGAAGGCGAGGGAGGCCTCGACTAGGATGGCTTGATGTTGTCGAGGCAGACCTGAAGGCTTCAGAACATCGCTGGAAAAGATTTGCTGCAGACAGAGCCGAATGGAGCAAGCTGTTAACGGAAGCCAAGGCCCTACACGGGCTGTAGTGCCGATATGTGAGTGAGTGACTAAAATAAAAATGGTTATGGTCTGAAATGTACTAAAATAATGTTTATAATAACTATGATTTCGAAAATTCTATAGGAAATGGTAAATGATATTCAACTAACAGCATTATAACTAGGATATTACCTTCACATTGGCTTACTTCCCATTAGCTGAATAAAGTGTAAGTAAAGAAGAACTTACCTGTAAAATAAAAAGACCAGTATCAGTGCAAAATCCTCTTTAAATTAATGTGTTATTAATATAACCGGGAAGGGGGTGTATCCTATTAAGAATTAAGGAGGTTTAGTTTATTAGCGGTCTGCTTCAGAGAAAAAATATAGGTCCTCGAGGACTGCTGCCTCTGAGCAGACGTAATCTATGGAACTAGACAAGTCTGTCACTGTCGTTGAACCCAAAAGAGCTGATATGGAGGTTATGGAGCAATGAGCAGCCTGCAATTGCCTTTGGGGAGAATGGTCTCCAGCAACGTAAAATGTGGGCAACTCACTCACAGGCTGTGCGCAAGCAACAGAAATGTAAGTAAGAAGTCCACAACGTGCTTCTAAAGATCTTTTTAGTCCTACAACGTCAACCCGAAAAAAATATAAATATTTAATTTATACTTGTACACTGGATTCGACAGACATGAATCCGTAAAAAAATGTCTATGTTATAAAAAGGTTTATGCTTGCCTTTTAGAGGAGGCAAGTGGTGAATCATACTTAGCACCACTTTTGCTAAACCCTAGAAGCAATTTTCAGGATACAGAATAAGGTTTAAGTATTAAACTTAATTAACATTTAAATTAAACTAGCATTAATAGTTTTTTTTTTCGCTGAGTTGAATTTAAACTTTGCACTCTATAATCACTCATATATATTTATATGTATGAGTGTGTATGTGTAATAAAAAATGCATAACAATAATTAAATAAATGAGCTCCTTCTCAATACAGTATTTAAATCACAGAATTAAGAAGAAATTCGGACAATAGAATAAAGGAAGATTTCCTAAAAGTAGAATTGTTTTTACCAAAAAAAAAAAAAATTGGTTTATTGGTCTGTAAAAATTAAAAAAAAATATATCTGTAAATGATAAAATAATGTTTTGTTTGTTTAGGACAAAAACTTCTATGAAAGAAGGTATGACAGCGGTGAATTTATTACCGTGCTTTTTAGCGAGGGTTCAGTTTTTTTTATTTTGATTTAAGGCTGTATTTAATAGCAGTATCTGAATTTCCATCAATCAAGCTATGCTTTTTAATTTAGTCTCTCTTTGTTACTAGAGGTATTCAAAATAACCCTAAAATGATATACATGCTCTATTATTAAAAAAACAATGAAAAACTGGTTGAACGAGAGAAAAAAAATTAAGGCAGATTATCGAAGAAAGAAAACTGAAAGTAAAAAAAAAAAAAATAATAATTTTGTTGTTTTTTAGGACTTTATGTCATTAAACCTTTAAAGGCATCAACGCCTGCATTCAAATACGTATATCTTAAATATAAATATATATATATATATATTCCACTAGAAGACTCCTTCTGACTCTTCATTAATTATTATATACTATCGTAGGAAACATCAACATAAATTACATTTATATAAGAAGAAAAATATAACAAATATTCATGCAAATAAGTCTTTCTCTATCGCCAAGGATCAGAACATTCTTAAAAGAAAAAGAAAAATATCACTTTCACAGAATCATTTCATCTTACGGTAATAGCAACGTCAGAGATATTGAATACTCTTCGATTCTGAGATCTCTGTAAGCCAGACGCAACGTTCCGTGTCAGATCCGGATTCGAATATAAATTACTTTTTTAGTACAGGGATTGTCTTGATAAATCCTCGAGTTGGTAGAATCAAGATAATTTAAAATGAAACATCATTGAATTTTAATTTTTCTATTTCAGAAATTATTTATTAATGTTATAGTTTAATCTGAAAAGGCAATCAGATGGGGATGAGGATAGTCATATAATAATAATAATAATAATATCAGAATTCGCATTAGCTCTTTGTCTATTAAATCCAAGCGGATGAAATTTGATAGTTATCTCAAACCCAGTAATTAAAGCAATTTTTAGCGGTGTTAGGATCATCATAAATATTTGGCCAGTATTAAATTAAAACCGCAGAGACTGAGGTCAGGCATAAATTTTCTCTGTCAAATGTTTTTATCTACAATAAAAGAATTGATGTATCATATAAGCTCACTATTTTTTGTGTGTTTAAAAAATCTTTGTCGTCACTAAAAATGTCCAAAAGGTTTTGTTTTTAAAAATTTGATTTTTTAAAAGGTTTTGAATTTTTGATGATTTGATGTGTTTTAATTTCTAGTATTTCGTTTTTGGAGAATTTCGATTGCACTATAGTTTTAAAACTGGAGTAAGAGGAGGTCCACGTATTGAATAATTTATACCGTTTCGATTTCGTTGTTTTGGGATTTCATTTTTTTTTTTTTTTTTTTTATCTGCGAAGAGATCTTATTTTTTGAAAATTTCATCCATTTTTAAATTCAGAAAGGGAGGTTTGCCAGGCCGATTAAATTTATCCTCTTTGATTGAAATGATGGTATATTATAATATGTTTTCGATGGCGATGTTTTTAAAATAATATCCCCTCTTAAACGTTTGGGACTGGCGAATCAGAAAACGTTTTTTCAAGACGTTAGGGAACTAAGTCAAATCAATTTTAAAATTCGATCGGGAGGCTCACTACCGGCTAATTATTTACATTTTTAGAATTTAACTAATATGATGTATTATTATTACGTTTCAGGGAGCGAATATTTGAAAATAGTATTCATTTTTAAATTCGATAAGGAAGTTGTATAAACACATGTCTAGTTTCCTTGATATGTTCATTTCCGGGTTCAACGCAATAAATTACTTTTCATTTAAAGTACGGTTTTGGGTGGGGGGGGGGGAGCTGATTAAATATAAATTTTTTTAATTATTATAAATGCTCGTTACACCATTTTTTAAAGATGTTAAATGAGCTTATGGATATGAATAAGTGCGTGCGTACGTATGAATGTGTATATGCATTGATTGCGTTGTATGATTGCAAATATATGTATGCCTATAGATACTTTATCCTCACTGACTTTATCGTTTACTAACGACCAAATATGTATTTTGTATTCTGGAATGTAATTTGACAAAATAGTATCTGCGCTAACAAATCTGAACTATCGATCATTCAAGGGAATCGGTTTTTACATGTTTGTCATATTTATTAGGTATAGGTGAAACTAGAAATATTACTCTTACGGACTACCAATGTCGCATGGTGGAGTATTTACCATCAAATCATGGCCAAAACTCCAAAAAATAAATATATTTTACTTCAGAACATGACAATAGGTATTTCCTGGTAGTTTAGGAATGTTTGCAACGAGATATATTTATCTTGTTCATTTTTACCCACTTCCTGCCCGAGGGAACTAGTCTGAATCCATGAATCGAGTACGCAGTTGCTTTTTCCTGAGTAGTAAGATGCTTAAAGTTGTGATTTCTGTCGAATCCATTTAACCAGTGATCTGAAATTTCTCTACACAGTTTCGAAAGGTATGTATTTATCTTTGATAAGTAGTTTTTAGCAAGCTTTAATATCGTAACGGTTAACTTGTATTTTCTTTTTAGTACGATGAAAAAATTAGACTTGTAATTATAAACTTATTGTTAGACTAAAATAATAAAATAGATTATGTTGTATTTTCGGGCTTTGTCCGGCAGATATTTTTGCATTTATGTAAAGTTCAATCCTTCTACTTGCCATACCGCAAAAAAAAAAAAAAAAAAAAAAAAAAAAAAAAAAAAAAAAAAAAAAAAAAAAAAAATCTAACCCCAACGCACTCCCCTGTTTTTAATAAATTTATGAATATACCTCTTAAAGTGAATTTTTTATAACCAAGTCTGTGTTTGGAGTGCAATAAATAATTTCAAACTCTTCTAAGATGTGTAATGGAAAGAATATAGTCCCAATTGCTTAAAGGAACATTTTAGATTATAAAAATTTAAATCCTTGTAATTTTTATAATAAAAAAATTTTCTTAAAAACGATTTTCTGTGTAGTTTAGGTAAGCAAGTAATTAGTGGATTACCAAAGTTGTTTGCCCTTTTAAGTGACTTTGTTATGGTTCTATAGGAATCTTAAATTTAAAATCAACCGCGCGAAGATTTCATATTGCAACTGGAACTGGAATCTAATAGAATAGTCTAGAGGCTTCTCATGAAGTCCGCTGCACTTGGAGAACGCGCATAAATAGACGATCGAAATTAAAATATATTACGCAAATAATGCATTTAGTATTTGCAAAAGTTAGATATCAAATTGTAATATAACTTTCAAATGTATTTAGTATGTCATGAACATTTTCCCTAACTATTTTTCCAGAAATTCCCTTAATTTTTGTCAAAACTTGAAATTTTTTATATTTTATTAGTTTTATATATTTTTAGATTGTATAACAAGTTTGAAGTATTCGTCAGTTACGAAAAAAAAAAAGGTAAATAGTTTTGGCCAGGATTTCATGGCCAATACTCCACTGTGTGTCGGTCCTAAGAGATATTTAAGTATTTCCAGGTATTCCGAAATGTAATGACGCTCCGGGTAGAGGGTGGTCTATGTTTTGAAAATACCACTCAGTTAAAAAATTGGGTGAGGGGGCTGATCAATTATACGTTTTTTTGTTGTTTTTTTTGTGATTTACAAATCTTTATTGGTATTATTACATTCTGTCTCTTTTGAGACACTGGTAACACTGCTGATAGAACGCATTCACACTTTATTTACAAAAAAAAAGTATAATAAGTAAAAATATTAAAAAAAAAAAAAATAATAATAATAAATAAATAAAATAAAATAAAAATAAACAACTCAATTAAGGGGAAAAAAGAATTTTAAGCACATTCGTACACTATTTGCAACCTGCTGGAGAACCCCGAGGCAGGCTTTTTTTCCGAGCATGTCTCAAGAGGTTCCCGCGTCTCTCTCTCAGCCACTGTCACTGGTATTAAAGCCAGTGGAGGCTGAGCGAGGGCGCAATAGCCCAAGCACACCTGACTTGAGCGAAGAATCTGGCCATTCCCAGAACTCCGGTATGTACATATTTACAAAAGGTCACGTGGCCACTTTAACCTTCGAGGAAGGCTGTAGGGATGAGTGAGTGGAGCTAGATAGGGATTGAGCACTAGGATTAGGATGATGAGTAAGGTTACTGTGAAATTTGGAGAATTTCTTCGGGATTTGTTCTTGAACGAACGGGATATTAAAGTCATGGTGTAGGGTTTTGTTGGAGACATAGATGGGGGCATTGACTATTGTTCGGAGGATTTTGGACTGGAAGGATTGGATGCGAATGATGTTAGAGGGTTTAGCGGTTCCCCAGAGTTCGATGCCGTAGGTCCGTTCAGATTGGTTTCAAAATGATTTTGTAGATAAGTAGTTTGTTGTCTATTGAAAGTTGTGATTTTCTTTTTGGAAGTCTATAAAGTTGACCAAATCGTCGGTTAAAATCTTGTCGTTTTAGTCTGGTATGTCGGTTCCACGTTTTTAATTTTTTTTTTAAATTTATTATTAAACTAGCATTCCCCGTCGCGGCTTCGCCCGCGAGCCTTTAAAATCAATTCTGTGATCATTATCTTGGTATTGATATAATATAATGTGTTAACTGATGTTAAGGAGATTTAGTAGAATCGGAGCTTCCGGTAGATGGAATGTTGGAGGGGGGAGCTGCCGGCTCGTTAGAAGAGAGGGAGAAGCGCAACGGGGAGAGTTCACTAAAACCGCCGAAACAAAAAATTGCTTACTCCTCGTGAACGCTTCATTTTTCGGCTTTAAAACGTGGTTTTCGATGCACCGTAGGGGCTTTCGAGTTAAAATCGTCGTATCAAGATCTTTAAAATGAGTCCAAATTAGATATTTTTTCTCGAAATGCAAAAATAGGTGTCCGTCAGAGTTAAACGACAATTTCGCCATTTAAACCCCTTAGGGTTTACATTTTTGAAATTCCTTTCTTAGTGGTTACTTACATCGCGTTTAAAATCTAAATTCCGAACTTCAAGTTTCTATAATTAGTAGTTTTTGCTGTGCGTTAATTCTGTCAGTCAGGACAAAGCCTCTTATATACATAGAGATGATAGAGATCGAAATAAACACGCACCATCCCCAATCATGGGAATCACAGTGTGCATAATTTGATTACCACTAATATTTAAATAATCAGTAGCCATATTTTATGTGAATGTCTATTTTAATAATATTGTAACGTTAAATAGATATTCAAATAACAAACATATGGTTTAAAATCTCAAAAATAGATTTCCGTTAGAGTTAAACGACAATTTCGCCATTTAAGCCCCTTAGGGGTTACATTTTTCAAATTCCTTTCTTAGTGGTTACCTACATCGCGTTTAAAATTATGAACTTCGAGTTTCTATCATTAGTAGTTTTTGCTCTGCGTTGATTCTGTCAGTCAGGACAAAGCCTCTTATATATAGAGAGATTTTAAAATTATGCCCAACTACTGTTAGAAAATACTTAAGATCACTTAAGATTAAATAATTTCCTTAAACTTGTTTTGAAGGATCATTCTATTATCTTTTACGAGCCATCAAATGCAATAAGGACTTGAATTGCAATGCCCTCAAGTCCCTCGGCCGGTCAAACGTTAGAGAAGAAAGAGGGGCTATAAAAGTTGCCTTTGTCATCTTGTAGAGGAAAGTGACTAAAGGGGATAACGCAGGGCATTTACGACCCCAACCGCAGCCATTCAATGCCCTTGAGTGAGTACCTAGAGTAGAAGGGCGGGGAGGGGGCTTTTCAAGCTGTAATATATACAATTGAATTGGTTAACGCTCGAATCTAAAGCAACCTGTCAATTTCTTTCGAGAAAGAAATTGCTTTGAAGATTCTATTTTCATACGTTTTCTCTCATTGTATAAATTATTTCACAATGAGTGATGTGAGTGGGACCAGGCTGGCAAACGTCCTGCACAGTATACTTTGCATTACCAGTAAACAATGAATAAAACATATCCTGATTTTATAATAGTTAATTTAAAATATAACGGAATGATTAGAGTCTTAACGAAAACTGCGAGTGAGATAAATTTTCATTTGAAAAATATTTTATAGGGTAAACCTTACCATTATAGGGTAAACCATCAGCACAGTTATTGGCACCCCAACTTTAACTTAAAGAAATAGGTAAACAAGTCCTAATTTTATTACAAGATATACATGAGTCTAATGTTTGAAGGGTCCTCTAAGTCATCTATAAAATAAGACTTTGACAAACTAACCATAGGGAAGATTTCACAATTAAATCCACAGGGTGCCAATAACTAGATTTGGCACTTTAAACAATAAATATTGCCGTATTGTAAAACTATTGAACTTTTGACCCAAAAAAACCTCTTGAGTCTTTATGAGGATAGATAATGAGGAGCTATAGGAATTTTCCATTTGATCCCTTTGTAAAAAGAATTTTTTTTTAATTTAACCCCGGAAATGAAGTCTTAAGTGTGCCAATAACTGTACGGTTTACCCTAATATAATTGGATACCTACATATGTAGTAGAAGAGCTTGAAAATAGACCATTTTATAATAAATATCAATTAAACATTAAAACATTTATTCAACATATAAGGAAAAGAATCCATAAGTATTGGATGGAATGCAAAATAAAAATTTTATAAATATCTTTGGAACCGACATAGTAATAAGATATATGGGTGATTCTCATTTAATTTGACCATTTAACTTTTTTAGAAATGGAATTTATGGTTTAAAAAAATTCAAGTTTGTCTGTTCGTTCCGTATAAGTATTTTTTATTATTTTTTCAACTCGAAAATGAGTTTAGTAGGAGCGTTTCTGTATTTTTATTTACATATTTTTTGTAATGTTTTTTTTTTTTTTTTTTATTCTCGCTCACTCTCGTCACTCCATATCACGGCGTAAAAACTCATTTGTAAGGCATCGAATCTTCTTTTCCTTTTGTTATACAATAATTACGAGCCTGGCCTCTATTCCTACTCCTTTACTTGCCAAGCTTGGTAGCCTGTACTTTCTCGCTAGTTGACCTATGAATAAGTCGTTCTGTCAAGCCTTAGGTTTTTGCAGCTCATTGATCATCTCGTTGTGAAATATATATGCTGCACAGTTTTTACTCAGTTCAGTGTCAACGATTCACCCATAATTAATTCGTTCACTGCTTTGCATGTAGGTCAAATTCAAAGACTGAGAGGTATTTTCACTAGCTGAGTAGACTGAATATTTTTACAAGCTGCAAAGTTTCTTATTTTCTTTCTCTTGGCCAACATCTCTTTTTTATTAAGAATATATTTTACATTATGTCCCAAGTCTATTGTTTCTTTTCTCTATTGCTCCTTTCTACAGCTTGTTAAAATGGCTATACAAAAGAAATGAATCATGTAGGAATTTAAACATAACAATAACAACACTTCCCCAGAATTTTTTTTCCGTCACGAGTGTTACGTAACACTCGTGACATTTTCACGAAAAATCTCTATCCTTAGCTAAACCAAGTGTCGGACATATATGAGAGGATGGACTCGAATAAATGTCCCTAACCAACATCTTTTGCCGGTATCATTCGGATTTTTCAATGAACGCTGATACATACAATTAACGTAACACTCGTGACAACTAATTTTTGTGATATACATTATTTTGCATTGGATATCAAATAACTGCCTATTAGATACTTTCCTCACGAAGTTTGTACGTCGACTGATAGCCCGTATCATCAACAAAGGTTATCATGGCCATTCCCAACATTTTCAAAGAACAGTGTTGCCCAGAACAGCCGACAAAACTCGCCTTTAATTTTTCTACTAACCTTGGGGGCAGATGCATTTTCCTGATTTACATTCGAAGTATTACAGATAACTAAACATATCACTCACACCTTGAAACACCACCGTATTACAATGAAATACCTCATTGTTCAAATTTAATCAATTATCAGGGGTTCATTTCTGGATGTGTTGAACTAAGCATAACCAGCTTGGGGACTGTAACACTCGTGACATTTTCAAACTTCACATTGAGATATTTTTTTTTTTTATGAGGCCTAGATTCATTTAAATGTTACCATCGTTTGGTATAACAGCAAACTATAAAATAAATATCCAACAATATTTTTTGGATATGAAAAAATATCTCAAAAACGAATGTTAAGACCGGGGACACTAAATGGTCAATTAATTTGAGAATCACCCATATATATTTTTTGCCCCTTTTAATAGCATCGAAACATTTAGATATAGAGGACAAGGTATATTGTTGTCCTCTACTTCTAAGGGTTAATCCTCTTAGGCATAAAAAAAAAAAAAAAAAAAAAAAGATGAATTTCTCAAAAAGGATTCTTTGTCCAAGAAATTAAGGCACACTTTCCATAATATAAGAGAGACCAGTGGACAGTAATTGTCATCGCAAGTTATATCGGGATCAGGCCATTGTAACTAATCACACAACTTCTCATGCAAACGGATTTTTTTTTTGGAGAAAAAAAAAACAGGCTCATCAATGAAAATAAACTATAGTAAACTGTAACTATACAACTAGTGGACTGTACTTTGAAATTCAGAAAAAGAAATGAATGCAAAAAAAAAGTACACTTCATTTTTGAATTATTTATTTTTTTAAATTATGACTATAATAACTAAATTTATATTTGTCCACTCCCCGTGTTTTCATATATTAACATTACTATGATTTATCCATTCAGAAGTAATTTATTGATAAAGGACTGTTTTATAGGCTTCTGGTGGCGTCTAGGGCACCCGCCCTATAAAATTGAACAAAAAAAACGATGGTATTTACGAATTATACTCCTCCGAAAACATAATACTCGACCTTAAAATTGAAGAAATCCCACAGATTTCAATCTTGGAATACTATACTACAATATACAATAATAGTTCTACTAATTATAGTACAAGAAGGAAAATGGGAGTAAATGGAAAAAATATAAATCAAAACGGAAGATTTTTTTGTTTGGTATCTATCATTTCCGCCTATTCGGAGTTTAAAAGGTTTAATGTAAAGGATTCTGATAATGATGAGAGGACTCCTCGAACCTTAACAAAAACATGTTTTTTTTTTCTTTTTTTAAATCCGTGCAATTCATTTAAGTTTATATAATTCAACAATACCATAAATAATAATTACTAGATAAAATTTATTCTAACATAATCTTTACCATTTCAATTACTTCTATTCATTATTTTATTACGCACTAATTCAACAATAAGCACTGGATTAAGTGTATAATTACCTATTAGTTTTAGACATTTATCGTTAAATTCGTTCAGATTAATTTATTTATTTTTCTTTATATTTCAAGTAACAGGTTGGGACGAGTACCAAAATAATAAAAATCAGCTACAAAATTATTATTTTTTTTTTTTTAACCAAATTGGACAATAAAAAATTTTGTTTTTTACTGATGATTAAATTATACAAAGAGTTTAAAAAAACTGTATTTTTAAATTAAAAAAAACAAACATAAGTATTTTTAGACCTTTTGAAAGAGAAAAAGGGCATTTTCTAGACAGGGAGAAAAGATAAAGCATCCATAAAACCCAGAGGAATCATAAAAGAGTCCCAGACAGTTGATGGGTACGTCCTCCTCCCACAGGTCTTCAAGTTTTTTCCTCTCTTCCATAGAACATTTTATCTTCATGGCTATAGGGGTAAAAGACCAAAGAATGCTATGAATGTCTTTTTCTTATGTATACATACATACTTATATATATATATATACAACAATAGGTATATGATATCCAGTATCAGTCAAAAAAGAAGAATGGGCCCAATCACAAATTTTAGTTCAATTATTCTCACATATTAATCTCAAGTAATGAGCAGCAGGTTAGCAAAAAAACATATTAGTGAGGAAAGCGCATCACACAACTTTCACCAACTCTTTTTAATCTATACAGATGGACCGAAAACCGAAGAATGACGAAAAATATATACATGTATCTATTAAATATGTGTATATATGAATATGTGGAATCATTATCAGTTAGGTAGCTGTAATTGACAAATAGTGTAAACCGTACAGTTATTGGCACCCTTAAGACTTCATTTCTGTGGTTAAATTTAAAAAAAATACTTTTTATAAAGGAATCAAATAGAAACTTTCTATAGCTCCTGATTATCTATCCTCTTAAAGACTCAAGAGGTTTTTTTGGGTCAAAAGTTCAATAGTTTTACAATATGGCAATATTTATTGTTAAAAGTGCCAAATCTAGTTATTGGCACCCTGTGGATTTAATTGTGAAATCTTCCCTATGGTTAGTTTGTTAAAGTCTTACTTCATAGATGAATTAGGGAACCCTTATAACATTGAACTCATGTACATCTTGTAATAAAATTAAGACTTGTTTACCTATTTCTTTAAGTTAAAGTTGGGGTGCCCATAACTGTATGGTTTACCCTATTGAATTATTAAACTGATACAAACTTAAATGTATTATGTAATTGCTAGGTATATTCATAGTTTTTCCTTCATAGTTTGTTATTTATATTCATTAGAGTATTTATTTATTTATTTATTGGCTTATAAAACAGCGTAGCCATGGAGTCTGGCCCAATCAATGTTAGTTAGAGTTAGTGTTACCTGTTAAGGTTAGAATAAAATTAAAGCAAAAAAAAAAATAAAACAAATTAACTAAATTTTCATCTTACTGATACATATACTAAAAATAAACTTACTGAAAAAATTAAAATTTTTATAAATACCACCATTTATATAAAATTAAATAATATCCAACTTTTCTTAAATATACATTTCTTTTAATTACAATGATGTGATGCACTTGTCATTCAAAAGGGTACCAAAGTACAAAAATATGCACTTTATTTATATAAAACTCAAGCATAGGAATAATTAAAAGATTGTTTTATAATTATGGGTTTTCAGGTAAATTGCCAGAGTTTAAGATATTAACTGACGACACAATAAAGTAGAACACATTATCCAAGTGTTCTAGGCTTTTAATATCTAGAACCCTCATCAGTGATAAGTCATCCGAGCCCGCATTGATATATTTATTGAGATATCTCGTTCTATAGGTCTCAAAAAATAAACACTCTAGGACCAAATGCTTTAGAGGGTTAGTGATTAGGAGGCCGCACCACTTACAGACTTCTTCAGTAAAACATAGAGAGGAAAACTAAATAATCCAGCCTCATAATATGAAATCCCAATTGAAAGCTGCTATCCACGAACCCTCATTAGACACCGTATCACCTGACACACCGACATATTGGCCGACCTAGCAACGGAAAATTCCCGACCTTTTAGACTTTTTTATACCAAAAGGACTCCGAAACATACCTCACAACATAAATACGAGCTCCAATCTTTGCTCTGATCATTCCCTGATACGCTTGGTTATCCTTGATGAGCCCAACAATGTTGAACGAATCCCAAGGCTCATTAATGGTAAAATGGATTGGGACGCCTACAGGGAACTTCTTGACAAAGAAATGTCCGGCCCAAGTTCAATTAAAACTGAGGATCAAATCGAAGACGCTGTAGGAACATTTACCACAAATGTCCAAAAAGCTGCATGGACTTCACTTCTACCGGTACCGCTATAAATAATGACTTACCAAAATATCCGCAATATGTTAGGGAATTTGTCACAGGAGAGAGAAGAGCTCGTAAGGTATGGCAGATTAACAGACTACCCTCGGACAGACGTACGTTCAACGGACTTAACAATGAACTTAAGCGATAAATTCAGAAATACCTATCGACTGACGATGGCTTGTGGAAGCATGCTAAAAAATTGTCAAAGCCTCGACAGGTGTCAGTACCCCTGCGAAAAGAAGATGGTTCATGGGCAGTGTCGGAGAGAGAAAAGTCTGAACAGTTTGCTGATCATCTGTCATCATATCATCAGATTATTATTTTAAGTGCTCAAAAAGGACATGGTTAAGAAGAACCACATATAAAATTTCATCCCATAATAATAAAATTAAAGAGGACTTTAATATATAATCGTGGAAAAAATATACTTTACAAACACTAAAAATGAAACCGTAAAACTTAACACACTAGACATAACATTAAAATTGACACCACCACCTTTATCATTTACACCTTCCACATAAGAAAATTACCTAGAAGAAAAGCCCCGGGTTATAACTTAATAACAGCCGAGGCGCTCCAGCAAATGCCTAGGAAAGCCCCAGTGTTCCTCACGACAATATAACTGCATTCTCAGGACTACTAAACACCTCAAGCACATTTCATTCAACTAAACACAGTAACTGACTTAATTTATGTGACACTAGAGCAGAAACAGTACGCTACTGGTGTATTTCTGGTTGTCGCCCAGGCGTTTGATAATATTTGGCACCATTGTCTTCTCTTCAAACTCAAGACCATTCTACCCCACACATATTACCTTATACTTATTTATTTAAAAGAGGGTGAGAGACATGGAAGTTATAAAGAAAAATGATTCGGATTTTTGTCTCTACTGCTAGTTATTTTATTTTTAATATTATAGACGTTTCGACCTCCAGGGCTGTCCCCAGTTCTAAAATTGCTGCATCCTACTACATTCTAATCAGATTATTCATCTGTAATCAGTAATCTGATTTTAGCAATTAAGCAATTTAAGACACTGAGGGCGGCCCTGGAGGTCGAAACTTCTATAATATTTAAAATAAAATAAATAGCACTAGAGAGGAAGACCCATTATTTTTTTTTATTACCTTATACTTCAATCTACCATAACAAATCTCAACATATAACATTCACACTGCGACGCGACACATGTCCACCAACACATCGGAGACAATCAAATACCTCAGACGGACTCAGTACGCTACCTGGGACTACCATTCGACAGAAGGATGACTCCCCACATGTCATGTCACATGTCACACACACACGGGGGCCCACATGTGAAAATGAAAAGACAGAATCTTAACAAACGACTAAAAATGCTGTTCTCTCTTTTTTTCTGAATCTTTATTAATGAAAATAAAACATAAACTCAATACATACACTTACTTTCTTAAACCCATTTGGACATACGCCTCACAGATTTTCGGCTCAGCAGAGAGGAAGCACTTGAAACTATCTCAAACTTTTCAATCAAAAATTTTGAGACTAATAACGTACGTAAATAATAAAACTCTACATACAGACTTACAATAACCAACTATCGAACAACACATGCGAACTCTTTGTACACGATTTTTGTTAAATTACACAGAAATAACAATAGACTAATCAACAACACGGCCATGCCTGTTGCTAGGCTAAAAAGAAGTTGGATGAGAGACCTGCTCAGCTAAGGTATCAAGCCCGGAAAGAGGCTTTCACTTTCATCATACCTAAAATGCCGTAAGTATTAATTCATTGAAAACAACAAATTAGCTGATTGTCGCAATTGCTGACAGGTGTGAATTAATAAAAAATATTTTTGATATATATATAAATAAAGATGAAATTCTGTTTGTTTGTTTGTTTTTTATAGAAATCCATACCGTTTGTCCTAAATTCTCCGAATTTCGATCTGTGGTTCTCTGATACCAGGTGCGAACACCTGTCCATATTAAAATTGCATAACTTCTGCCGATCTTCAGCTGATACCATATTCTTTGTTTTTATAAAAATCGTAATGATCTCGCTTTACAGTGGTTCTTTACGAAATCGACCGTTTCATTAGAAAAATGAAATTCCCCGGCTGAAACCGGGATGCGCAGCTATAATCTATGTAATTAAAGATGAAATTCTGTTTGTTCTTCATAGAAATCAATACCAGGTGAGAACACCTGTCCATATTAAAATTGCATAACCTCAGATGATCTTCAGCTGATATTCTTTATTGTTATAAAAATCGTAATTATGTCGCTTTACATTGGTTTTAAACATCAGAAAAATGAAATTCCATGGGTGAAACCGGGAAATAAAGATGAAATTCTGTTTGTTCTTTATAAAAATCCCTACCATTTGCCCTAAATTCTCGAAATTTCTCTCAGTGGTTCTTTGATACCAGATGCGAACGCCTGTCATTATTATAATTGCATAACTTTAATTGTTTAACTTTACATTGGTTTTTACGAAATCGACCGTTTGAGTCTCACTTTATAGATTTAAAAAATGAAATTCTCCGGGTGAAACCGGTATAAACAGATTAAGTTTTGTACTTGGATTTTTAGAAAAAATATCATCGTATAATCATAATAATTAAATAATATCAATAAGAGGGAAGATTACCTATTAAAGATACTATAATTGACCAAAGTGGTTTGTCTGTTATTTTTAAGAGTATTAAAGTGGAAGGGAGAGAGCGATTTCAGTGAGTACTATGAAAAGAAATGAACTTTTATAAAAAACTTCTAAGGACAAATAAGTATGTAGCAGAGAAAAGGTAGCTTCTTAAGCAGTTGAAAAATAAACAACGCTGATGGATGGGCCTCTTCAACTCCGTGAGTGTCTTCCGTTTCCAAGATATATATTGCTGCTTCAGAAATAAATAGCTGAATTGAATATCTTAGAGCATTTAAACTGCAATCATTTCCTGACTGTTTATATATATATATATATATATATATATATATATATATATATATATATATATATACATACAATTTAAATAGTATAATATTTAAACACTATTTCTTTTTAATTATAAAATCATCATTTCTTTAGTAATAAAGAAGTTCAATTTTTTAACCATCACATTATGATCATTTACAAAAAATAGTCAATTAAAAACATTGAATTTACTTTAATTGTCAATCGATAAAAATATGTTCAAATTATTATTAAACTAGCTGTATATACAGATTTCACCCGGAGAATTTCATTTTTTAAATCTATAAAGAGAGACTTTTATCGACTCAAACGGTCGATTTCGTAAAAATCAATGTAAAGCGAGATCAAACCGATTTTTATAACAATAAAGAATATACCCAGAGATTGGCTGAAGTTATGCAATTTAATATGGACAGGTGTTCGTACCTGGTATCAAAGAACCACTGAACGAAATTTGGAGAGTTTAGGACAAATGGTATGGATTTCTATTAAGAGAAAACAAACAAGCAAACAGAATTTCATCTTTATTTACATAGATTAACAATGTTGTTTGATTTTAAAATTCTTATTTATCATTGTGTGATTTGAAACGTAATTATAACTGGTATTAAAATATAACTATTTAACTGAACCCATTTCTTCTATTTAATTATTAGATAACCTAATTAGAACACTCAGTAATATTGGTGACCAAGGACGTGATGAAGCAACTAATATTCATGACAATTTTTATGAAGGAAGACCAAAAAGAGGCTTCGAACGTAGAAGAAATTCAAAATTAGAAATAAAGATTCACCCAAAATACCACAGTTTTTGCTCGGAAGACCTGATGTTTGGTTTGTACAAGTACAGACTCAGTTCAAATTAAGAGGAATTATATCTGCAGAGAAAAAAAATTATTACTGAGAATCACAATTAGTTCGAAAATTAGTGGCTGATATAGTCGATATATTAGGCTGTGATAGTGATACAAAATATTCCTTAGCTAAAACAAGACCTTTAAGTCTTTATAAAGAGAGTAAGGACTCTCAGATTAACACGTTAGGTGCGGCATCGGTCCCCGATGTGTTACATTCCCTTCTTAACAAGCGATTTTCACATGAAAATGTACGAAAGGCCGAACACTTCAAACACTCAATTTTGTTGATTTTTAATGAGATTATTGAATTTAATGCAGAAAATGTTGCCAACAGCTGAAATTCTGTTGTTTGTTAGAATCGGACTCCGAGGTCCGATTTTCGATAAAGAATGGCGTAAATGCTGTATCTGCCTGTCCTGCGCCTATTATGTCTAGTTCCAATCCTCACCAAGAAATAATGCCCTTGAGACGCTCATTTAATTCAATTTTAATCAAAAGAGAACGCTTTCGTGAAAGCATTCCAATCGGACCTCGACGCCCGATATCGTCTGTGGCACATCCTAGCAGTCGGACCCCGGGGACCGATACCGTCCAATTCAGGATACCCCTAAAATACGCCCTAAAAGCTTAGCTGCTGGTAAGAACTTGGGCACCTAAAAACGAGTTAAATATTAAAAAAAAGAGTCTATAGGCTTCCCGAGTTGATTAAGAATATCCTCCTAGATTCTTGTAGAATATCCTCGCTTTTATATATAAACACATATTAAATTCATAATTTTTTTGTGGGTCAAGGCTCTCTCTTCACGGTTCCCCTTTTCCCTCATCTTGCTTATTTTTTGCGAATTTATTTAAGAAGGTTTAAATATTCCAATAGTCCAAATAGCAGGATCGATTGACTCTTCGTATGTCAATATCCATATCGTAGGTCAATTTCATGGTATGAAATACTCAACTAAGACACACAGTAGTCCGGAATCTTAATGCAAAAAACTTTCTGATTTGAAGAAAGTTTTTGATGTTACAGGCTGTAAGTACTAATTTCATAAAAAAAAAAAAAAAAAAAAAAAAAAAATAAAGAAGTAAATGAAAATAAACATACATTAACACGTTAACGCCGGTGTGTACCACCGGTGGCTCAGGCTAGAATGCCGCCTCTGCCAAATAATTAGATCTTTAACACTTTGATTGCCGAAAAAGAATACCCGAGAGTCACGCTCTCGTTTATACGCAATTTTAATATTTAATTCTCTGACAAGAGAACAGTTACACGATTTCAGGCGACTTGGCAGCCAAAGTGTTAAGAAAGTAGAAATAATCTCTATATAGCTGAAAATTAAAACAATGAAAATTTAACGTAAATTCATTTATTTTTATATTTATTTGTATTTATTTATATTTATATTCACACACTTATAAACGTATAAACATTTATTTTTTAATAACAATTATAATTAATATAGTATCATAAACATAACTAGTAGGATAGTATTTTTATAGTTTATTTTATTATTGTTGGATTGCCAATACTGCGCAATGCCCTGGAATAGAGCGAATGGCATTAAACTGTCCCGGCGTGAACGTGTTAATGAATAATTTCACATTCATTAATGAAAATTATTCATATTAATGTAATCATTATTGTGGGTAACCACCTTGTTTTTGAATAATTTCAAATGGGACGAACGTCAAGAGATGCCCAAAAGTATACAAAAATTGTCCACCTCCCGTAAATACTCGCAAAACTTGCGAGATCGTGGGAGAGGTGTCAGTGAAGAGGAAGGATTTGACACCGTTTGGAAGCGAGCTCCGTGGTGCAATAGTTAGCATACCGCGCATGTCACGGGGAAGACCCGGTTTCGATTCCCGGCGGAGCCAAATCTTTTCTCTTCAAAAATAAATTATGTAAAAAAATTATTCATACATTTCATATTAAAATTATATTGCATATTATGAAAATCATACCTACCAATATAGATAAAAACTTTAAAATTTAAAAAAAAAGATCAAAAAAGAAGAAGAAGAAAATCCGGACTATCAATCGACCTATATTATTTTTTATATACGAACTTTTACAAGTTGTGAACATTTCTTTGTTCGTATCATCGATTTCATTACTTTCTCTATTTTGAAAATTCCTGAGTAAGAAAAACCGGTATTCACGTAATTCGTAAAAGAGATACCGAATATTAGATATTTATAAAGAAATTGTATTTTAATTTATTATCCCTTTTGCGGTTAACTAAAATACAATAGCCTTTTTTTCCTGTTATAGCCTTTCGCTTGCAAATAATGTTTTAAACAGTATTGTTGATTAGATTAAACTTCACCACTGTATAAGCTCGAGAGTGACTAGAAATAATAAACATCGGCGTACTGAATATTCTATAAGCTTCTGCAGCCTTTAACTTAATTAAAATTCAGTCAGATAAAGCAAGGCAAAAAATGGTTAAAGAACTTCATCTTGAAGCGCTTACTCATTGCGTATAATTTAGCAAAGAAATACAGGTTATCTTGTTGATTTTTTTTATTTTATCAATATTTATATACATATCTTTATTCGCAAATATAATTCATTAATAGATAGATATATAGATAGATAGATAAAATGCTGTATTTTTTATAGAAATACAATCACAGGAGGCCTGGCCTTCATATTTGAAATGAACTAAATACTACTAAATTATTTAAGTATACAAAACGAATTTTTATAATGAACAGATAAAAGGAAAAAAAGAAAAAAGAAATGCAAATTACGTTCTTAAATAAATTAAATTAAATGATTCGTAAAAAATACTTGAAAAAGTAATTATTTAAATAAACAAAACAAATTTTTATAATGAACAGAACAAACGAAAAAAAGAAAAAAGAAATGCAAATTACATTCTTAAATAAATTAAATTAATTAATTCGAAAAAATTCTTGAAAAAGTAATTATTTAAATATACAAAACAAATTTTTATAATGAACAGAACAAATGAAAAAAAGAAAAAAGAAATGCAAATTACGTTCTTAAATAAATTAAATTAACAAATTCGTAAAAAAAAAAAATAAAAAAAATAAAACAAATGAACTGACTTAATATTTCATTACATCTCTGTGTTGAGTGCAAGTACTTCTTATAAATAAATATTGTTTAATTTGTCTATGTCCTTTACAGATAAAAGGTCTTCTAAAATCAGTTCTGGGGTGCCAAGTTGTGCCAACAGAGACTGCCTGAGGTCTCCGAAGGCTGAACAGTTTAGCAAAAAGTGTTTAATTTCGTCATTGGAATTGTTGTTACAGTACTTACATAACTGATCGATATTAAATGACCTGTGTTTACTTTTAATTGATAAGCGTGCATATTAAATATGCATAATTCATTAATAATTCTTAACTCTGCTGTATATTATGTTCATTATGGCAATTTTACGTTAAATTATTATTAATGTTTTTGAAATTGGGAATTAATCATTCATTAACTTTCTTAAACTAAGCTGGTAAAACCTGCATGTTGGAAATAAATCAATCATTGAATCCCTAAGATTCCAGTCGCAATATAATCATATATAATAATATAATATAATATAATCACAAAGCTTAAAAAGTGGTGTAAAAATCGAGAAGTGATTCATAACAAATCCCATCTATATATGTCTTCAGCGTAAATATATAGCTTTCAATCCTTCAATATTACTTTACTGAACCCAGGCTAAAATATCCAGCTGAAAAACGGCTTACTTATAATCCTATTCTAGACCGATTTCCAAGGAACTGTTCTATGCTACAAATACACCACTTGAATATCTGGTCTGGGGGACACCTGAGGTGAATTGGTTAGCAAATCCAACTACTAAACACAACGTCAAGGGTTCATAGACCGGCAGGTAGCCCCAGGATTGTTATAGGAAGTTAAAAATTCTAGGCGATACTGTCCTTCGGAAGAGACGTAATATAGAGGCCCAGAGCCTGTGCGATGTCAGTTACTCGTTATATGTCCCTACTCTAATTATACCTGAGTATCATAAAGTGACGTTTGTTTAACGTCACTTTATGCCACTAAGGCTGATCGGACGGTGCTTCAGTGGGAGTCCTAAATTTTGCCTATCCAGGTATAATTAGGATAGGGATCTTTAACGAGTAACTGACGTCGTACAGGCACGGGACCTCCATTTTATGTCCTATCACAGGGACAGCATGGCTAAGGATTTTTTACTCCCATTAAAAAATCCCAGGGCCACCGCTGCGGGCGAACCTGCGACCTTTAGTATTGTAGGCTGCCATGCATTCCACTACACCACAGGTGACCCCTAATGTGACGTTTAATTACAAAGATTAATAAACGTTGTAAAATCTGTAAAATTTAAATTATAACTAAAAAAAACCATCAACCTATTGACGAGGTAGCGAGAGGGTTAAACATTTTTTACTGTCCTTTAAAAACAAGGTTTCGATCTTGCCATGACCTTGATGATCCGGTCAATAATAATTTTTTTCTTGGTACCTGAGTTTTAGTAACTCATTTTATTTAAAAAAAAAAAAAAATCATGACAAATTCTAAATTGAACAAATTACAGACACGTGATATTAACTTAATCTCGAATTTAGAATTAAATTTAATTTAAACAAATATTTCCAATAGAATAGAATTATGCGTATTTTAAAGAAATCTGAAATATAGCTCCGTTCTCAACTTAAGCAACAGTATCGCACCACAGTTACGTCGTGCGGGATAGTATACCTTTCAAAAAAGCGTTGATAATTTGTGGCCAAGAAGGGAAAAATAATATTAAAAGTCATTACATATTAATTTATATAATTTTTTAAACAATACTGACTATATTATTTCACATTTCTATCATTATTATCATATTACTGTGTTTTGTAAATATGTATTTATTAACACGTTAGGTGCGGCATCGGTCCCCGGGATCCGATGTCTTACATTCCCATCTTAACAGCCGATTATCAAATGAAAATGTAAGAAAGGCCGAACACCTCAAAGACTCAATTTAGTCGATTTTTAATGAGATTATTGCATTTTAGTGCAGCAAAAGTTGCTAACAGATGAAATTCTGTTGTTTTTTTAGAATCGGACTCCGGGGTCCGATACAGGCCATCAGTAATAAAACAAGATTACTGGACGGCATCACACTTCCGCGTTCGATAATATTGCAAAGAATACCTTTATGATTATCTTTAATACATCTTACTAAGTCTGTAATTATAAATAAAACAATGATATTTGCTTTATTTATTTCATATAAATTCTTTTCTTTAAAAAGAATTTTTTTTATCATAGAGTAAGTGGTTGTAAAGCAGTAAAAGACTCCTAAAAATTGTTTTAACATTTCAAAAATTATCAATATGGATGGTAAATCAAAATTCCAGCAGTTTAATGCTATTTTCGATAAAGTATGGCGTAAATCCTGTATCGGACGCCGGGGGCATGTCTTGCGCCTGTTATGTCTAGGTCTAATCCTTACCAAGAGATGATGCTCTTGAGAAACTCATTGAATTCACTTTTCAGTAAAAAAATAACACTTTCGTCAGAGCATTCCCATCGGACCCCGAAGCCCGATATCGTCTGTGGCTCGTCCCAGCAGTCGAACCCCCGCGACCGACACCGACCAATTCAGGATACCCCTAAAATACGCCGTGCGCACCTAACGTGTTAATTTCATAAATCTATGTCTACCGATTTTACAGTATCGTTAATGATGATTCATTCAACCCAAACATAACCGATACTTAAGACTCCCAACTTACATGGAATACTCATGCAAGACTGGAATTACAAGAAACTGCTGGAGGCTACCGAATATTTCAGCAATTACTTTGAGGCAAACACACAAAGGTTTCAGTCTATTTTGAGCGTTGGGGGCTTCTCATATCCAATATTTATAATCCACAATCCTTCTAAAAATGCCTAATGTTTTTGGTTTTTGGAACGAACTTTGTACTATACGACACACTATCCGACTTGAGAAAAATTGACAGCTCAACTAACTCTATCTATCTATCTCTATCTAATACACCTCCGGTGATTCACCCCCAAAAAAAAATCCACAAAGCAATCAAGAGACATCCGAACAGAAAAGCATCGAGCTATAATCTTATCACTCCCTTTATCCTTTGTCATCTACCTCGAAAAGCTGTTTTGTTTCTTACACACATCAATAAATCTGTCTTACACACAACCTATTAACCTCTTCTTTTGAAACTCTCCACACTCAAAATGATTCTAAATTCACAACTAATCCTTCATCTTATCGTCCTATCGCACTCTACCTATAAAGGGGAAAGTTTTTGAAAAACTTTTCTTGAACCGAATTAAGCTTTTACTTGAAAGTAGTGAAGTGATACCGAGTCATCACTTTGGTTCTGTCCAAGCCTTTCTTCATTTTTTAAAATAAATTTGTTTTTATTTTTATGAGCTTCCTGCTACTTACTGTTAAAATGAGTCAGGAATGTTTTCATGAGAATCGGTTTATTTCCACCAAGTTATCCGATGTCTTATTATAAACTTACATAAACTTATTATTAATAATTATCAAACATACTAAAATCACGGTAGGTGAAAAAAATTTTTTTTATTATCGACCTAATAACGATTCAAAATGACTTCATAAATGATGCGACAGAGCTAGTAAGTAAGGCATGACGTTTTACTTAACGATTAGTAATAACCTAAGTCGACGCACAAGTTCCGTAGCGAATAAACTGCAAGAAATAGCTTAGGTAATTCAATAAAATAAAAAAATCACACATTTACAGACGCAGGTGGAAGCAGCTAGAATATGCTTTAATATTTCCTTGGAGGTATCTTCTTCTTAAAAAAATGGATTTTACAACTGCGCTTGGTTGCGCTTGAAAAATATGGATTACCAAAAAAAAAATTTGTCTTATTTTTATTGCATTTATTCGGGATTTTATTTCTGGCTTAAAACATAGACAAAATAGCATAATTTTTATGGTCGTGTAATATGTGAGATTGCTTTTCATGATTATGAAGGAAAATCGCACCAACAAACAAAAACAAGAGTAGCAAAAATAATTATAGTATTATAATTTTTTCGTTAAAAATAAACTTTTTCAATGATCGATTTTCAAAGGGTCATAATAAGTGTAAAAATCGGAATATCTCCGAATAAATTGATGGAATGTGTCAGGCAACTATTCAATTTATTAATAATGAAAAGAAAAAGAATATTCCTATACCTTCAAAAAATAGGTTTTTTCCGCCTTTTAACCACTGTGCGCCGCAGTGGTAAGTAAAACATCATGCCTATCGACTAGACTATCGACAGGTTAATATTAAATTAACAACGATTAAATTTCCTATAAAATGTATAGGTTGGTGCCCCGCTTAACCGGCTCTTCGTATTAAGCGGCAGTGTAAGAAAAAAAGAAAAAAAATTGTATTCATCGATTTTCGACTCGAGTTCTGCTAGTTAAAACACTTTCGATGTTTTATGCTATTAATATCCTTGACAGTACTTGCAATTTAATTTTAATTCCCCAAGTTATGTAAAGCGAATAAAGAAAATTATCATGCATAGGAGATATCAATTACTTTTTTCGTATTATTTCAATATTTTAACTATTATATGTATTTTCAGACTAAAATATACATTTTTAAGTGCGATTGGGGTTATCCGGCTTTAATATAAATTCGATGAGAGATGGTGGATAGACTGTTCAATATAGGTTTAATAACTGCTACTCTGTAATAACTACAACCATAACTAACGAATACAACGAATAACTTAATAGTAACTCTTATTCATTCTAAATAACTGCTGGATTTATATATAAGCATATAATCAATTTTTAATATGCAAATGGATTCACTAAATATCACGACCTCGTGTTTAGAACGAAATCTGTAACTATGGACACACTCACCGAAATATACGATGACTTGAAAACTCCACTAACTTTATCTTATGATCCACCTCCAGTGTTTCACCCCAAAAAATATCCACAAAGCAATCAAGAGACTTCCTAACAGAAAAGCACAGGGCTATGATCATATCACTCCATTTATCCTTCGTCACCTACCTCGAAAAGCTGTATTGTTTCTTACACACATCTATAAATCTATTTTACACACACCCTATTATCCCTTTCTTTGGAAACTCGAAACGATTCTAAACCCACAACTAATTTTTCATCTTACTGTCCTATCGAACTCCAACCTATTATAGGGAAGGTATTTGAAAAGAAATGTTGAACCGAATCAAGCCTTTACTTAGTGACGTGGCACCTAATCATCAGTTTGGTAATGTCACTCCACTGTTGAAACTATTCTTCATTTTTTTTAATAAATCTATTTTTATTTCTCTGAGCTTCCTGACATTTTCTGTCTTTTTTCTGTCATTTGACATGTTCTTTTTATTTTGTCTGATAAAACGAGACAAGAAATCGGTTTATTTCCACCAAGTTATCCGAGGTCATATTAATAAACTTATTATTGATATTTTCCAAAAATATGCTAAAATCACGATAGGTGAAAAAGTTGATATACCATCGGCCTAATAACAATTCAGACTGACTTTATAAATGATGCTATAGACCTGGTAAGTAAGGCAGGATGTTTTACTTAACGAACAGCTTTCCCACATGTACAGACGCAGGTGGACGCAGCTAGAATATGTTTTAATATTTCCTTGAATGTATCTTCTTCTTAAAAAAATGGACTTTAAAACTGCGCTCGGCTGCGCTTGAAAAATATGGATTACCAAAAAAAACTTTTTTTAACTAATTTTCATAGCATTTATTCGGGATTTTATTTCTGGGTTAAAACATGGACTAAATAGCATCATTTTTATGCTAGTGTTTTGTGTGGGGTCGCTTTTCATGATTATGAAGGAAAATCGTTCTAAGAAACAAAAATGCGAGTTGTAAAAATTATTATAGTGTTATAAATTTTCCGTTGAAAAATAAACTTTTTCAATGATCGATTTTCAAAGGGTCCTAACAAGTTTAAAAATCAGAATATCTGCGAATAAATTGATGGAATGTGTCACGTAACTATTCTATTAATTATTAATGAAAAGAAAAAGAATATTCCAATACCTTCAAAAAATAGGTTGTTTTCGCCTTTCAACCACTGTGCGCCGCAGTGGTAAGTAAAACATCATGCCTTACTTACGGTCAGTACCATCATTTATAAAGTCAGTCAGTCTGAATCGTTATTAGGTCGATGATAAATCAACTTTTTCACCTACCGTGATTTCAGAATGAATTTGGAAATTATTAATAACAATTTTATTAACATGACCTCGGATAACTTGGTAAAAAATAAACTGATTTCTTATGAAAACTTTCTTGCCTTGTTTTCACAGACGGTGGCAGGAAGATCATAGAAATAAAAATAAAATTATTTAAAAAATGAAGAGTGACTTGCACAGAACCGAACTGATGACAGATGACTATCACTTCACTGTTTTCAAGTAAAGGCTTCGGTTCAAGAAAAGTTTTTCAAATTCTTTCCCCATTATAGATAGAGTGTGTTGGGACGGTAAGATGAAGGTTAATTGTGATTTTAGGAGGGAGGAGAATTTCCAAAGAAGAGGATAATAGGTTGTGTGTAAGAAACAAAACAGCTTTTCGAGGTTGGTGAAGAAGAATAAAGGGAGTGATAAGATCATAGCTCGGTGCTTTTCTGTTCGGATATCGCTTGATTGCTTTGTGGATTTTTTTTGTGTAAAACACCAGAGGTGGATCATAAGATAAAGGTAATGGAGTTGTCAAGTCGTCGTCAATTTCGGTGAGTGTGTCTTATAGTACATATTTCGTTCCAAAAGCTAGGTCTAGATATTTTGCGAATCCATTTCTTTTTATAAGATTGGTATTGAAAAAAATGTCAGCTGTTACTTAGCGTGAATCAGGGAAATGAATTTTCACAGATAGAGTTGCAGTTGTTAAACCTTTATCAGTCTATCCCGCCATCTCCTATGAAAATTATATTAAAGTCGGATGACCCCAATCTTATATTTTCATATGATATACATTTAATAGTTAAGAATTAAAGCATAACGAAAAAAAATAATTGATAGCTCCTATATATGATATTTTTTTTTGTTTTACCTAACTTAAAAGTTTTCATGAAGTAAAATGATATTGCAAGTACTATCAAGGATATTAATAGCATAAAACAGCAAAAGTGTTTAAACTAGCCGATCTCGAGTCGAAAATTGATGCATAATATTTTTTTATATTTTCGTTATACCGTCGGTTAATCCGAATTGGCGGTTAAGCGGGTCTCCAACCTATACATTTTATAGGAAATTCAATTGTGGTAATGCTAATATAAACTTTTTTTTTGCGGCTTACAGATCAGGTTTGACAAGGCTTTTTCCGAAAATAGTCGATTTTCAACCACTGTGCGGCGTACAGTGGTTGAAAGGCGGAAAAAACCCATTTTTTGAAGGTATTGGAATATTCTTTTTGTTTTCAATATTAATAAATAGAATAGTTACCTGACACATTCCATCAATTTATTCGGATATATTCTGATTTTTAAAATTATTAGGTCCCTTTGAAAATCGATCATTGAAAAGGTTTATTTTTCAACGGAAAATTTATAGCACTATAATAATTTTTACAACACGCATTTTCGTTTCTTAGGGTAATTTTCCTTCATAATCATGAAAAGCGATCTCCCATATTATACTAGCATAAAAATGATGCTATTTGGTCCATGTTTTAACCCAGAAATAAAATCCCAAATAAATGCTATGAGAATTAGAAAAAATATTTTTTTGGTAATCCATATTTTTCAAGCGCAGCCGAGCGCAGTTTTAAAATCCATTTTTTTAAGAAGAAGATATATTCAAGGAAATATTAAAACATATTCTAGCTGCGTCCATCTGCGTCTGTACATGTGGGATTTTTTTTAATTGTAATACCTATGCTATTTCGTGCAGTTTATGGATTATCGCTATGGAGCTTGTGCTTCGAATTAGGTTATTACTAATCGTTAAGTTAAAAATCATGCCTTACTTACCAGGCCTGTAGCATCATTTATAAAGTCAGTCTTAATTGTTATTAGGTCGATGATAAATCAACTTTTTCACCTACCGTGATTTTAGAATGAATTTGGAAATTATTAATAATAAGTTAATTAATTAACATGACCTCGGATAACTTGGTAAAAATAAACTGAGATCTCATGAAAACTCCTATGTATGATATTTTTTTTTGTTTTACCTAACTTGTGTGTTTTCATGAAATAAAATGATACTGCAAGTACTATCAAGGATATTAATAGCAAGAAACAGCAATAGTTCTTAAACTGGCCGATCTCGAGTCGAAAATTGATGTATGATTTGTTTTTCTATTTTCCTAACACCGCCGGTTAATCCAAATAGCCGGTTAAGCGAGGCTCCAACCTATCCATTTTATGGGAAATTCAATCGTGGTTATGATAATATCAACTTTATTTTTTTGCGGCTTACAGATCAGGTTTGACAACGTTTTTTCCCAAAATAGTAGATTTTCAACCACTGTGCGGCGCGACCACCCATGACACACAGATCTGAGCCATTTCGCGGGTCGCTCCTTAAAAAAAAATTTGATTCAGGCTTAAGCCTCTTGTGAAAAGAGGTGATTACTGAAGTGAGAGGTTACTATTTAAATGTTTGTATATTTTGGTAGTAGATTTTGAAAATGTCTCTGAGAAGGTCTAAACAATTCTATAAGTTAATAAGGCATTTTATTCTATTTTAGTCTATTTCGTTCATACCACTCCAATAAATAAATTATAATAAACACTTTAAACAGATTAATAATTTAATGATAAACAAATGCTAAATAAAAAGAAACAAAAATATGTGCGAAGAATGCTGCTGGAAAGTAATAGGATAGCCGAAAACTGAGATGTGATGGAATTGCTCACGCGCGACCAACGGTCACGGAGGGGCGCGAACAGCGCCGGGTTAAAATAATCGCTGCATCATACTACATATCACATTCCAATCATTTATTATGATTAAGATAGTAGTAGAGAATAAGATCCAAATTATTGCCTCATATATAATTCAAACTAAATATTAATAGCTTTTTAAAAAAAATCGTTGATAATTAAATTAAGATGTTAATTAATTAAATTTCTTAATTATTAAAGTATTTTTGAGCTCAAATGAACCAATTTACATCTCGTGCTCAAACCATGGTTTGTTTGCTCTCCTCCTAAGCCGAGTTTTAGTAGTAGGCTATAATCCTATTACAGTAGAAGACGGAAACTCTAATAGGATTATTGCCTACTACTCCTTTCAACAGATTATCTTATTTATCATTTAGCAATCTCTCCGTATCTCTACTTCTTCCTTTAGAAGGCAACGCAAAAAAAAAAGTAGCAAGTGCACACCTACAATTCTTAATAAACAATGGTAAAACATTAGTCGAACTCTAATATTCGGGGGGCTTAGATTAAGGATTTTTAAACAATAAGAGGTAAAATAAGTTAAAATTAAAAAAAAAAATCAAGGAAAAAATTAACAATATTACTTCGTCATTCCCACATTTCTACTTTTTTTTTTTTTTTTTTTTTTTTTGTCGATAGTTACAGTACAACTATAATTTTATTTTTAATTTATTTATAACTAGCTTTAATATACCGGTTTCACCCTCGGAACTTTGAAAACAATGAGAAAAGCCGTGGGACCAGAAAAGTTCGTTAGGACAGAAATGAGATTTTTTTTTACTCCAACAGTTGATTTCGTAAAAATCTAATGTAAAGCGAGATCATAACGATTTTTATAACAATAAAGAATATACACAGAGATTGGCTGTTATGCAATTTTAATATGGACAGGTGTTCGCACCTGGGATGAAAGAACCACTAAGCGAAATTCGGAGAATTTAGGACAAACGGTATGTATTTCTAATTAATCTAATCTTAATTTGTGGCTGACCACCATATTTAAATTATTTTTAAATAATTTATTTTTTGAAGAGAAAAGATTTGGCTCCGCCGGGAGTCGAACCCGGGTCTCCTGCGTTACATGCGAGGATGCTAACCGCTACACCACAGAGCTCGGCTCAAGGCAGAGCAAATCCTTCCTCTTCACTGATACCTACTCACCCCTATCTCACAAGTTTTGCGAGTAGTAGCGGGAGGTGGACAAATTTTGTCCAATTTATGGTATTTTATTGACTTAAGTCAATTTTTTAAATTATTTTAATTAATCTAATCTTAATTTGTGGCTGACCACCATATTTAAATTATTTTTAAATAATTTATTTTTTGAAGAGAAAAGATTTGGCTCCGCCGGGAGTCGAACCCGGGTCTCCTGCGTTACATGCGAGGATGCTAACCGCTACACCACAGAGCTCGGCTCAAGGCAGAGCAAATCCTTCCTCTTCACTGATACCTACTCACCCCTATCTCACAAGTTTTGCGAGTAGTAGCGGGAGGTGGACAAATTTTGTCCAATTTATGGTATTTTATTGACTTAAGTCAATTTTTTAAATTATTTTAATTAATCTAATCTTAATTTGTGGCTGACCACCATATTTAAATTATTTTTAAATAATTTATTTTTTGAAGAGAAAAGATTTGGCTCCGCCGGGAGTCGAACCCGGGTCTCCTGCGTTACATGCGAGGATGCTAACCGCTACACCACAGAGCTCGGCTCAAGGCAGAGCAAATCCTTCCTCTTCACTGATACCTACTCACCCCTATCTCACAAGTTTTGCGAGTAGTAGCGGGAGGTGGACAAATTTTGTCCAATTTATGGTATTTTATTGACTTAAGTCAATTTTTTAAATTATTTTAATTAATCTAATCTTAATTTGTGGCTGACCACAAATTTTGTCCAATTTATGGTATTTTATTGACTTAAGTCAATTTTTTAAATTATTTTAATTAATCTAATCTTAATCAAAAAATTGGTCCACCTCCCGCTACTACTCGCAAAACTTGTGAGATAGGGGTGAGTAGGTATCAGTGAAGAGGAAGGATTTGCTCTGCCTTGAGCCGAGCTCTGTGGTGTAGCGGTTAGCATCCTCGCATGTAACGCAGGAGACCCGGGTTCGACTCCCGGCGGAGCCAAATCTTTTCTCTTCAAAAAATAAATTATTTAAAAATAATTTAAATATGGTGGTCAGCCACAAATTAAGATTAGATTAATTAAAATAATTTAAAAAATTGACTTAAGTCAATAAAATACCATAAATTGGACAAAATTTGTCCACCTCCCGCTACTACTCGCAAAACTTGTGAGATAGGGGTGAGTAGGTATCAGTGAAGAGGAAGGATTTGCTCTGCCTTGAGCCGAGCTCTGTGGTGTAGCGGTTAGCATCCTCGCATGTAACGCAGGAGACCCGGGTTCGACTCCCGGCGGAGCCAAATCTTTTCTCTTCAAAAAATAAATTATTTAAAAATAATTTAAATATGGTGGTCAGCCACAAATTAAGATTAGATTAATTAAAATAATTTAAAAAATTGACTTAAGTCAATAAAATACCATAAATTGGACAAAATTTGTCCACCTCCCGCTACTACTCGCAAAACTTGTGAGATAGGGGTGAGTAGGTATCAGTGAAGAGGAAGGATTTGCTCTGCCTTGAGCCGAGCTCTGTGGTGTAGCGGTTAGCATCCTCGCATGTAACGCAGGAGACCCGGGTTCGACTCCCGGCGGAGCCAAATCTTTTCTCTTCAAAAAATAAATTATTTAAAAATAATTTAAATATGGTGGTCAGCCACAAATTAAGATTAGATTAATTAAAATAATTTAAAAAATTGACTTAAGTCAATAAAATACCATAAATTGGACAAAATTTGTCCACCTCCCGCTACTACTCGCAAAACTTGTGAGATAGGGGTGAGTAGGTATCAGTGAAGAGGAAGGATTTGCTCTGCCTTGAGCCGAGCTCTGTGGTGTAGCGGTTAGCATCCTCGCATGTAACGCAGGAGACCCGGGTTCGACTCCCGGCGGAGCCAAATCTTTTCTCTTCAAAAAATAAATTATTTAAAAATAATTTAAATATGGTGGTCAGCCACAAATTAAGATTAGATTAATTAAAATAATTTAAAAAATTGACTTAAGTCAATAAAATACCATAAATTGGACAAAATTTGTCCACCTCCCGCTACTACTCGCAAAACTTGTGAGATAGGGGTGAGTAGGTATCAGTGAAGAGGAAGGATTTGCTCTGCCTTGAGCCGAGCTCTGTGGTGTAGCGGTTAGCATCCTCGCATGTAACGCAGGAGACCCGGGTTCGACTCCCGGCGGAGCCAAATCTTTTCTCTTCAAAAAATAAAGGTATGTATTTCTATAAAGAACAAATAAAAAAACAAACTAACAGAATTTCATTTTTATTTATATAGATTGTTTTTTGAAACAATCATATAATTTTTGAAATGTTATCTCTTGATGCAATAAATTGGTACATTACATAAAAAAAAAACCATGTATAAAAATAAAATGATAGAGAAATAAATAAAATGAAGGGAAAAAAATCATTAGTATAAGTATAATAATGAATAAGTCGCATAAACTAGAGATAATATATGCATTAACATTGCTGGTGATAATAGCTTATAATAAAAATTACGGTTTATTGCTCAGATAATAAAATCGAATGTAGAAAAAATATGAAAGCTTTTCGAGGGGAAGGGAAACAAATATTAAAAATAAACTGATATAAGATCTTAATATCAGAAATAGTAAGTATTTCCATTAAGAATACCCAGATACAAGGTTTTAGAAACTTAAAAGACATTTTAAAAACACAATACTTTCTAAAGTTGCCTTTTAAGAATATTTGCTTCCCTTCTTTTAAAGTATTCAGACGATTCCTGTTCTCATCAGGATCATTTATCCGGCTTCTGAATACCGCTTGCTGAAGTGAATACCTCACTAAACATTGGCAATAAATCATTATGATAACAATGCATTAACTTCATTTCGATAAAGAATTAATGTCATGAGAGAATAATTCAACAAATAAATTTCTAATAAACATTGTCATAAATGAAGCACTACAAATCTAAGCCATCGATTGCTTGATTGCAATATCCTACAATCTGTAACTTAGTGGTAGACCTATCTGAATAATATTACATATTGCCTCATGGAGGGACATTAGTAGGAGTAATGGCTGAACTCATTCACGAAATAAACAACAAAATAATTTTCATTATTAAAGTCTCATTGAAAATACTTATGTATAGGATAATTTCAGACAGAAGGTAAGCAAATATTTTGGTTCTTTATTTAGACATAATATGTCTATTTATTTTTCGTCTAAACCTTTTTATAAGAGAAGGGGAAATGATGAAAAACAAGTAAATTATCATAAATACGTCGGTTTTTAAATATAATGAAAATTATTTAACCGTTTAAAAACAATGGTTGGATCTTGCCATCATCTTGATTTTCCGGTCTTTTAAAAAAAAAAATTCTTGCTCCCTGAGTTTTATTGACCCATTTTATTTTTTTTAAAAATAATTCATAACACGAATTCTATAAATTGAACAAATTACAGACACGTGATATTACCTTAATCTCGAATTTATAATAAAATTTAGTTTAAAAAAATATTTCCAATAGAATAGAAACATACACATTTTAATGAAATTTGAAATATTCGTCAATGTACATAAGTGAATCGATTAATTAGCGCCGTCCTGAACTTAGGAAACAGTATTGCACTGCACTTAAGTCGTGCGGGATAGTATACCTTACATCAAGGCGTCAATAATTTATGGCCTAGAAAGAAAAAAATTATCACTATTGCATATTAATTTATAAATATATGTATGTATAACAAAAATAATGACAATATTATTTCACATTGCTATTATTATTATGATATTAATGTACCTCGGGAATATCTATTGATTAATTATGCAAACAATTAATTCTAATATGAGTTATAATATAATAAAAGTTAAATATATTAAATTTATATTTATTATTTATATAAAAGGATCAGTTCATTCACTAAATATTTATTATAGTTCTTATTATAGTTTTAAAATATGGAAGGGGAAAAAAAAAAGAAAAAAATTAACGTTTCCCGGATCGCGATTCTGTTTTATTAATGACTATTATATCAAAACATTAGGAAAATGTGAAAAAATTACAGTTAAAATAGTAGAGATGAGAGATGGTCAACTGTTCTTCAATTACGATAGGTTAAATGATGGTCAGGATTTTCAGTTTACAATGATTTTATTATGGTAAGCCAACGTTTCGATTCAACTTGTGGATCTTCATCAGGGCTAAAAAAAAAACAAATATATGAGTATCTATGCTAGAGGGTGACAATAAATGTATACATTACAAGACTTTAGTCTTAGTATCCACCTGGACTCAGTAGGTAAATATCAGATTCTATTTTGACTTGTAAACCAGCCTCTTATTTTAATATTCATGTATACACCATCTTTTATATTATTATCAGTTCTGTAATGTATCCATTTATTGTCACCCTCTAGCATAGATACTCATATATTTGTTTTTTTTTTAGCCCTGATGAAGATCCACAAGTTGGATCGAAACGTTGGCTTACCATAATAAAATCATTGTAAACTGAAAATCCTGACCATCATTTAACCTATCGTACAGTTAAAATATAATATAAATCGTTTCTTCTTTTTTAAGAACTCTATTAAAAATAAATTAAAATAAGTTTAATATTATCTTGGTAGACTGCTTTACTTATTTTCAATAATGAACTAACAGCATCCCATTGCAGTCTCATGTTATATATGTTTATATTTTTTTCAATCTGGTGGACGCTTCGGACCAGTGTGTCCATATTCATCACCTGTGTGTATAGCGCTCAACTAATTTATAGTAATTTACTTGTACAATTATAAACAACAAAAGCCTAACAACCATTATACATACAAACATAGAATCTAAATAGGTATATATATGACATATAGGTATGTCAAGCTGTTCAATTTTAAAAGGTTACATAAATAAAAATCAATAAATAACAATAAAAATAAAAATAAAAGCAAAAGTAAAACGGTAAGAACACTCACCAACCTTCTCTTTTGAATATTAAATAATTGTTCATTCCAATGGAGAATTTGTCAAATATTGCTTTAATTGGTGTTTTAATATATATATATATATATATATATATATATATATATATATATACATGTTTTATGGTGTTGCATGGTGTTTTATGGTGCACATGCTACTTGGTGTCTGACCTGTGGGAAGTCTGCTATCTTTTTAATCCTGATGGTGTTATATTTTATTTATTATTGCAAAGTAATTTTTGCTGACTATTTCAGATTTAATAGTTCTATTTCGTTCTTTTTGATATATATGGATTCAACTAATAAATCCAAAATATCATAACAAAACCTAAAGAAAAATCCCAACAATAGAACAAAAAGATCTAATTTACAAAATACCATGCAAAGACTGTAAAAAATCATACATATTCAACAGTTCAACCAATCTCAAAAAAAGAATATACAACAACAAAAACAACCTTAAAGAATCATCCGAAACCCATACAGCCCTGTCAATAAACTCTAAAAACAATAAATACAAAATTAATTTTGAAAATGCACATATTCTACATAGGGAAAGCAATGCAATAAAAAGAAACATTATTGAATCCATATATATCAAAAAGAACGAATTAGAACTAGTAAACCATAAAAAAGATTCTGAAATAGTCAGAAAACATTACTTTGCAATAATAAATAAGATATAACACCATCATGATTTAAAAAACACCATAAAACATATATATATATATATATATATATATATATATATATATATATATATATATATATATATATATAACAAGAGACTGCAAAGGGATGCTGTTAGTTCATTATTGTAAATAAGTTTAATTTTCTCTTCCCCGATTCATCAAACTTATCCCTCCCACAGACAAATAAAATATAACTTCTGTTAATTAGTTAAAAAATTTATTATTAATTTCGAAATGAGTAATACAAAATAATATATTGAAATGTAAGTAAAATAATCAATTATTTTATCTATCAAATCGAATATTTTTTTTACTAATGATAGTAATAATAGCCAACTCTCTTACTTTGTTTATCAAGTTTGACACTTAAGTATATAAGTCTAATCAAATTATTTTATTTTCGTTTTTAATGATTTGGGAGTTGTGGAAACATCCATAAATAAACTAATGTTTTCTTAGAGGAGATCGGCATTTAATATCACAACAGAAACTTTAATGTTAGGCCCTTTAGAGATTTTTTATCACCATACTTAATAAAAAATAAATAATAAGTTACAGTTTTACACTTTTTTTTGTTGTTGTTTCTTTAATTGAACACATTCTTTTTTTTTTATAATAATTTATTTACAGAAATTTACAACTGTATTTACAACACAATAAGTAAATCTGATGTATGTACATCAATAACATAAAACGACGTGTGGAGAAACCACACATTGGTAGCCACATTCTATTTGACTTCATTCTATAGTGAATGGACTTGAGCGGAGTCCTGACCAGGATTGTGTGGGGAACATTCAGAAGGATAGATGAAAACATCGTTTGGGAAAATGACGTGGCTTACCTCACCATTTCTGCTAGGTGACCAACATTAGTGCAAAATGGATGCTTGCAAGGGGATTTCCCTTAAGCTAAAAATGCTCAAATGTTCCATCCGGATGCAATATTCATTACTAAAAAGATTTCAATAGCTACTAAAGGAAACAACTAATGATCATAAATTAAAATATCTGAAAACTAATCGCGAATTATAATCATGATTATAATTAGACTAAGGAAAGAGGAATATTTCGTTTGTCACTTTGAATATCGATATCTTAAATTAATTATTTTTTTATTGGTAATTAATTTTACATTGCTTTGTATTGTTCCAGGATTTGAGATGAATTTTAGTTGTTTTAAATTAGTGAGTGGTATTAATATTCTTAGGAGGCTGACAGAAAAGAAAAGGGGTCTTTTTCGTTTAAAGCACGTCAACCTAATTTACAGGTACAAATATGAACATATGGTAACTACTACGTTACTATTTGCGATATCGCTACTTGGTTACGTAATACTCGGTTCTTTACAATTACAACAGATGACTAAAATATTTAGTTACGATTGTAAACATGGTTTTGTTTAGGTTACACGACCAATTCAAAGATTTAGATAAAACATTAGATTTTCTACTGAAAAAAGGTCTTCTTCATAAAGATAGGATATGCCGCAGTGGACATAAAATGAAATTAAGCAAGAGAGAGAATAAATTCAGATGGAGATGTAATAATAGATCCTGTCGTATAGAAATTGGCTTAAGAGAAGGTACGTGGTTTACTGGTTCTAAATTTCCATTAAATACTGCATTGATTTCCATTTATTTTTTTTTGTCCACGACTAAATGAAAAAAAATGCAGTATTTAATGGAAATTTAGAACCAGTAAAATAATAGTTATTAAATATCGTTACTTTTAAAAACATGTGTTGTGTTATTTGTAACTGTAGATTCGGTTGGCGTTCTTTAAACGAAAAAGACCCAAGAAAAGTTAGGATATTCTATCATTTAATGAAAAAAAAAAACTCAGCAAAGTTTATTGACTTCAAATCCATCTCGAGATTTAAAGAAAACATAAAATTTCCTTATGAATTTAAATGAAACTTTATCTTGCTCATTATACTGAAATCGGTAGTTGTTAATATAAAAGTTATGACTAGTTTCAAACTACAGTACCGGTCAAAAGTTTAGACTCACTTGTATTTAATTCACAATGTTCAAGTTTAAAAAAATAATTGTAACTCAAGAGATAACATTTCAAAAATTATATGATTGTTTCGAAATACAATCTATATAAATAAAGATGAAATTCTGTTAGTTTGTTTTTTTTGTTTGTTCTTTATAGAAATACATACCGTTTGTCCTAAATTCTTAGTGGTTCTTTCATACCAGGTGCGAACACCTGTCCATATTAAAATTGCATAACAGCCAATCTCTGCATATATTGTTTATTGTTATAAAAATCGTTATGATCTCGCTTTACATTAGATTTTTACGAAATCAACCGTTGGAGTAAAAAAAAAATCTCATTTCTTTCCTAACGAACTTTTCTGGACCCACGCCTTTTCTCATTGTTTTCAAAATTACGTGGGTGAAACCGGGATATTAAAGCTAGTTATAAATAAATTAAAAATAAAATTATAGTAGTTACGTTGTCCAATAAATAAAATGTTGTTACTTATTTATGTTACAAAATCTAAGGGTGAGTCTTAACTTTTTACCGGTACTATATGAAGATTATCCATTGATTTTTTAACAATCCAAAAACCTCAAATACTGTTTAAATTAGAAAATATCCCCCCCCATTTTACCCCCCCCCCCGGTTACTATTATACTAAGTTTACTTTCGAAGATTAGGCCACCAAGTATATAGTCCCCAAGGTCATCCATCACCTTTGATAAGGAGAATTTCTAGACCACTATACTATTTATAATATCGATAATTTGCGTCCATCAACATTGAATTTAAGGGCTTATATTGCTAGCTTTAGCCGAAATTAAATATTTATTGCATATAAAAAAAAACAAAAAAACCACTTAGACTTAGAAAAAACAACTCAAATTTCAAGAATTTATGAGTGGAATGAAACCATTTCCTGAATAATCTTTTTTTTGCTATTGTATGCTTCGATTAGCTCTATGATTGTTTACATTTTGTAAAGGACACCATTCAGATATTTATAAAATATAAATTTATAATATACCCTTACAGACAAATTATACTTATACTCCGTTTTAATATTTCATGCTTGGTAAACAAATCACCAACGCAATAAAATATATAATTATGAGTTAAGATTACTTACAATAATATAAAATATTTTAATATAATTTAAATAACGTTAACATTCAAACAAGTTTTAAATAATAAAACATAATTTATTAAAATAAAAAATAAAAATATCATCCACACTAGGATTGACTACTCACTTTGGAAGGGATTGAAGAATAAGAAATCAAATCTTGAACTCACCTAAAAAAAGAAGAGAAACAATGTTAATAACCATAGCTTTAAAGTAGAAAATAAAAATCGGGCAAATTTAAGGGGAAAATGATCGTGCACTTTTTTTTAAATAAACGAAAAAATTGTATAGTAAGTGAGATGATCAAATCTTCCTCTTATTTATATCTGCTCATTAAAAACAAGTCAAAATCTTAACATATTACAGAATAACATAATCATAACATATTTGTTATTTCGGAAATTTCTTCCATTTTTAGGGTATTTTTTATTCATCTATATAAATAAAGAGGAAATTCTGTTTGTATGTTTGTTTGTTCTTTATAGAAATGCTTACCGTCTGTTCTAAATTTTCCTAATTTCACTGTGGTTCTTTCATACCAGGTGCGAACACCTGTGCATATTAAAATTGCATTACTTCAGCCAATCTCTGGGTATATTCTTTACATAAGCCCCAGAGGGTAAAACTAAAAATATTATATCCTAAAGATTTAGAATAATAATCTATTAGTGCTACTTTTGTTGTATTTTTTATTTATAGAATTGTTCACGTTTATTAGAAAAATGAAATTCCACGGGTGAAACAGGGATATGCAACTAGTCCTAAATAAAATGCACTATATAAGTAATAACATTTATAAAAGCAATAATTTTTAAATATTAAATTAAACAAAGATTATATAAATAACTGTACATACATTTTTCTCTTATGTTTGTTCCTCTCTATTTTTTCTTGCAACCAGTTTTCCATTTGCCATTATTTAATAAATTAGGCCATTGCTACTTTACATCACAAAACTACATTACATACAGTACAAGAGAAAACAATTGTCTTTATTTTTATTGTAGAAATAAGTAGTGAATTTTTGTTAAATCAATTGAAATATTGTACGTGTCTAAATAAAGAGTTAACAACTAAATGTATTACTGAAAATTGGTTATTTACAGTACCGGTTTCACTCAGGGAACTTTGAAAACAATGAGAAAAGCCGTGGGTTAAGAAAAGTTCGTTAGGAAAGAAATGAGATTTTTTTCGACTCCACCGGTTGATTTCGTAAAAATCTAATGTATAGCCAGATCATAACGATTTTTATAACAATAAAGATTATACCCAGAGATTAGCTGAAGTGATAGAATTTTAATATGAAATTAGAAATATTAAAAAAAATAATACAAACAGAATATCATCTTTATTTATATAGATTGTATTCAAAACAATCATATAATTTTTGACATGTTATCTCTTGAGTTACAATTATTTTTTTAAAGTTGAAGATTGTGAATTAAATACAACTGAGTCTGAACTTTTGACTGGTACTGTATATACATGTTTTAAAAATATAATAGGGAGACAATAAACAAATTAATAATCCCATACAGAGGCCGATTATCGAATTAATGGTTATACATATCAACCATAAACAGTTTTATATATATATAATATATACATAAATGTATAAAATATATAAATAAATATACATAATAAATATATAATAAATATACATAATATGAGTGGCAAAAATGCATTTTTAAGATAATAGTGACAATTTTATATTTAATATATTTATTGTATAAATGTGATGGAGATAATTCCTTTTTAAAATAAATAAATAAATGTAGAATGTTTTTATCAATCTAAATGATGAAGTAAACCCAATCTTGAAAATCCAATTGTTAAATTTTTGCTGAAAGGTATGTATGCGAAATGAGCTTTTCCATTGTAGATAAATATATTATTATTTTCCTTTTTTATTTCTTTCATTGATATTTTATCATTCAATCGTATTAATAATTCGTTGAACAAGAAGCTTAAAAGTTACATAATGGAAAAAAGGAGCAGTGATGCAAAACATTTTTAACTAATCATGATTTAATATAATTGCCAATTTGAGCAATTATTATCAATCGAAATGAATTCATTGTTTTCAATGATGTTGAGTTATGTAACAGAATCGTTAAATCTATTCATGCTCTGATGACTTAAGCTAACAAGGTCGGTTACATAAAAACATATTTTACCAAAAATAAACTTATTTAGCGGTATCGAAAAACCAGGGACAATAACAAAGTCTTCAATGTACAAATTTGCAGTACAGAAAAAAAAAAAAAAATATTCTCAATCCTTTCTTTATGTCCACCAGGTTCAGCAATTAACCTTAGCTTGTTAACAAGACAAGCTAGTGATCAGTGGGTTAGTGACAGTAGGAGAGGTGTCGAAATAATCTCTTTATTATTTAAAAGATTTTTTGAATCTCTTTATTATAATAAAAAATTAAATTTCCTGGATTTCATTAATATAAGGGTCTATTATCAGTTTTATTATTGTTGTAGAAAGTGGAGTTCGATAAAAGTACACATTGATTTATTCACTAAAAATTTTATCGATTAACTGTCTTAATTTAATATAGGCGACGTGACTTCTTTTCAACCTCAAAATTAACTGTGACTAGAACCTAAATTATTCGATATAACTAAAAGGTATGCATAAAATAACTTTTATACCTTTATAACTTTTAATAACATTTATAAGTAATTATTCAATTATCATTTGTAAGTAATTATGTATTCATATCCATGTAATCATACAGTTCACGGTGTATGATTGTGTACACTATATCGTTAGCGTATATAGTACCGGTCAAAGTAGTACCGGTTTAGACTCCCCCTTAGTTTTGTAAAATAATAAATAATAACATTTTATTTATTTAACAATAGAAAAAAAATTAATTTTTATTTTTTTTATAATTAGTTTTTTTTTTTTTTTTTAACATCCCTTGATTCTACTAAGGCTAATCGTGTGGGAGTCCTAAATTTTGCCTATCCAGGTATAATTAGGATAGGGATCATTAACGAGTACCTGACATCGTAGAGGCTCGGGACCTCTATTTTACGTCCTATCCGAGGGACGCCATAGCCAAGGATTTTTTACTCCCATTAAACAATCCTAGGGCCTCCGCGGGACGCGAACCCGCGACCTTTAGTATTGTAGGCTTCTATGCTAAACACTACACCACATGTTACCCCTATTTATAATTTTATTCTAAACTTAATCATATAATGTTTGAAATGTTACCTCTTGAGTTAATGATGGTGGAAGATATCCACCAAATTCTATATCTTGAGTTATTGAATTATTTTATTAAACTTGAAGATTGTGAATTAAATAAAACTGAGTCTAAACTTTTGACTGTATATCGATAAATTAAATTAAATAAATACTAAATCAATAGGAATTGATAGAAAAATTAATCTTAGGTTTCATTACATTTTTAAAAAAATTAAAATTAGGCCTGTTTCTTTTTTCAATTTTAGCCATTTTTAAGCTATTGCATTTTTTTCCCCAGTAAGTTTGTTTAATGAACTTAAACAAACAAAAAATAGTAGTTTTCCATTGGCTGTATAATCATCTTTGTTAATAATGATAATTTTTTTTAAATTAATGATAGAATTTTTTAGTCTGTATTGGAAAACTCATGCATATATTATATGTAAATTCAAAAATATTACTTTTATCTACGAAAAACATTAAGCGATTACTATTACTGTTTGCGATATTGGATACAAGTCGCCGAAATAATAACAAAATGGCTTTAACTGTGAGTTTAACTCTAAACTGACTTAATACATTTTATTTTAAATCGTGGTAAGTAATTTTTTAATATACAACTCCATAAAGAGTTGGATAAATATTAATTTCGATTAATATTGATAAAAATCATAGTTGTGTTTAACATAATAACATTTTTCATTAAAAAATTATTCTGAAGCAATCAGCTATAGTGACTTTTATTTATTTTTGTAAAGGGGGGGGACGTTCAAAGAAGCTGGGACTTCATGCTATTTTTATAAATCGTTCTTGGCAAGGACGGTTACTAAACGAGGAAGGGAAACCAATTGATGTTAAGAAAAAAAGGGAGGGGGGGGGATGAAAGTCGAGCTTAGCGTGCCTTTGATATCTTCGAAAGAAATTCAAAAAGATAGAGAGAAAAGAAAAGACTTTACGTTTTAAAGTGCGATGTACAAAAGAAAGATAGGTTTTAGCTACTTTCTTTGTCGGAATAATTATCACCCTGTATAAATGGAAGCGGAGTGTAATAAAGAAAAGCAAGCGAAATCATTAAAAAAGATGTATAAATAATTCTAGCGTTTTAACAGATCGCCTTTCCTCATTTTTTTAAATTAATATTATTCAATGATCAGTGTGAAATATTTTTCAAAATGATACAGATTCTGGAGTTTGAACGTCGGCTTATAAAAAAAAGGTATTGTGTATTTAATGTAAAAAAAAAAAAAAATAGTGGGATTATTTTCCTAAACAATGATGTGCGTTTAGCTCGGTTAGACAGATTAGAGAATTATTTATCACCAAACATGTTGAAAATATTTGATCGTAATGGTTCTTATAGAATTTATCATATAGGGTAACTGTACCCTAAGTTGACGTTTTGTACATAAAGTCTGATTAATAAGATTTAGGATTGATTACTGTGGTTCGAAATTTGCTTGTGATTTGCCTAAGTTATACTAGTTAGCTATGCTAACATTGACACTAGTTTGATCAAAATTTGTAATGTAATTTGTATTTGTAAAAAGTTATAATATCGAATTTTCTAACTGGCTTAGAATCAATTTATTTCTATACTTTGTCCTTACAAAGTAGATACCTACGCAAGGTTTTTAGTATGGATTTCTCTAGGTTGCCCGATTAGTAGCTATAGAGGCTGTTAAAAAAAATGTTTTTTGGGCTCATAATTGGAAGGTTTTGGGAAAACTGGTATCTCCATTAGTTTTGTTGAGGATGAGAGAGAGTGACTTTTTTCTAAACTTGAGAGAACAATAGAGGCGTTGAGGCTGGGTTTTAAACATGAGTTGATCGAAAGAGCTGAAGCGACTCACCGTTATAATATTTATAAAGTATTAGACTTCAAACTTCAAACTTATGTAGACTTGACTGGTGGTGCAAACACTCATATAGGTCTCAGCGATATTCGTCTAATATTTAAACTAAGGGGAGAATTATTAAATTTGAACTGTAAGCCATTTAATAGCTCAGCACCCAACACTCAGGATGAGTGTACCCTATGTAATTATAGAGTTAAAGAGGACATTTTTCATTTTCTAGCTGTATGCCCAATACTTGCCCCCTATCGCCTTGCAGTTTTTGGAGAAAGGCTTTTATTATTTGAATTCATTATTGAACTACTTAACGGTAAAAATTGGTCTCTTCTTATTACATATACAAAAAATGCTTGGAATTATAGAAAACTAATCTGTAATGAGTTCGCCTAGGAGCTTAATTTAATTTTAATTTTTATTTAATTTCCTATTTATTAATAGTACTAATGTAATGTAGATGAATTTTATTTTGAATACTAATATGTTTCTTTTAACTGCTCAAATTTTGTTTAATTTTAGTGTTTGTTGTTTAAAAATATCAATATTTTTTAACTAAACTCCGGCAGACGGTTCACATGCCTTAATTGTTTATTTTATTAATATATAAATTGTATAATTTTGTATATTTTGTCAAATAAACTTATCATTATTATTATTAATATCAAATTTTCTATTGGCCTGAAAACTTGGTTTTTCATATGTACGGCACTCGTCCTAAATATGAATAAGAAAATTATGACTATTTTGTCTTCTCGCCTTGCTCCTCTAATATTCTTGAAATTAAAAAAAATACGTTTTGGAACGTACCTAAGTAGACATACTTACATATAATTTTTAAAACTGTTATATTAAATGTTTCAGTGGACTGCTGTGCTTAAGGTCCCGAGTTCGAATCTGACATGGCTTATGATATCTTTATTATTCGCCACAGTTCGTCTCGTGGGCCGAGAGACCCTCCTGGGGCAAACCCAGCCTCTAGAAAAGTGGGTACCCTTAATTGAAAAATTAAGGGGAAAGAACCTGGCGGTTGAGCGTGATCACGGTCAAATCACCTCCTTGCAAGACCGCTGACCAAGAAACAGTACTCTTCCTTACATAGTACTGCACCCAAGACCCTTATGGGTTGTAGTGGTACAGGTTTTTTTTTTTTTTTTTTTATATTAAATGTTTATTTTATAACATTTTTATATTATATACTATATATTTTTTTACGAATTGTTATCAACGATTTATGAATGTTGCATTCATAATGATACGATAAATCCGAAAGTGAAGAATAAAAATACAATTTTTGTTTTAAAAGAAGCTACAAAAACATCTCTTAAGGTGCTGACTACTGGGGTTTTTATCCTAGTGCAATAGTAAAATGGAAAGAGTTAAGAAATCAATTAAAATAAGGTCCGCAGTTTCAGTCTTCTACGCTGAAGCGGGCGGAACTCATACATCAGTCTACAGGCCACATGGACTGCAGCGCTCGAACTGATATATCAGTCTACAGGCCACATGGACTGCAGCGCTCGAACCGATATATCAGTCTACAGGCCACATGGACTGCAGCGCTCGAACTGATATATCAGTCTACAGGCCACATGGACTGCAGCGCTCGAACTGATATATCAGTCTACAGGCCACATGGACTGCAGCGCTCGAACTGATATATCAGTCTACAGGCCACAAGGACTGCAGCGCTCGAACTGATATATCAGTCTACAGGCCACATGGACTGCAGCGCTCGAACTGATATATCAGTCTACAGGCCACATGGACTGCAGCGCTCGAACTGATATATCAGTCTACAGTCCACATGGACTGCAGCGCTCGAACTGATATATCAGTCTACAGGCCACATGGACTGCAGCGCTCGAACTGATATATCAGTCTACAGGCCACATGGACTGCAGCGCTCGAACTGATATATCAGTCTACAGGCCACATGGACTGCATCGCTCGAACTGATATATCAGTCTACAAATGTTAAAGGGTTAATATATTTACACAATTTACAATACACTGATGGAAGTATATTGAATTTATTTATTTTTTTATACTATGTGATTTGAATTTATTTTATTTATTTTTTTTGTACAGTCATTAGGTTTTCCCTTATACAAATCTTTAGTATTCAGAAATGGATGTTTGGATAAATAATTTAATAAGACAAAGAAGAAAGAAAATTTATTCCGTTGAAACCTACTCATTGGAAAACATTTAATATTTATTTACACTGATTTTAGATGTTTGCATTGTTTTTTTTTTTCTCAATAAAATGGATCACCTTTATTTTAAGAAATCTTTTATTTATTTATTTTTTTTTTACTCAGTGATGAACAAGAGCAAAAGCTGGTATAGTTGGAAAAATCAGTGAACTGAAACGTGTCCTAGAGAGCTTTAGCTTTTCCCCTTTAAAGACCCTCACTCGGAGGGGGGGGGGTATCCCCTCTCAAGGGGACTTTTCCTCTCAAGGACCCTTATTATTTATTTATAAACTTTATAAATTTATTGTCTAAGTTCTCCAAAGCGCGGTGTCATTCCGTTATGAGGGCTTTTCCCTTTGACATCAATCAAAATAGGAACTTCAATGAGAGTAATAAGAGACGAACTAATTACTGAAGATAGAATTATTTGTAAGATAACTTTTTTTGGCGCTTTTGCTAATGAAAATAGTAGTAGTAGATATGAGGATTCACAATTATTATATTTAACGTTTAAATTAAAAATCATGCTTGGGGTCACCTGTGAGGTAGTGGTTAGCTTAGCAACCCACAACCCCACACGTCCCGCTGTGACCTTAATATTTTTTAAAAGGAGTAAAATATCCTTGGTCGCCTTGAAAGGGTGGTGCTAGCTCCAAGCAGAAGAAAGGTTTAGGCACACAGGACCCCGCTCCTAAAAATATTTTCACTAAACCTGCTTCATTTATTACTTAGACCTTACTTATTTCATACTTAATTCCATAAGTAAATAAACTTAGTTCCATTAAAAATATTTAAAAAAAAAATCCGTAAACATTTGCTTACAAGGCAATAATCTATATCTTTGTATAACTGGTCCTTATAATGTTTAAGATGAATTGTATTCAAGATAAATGTAATTCAGACTATAAATGTACAAATATAAGTGATGTGAGGTAATGTTTAAAAAAAAATGACAAGGTGTTAATGATCAATTTTCAAATAAAATTACGTTTTAATGAAGTTTTTTAAGTTTAAGTTTCTATAAAAGGCTAGGGAATTCATTGATTCTAAAATTTGATAAGGTGCATATAAAAAAAATTACCGAATATAGAACAAAATTTATTTTTTCTCCAACCATTTCCTATTTATATACTATTTAAGATTCATAATTACTAATTAAGATTAATTTTAGTCGATCGATATAATAAAATTATTTCGGGATTATTTGCCCATTTTCAGGATCACTTGTGGTGTAGTGGTTAACAAAGAAGCCTACAATACTAAAGGTCGTGGGTTGGCATCCCGCGGTGGCCCTAGGATTTTTCAAAGGGAGTAAAATATCCTTGGCCTTGCCTTCCCTTGGATAGGACGTAAAATGGAGGCCCCGAGTCTGTACAATGTCAGGTATCCGTTAAAGATCCCTATTCTAATTATACCTCGATAGACAAAATTTAGGAATCCCACTGTAGCATCGTCCGATTAGCCTTAGTAGCATAAAGAGACGTTAAACAACCAACCAACCAAAAATCATGCTTGCTTTTCGATGTTTATTGATGCGACTTAAAATAATGATCAATAACTGGGTGATAAGGTATTATATATAGAGAGAATTGATCAAATTAAGATACAAAAAATATTGATCAGAAAATGAAAATCAACATTTAGAAGGTATATTTAAATGTTATATGAAGGCTAACATATTAGTGCCTGGTTTATTAATGATTTTATATAAACTGTTCACCAATAAATGTTAACATACTAGTCGAACCTGGATTTGAAAAAAATTCTGATGTTGAAATTTAACATTCAAATTTTATATTTTATGTAAGCGAAAATTTATAATACTAATAAGAAATTGCCATTTTAATTGACAGATGGTAAACCTATAAGTACCAAACTTTAATTACTGACATAGTATCGCTTTGATGTTACCCAATTTTTGGTTCAAAATTTTCAGCTGTTGTTCATATAAACAGATTAACTTTATTTCAGATTGGTTTTTTGTTTCATACTTGAAGGTATCATTTTTTCGTGCCTCCGAATTCATCGTTGATGTAGACTCATTAAGATGCCCATTCATTGATAATGAATTTCCACTTGTTTGCCCCCCTCTTCTTGATAAACCTTCGGAAAATAAGATTTTCTCCTCACCGTTTAATTTAAAAATATTACTCGAGTGCTACTGATGGTTAATTTCACCAAAATTCTTCTTTTTATTTTAATATTTTTCTTTGTGATAGGCCTGTGAATTTCAATAAATTTAAGGTTAAATATAAATCTATATAAATAAAGATGAAATTCTGTTTGTTCTTTATAGAAATCCATACCGTTTGTCCTAAATTCTCCAAATTTCGCTCAGTGGTTCTTTCATACCAGGTGCAAACACCTGTCCATATTAAAATTGTATAACTACAGCCAATCTCTGGGTATATTCTTTACATAAGCCCCAGAGGGTAAAACTAAAAATATAGTATATCCTAAAAAACAGAAAAGAAAAAAAAACCCAAGGCAATTTGATCGGCTCCAAGCATCTTCTTAATTCGCCTCCTTACTATCCTTTATTTAACACAGGGCAGGTATTAGTGCCCGTTTAAAATAAGCAATTTTAAGTGACACAAGGGAAGAATAATGTTTTATCAAATATATGGATCAGTGTATTATTACAGGAACACATTACACATAACATACAAAGTCATCATAAATAACAAAATTTGTTTGCTTCTCTTTCAAATTTCACTTGTGCTAGGTTTACATTTCCGAAATTCGTTTATTATGACTTTGGCGAAGTATTTGTCGTCTCGAGTCTAACTAATTCTTTCCGTTTAATAAATATTTGTCAGAACGTTTATTTTTTATTTACAAAGGTCTTATAATATTTCATTTTCGACTTTTCGTTTAGTTTAAATTCATGAAGCCTTAACAGTTCGTAGAGTTTGCATTTTAAACAATGACATAAAAAAAATGCTCATAGTCATGAAATCTGAATTTCCAGAAGTCTTTTAATATTAGTTACTAATTAATGTCTTTCAATATTAGTTAGCTATTGTAGCTAACAACGTAACACCTCACTCAGACTCGAACACAGTTCACCGCGTGCTCGTTTAATGCACTCGAATAATTGTTCACTTCAACCGTAACAGTAATAAGGTTGTTACCTTGCGACGACGTTGTGAATGAACGGTCCAAAACTCCATCCAGGGCAGCTGGGCCTTAATACGCTTGTCTTAATGAGCAGGAGACGCCTTGAGGCCTCATTAGTGCAGTCACTGCAATCAATCCTCTCAGACAATGTGCACACCGCGTGTGTGTAATTTTTAATGTAATATATTTTTTTTAAAACACGTGGTTAACGAGAAGAGCCGAGGGTTCACGAAGCGGCCCGAAGTCTCCCAAAGCGACCCGAAGTCTTCGCAGCGCTTCCGAAGCAGACTTCGCACCACGTACAGACTTAATATTACTAAACTTAATATTAAAAATCTGGTGCGTGCGTGCAACACACAACTTTCACTTACCAACTTAATTAGATTAGAAATTAATGCGTTGGTGTGGTCCCCTTCGTTACACCAATTTTGATGAAATGTTAGCTATTACATCTTTGGCATATAAATACATCAAATACCCAGTTTGATCAAAATAGTTAAAGCTGTTTTTGAATAAAAAAAACTCGTGAAAATGATACAAAATTTATTAAGTAAAGTCCCCCCTCCGGTTGGTCAATTTTGGTGAAATGTTGGCTATCACATCTTTGGCTTATGCATACATCAAATACCCAGTTTGATCAAAATCGTGAAAGCCTTTTTTGAGTAAATAAAAAAACACTTGAAAATGTTACAAAATTTATTAAGTAAATTCCCCCCTCCGGTTAATCAATTTCGATGAAATGTTGGCTATCACATCTTTGGCATATACATACATCAAATACCCAGTTTGATCAAAATCTTTAAAGCCGTTTTTGAGTAAATAAAAAAAACTCGTGAAATTGATACAAAATTTATTAAGTAAAGTCCCCCCTCCGGTTGGTCAATTTTGGTGAAATGTTGGCTATCACATCTTTGGCTTATGCATACATCAAATACCCAGTTTGATCAAAATCGTGAAAGCCTTCTTTGAGTAAATAAAAAAAACACTTGAAAATGTTACAAAATTTATTAAGTAAATTCCCCCCTCCGGTTAATCAATTTTGATGAAATGTTGGCTATCACATCTTTGGCATATACATACATCAAATAACCAGTTTGATCAAAATCTTTAAAGCTGTTTTTGAGTAAATAAAAAAAACACGTGAAAATGATACAAAATTTATTAAGTAAAGGCCCCCCTCCGGTTGGTCAATTTTGGTGAAATGTTGGCTATCACATATTTGGCTTATGCATACATCAAATACCCAGTTTGATCGAAATCGTTAAAGCTTTTTTTGAGTAAATAAAAAAAAACACGTGAAAATGTTACAAAATTTATTAAGTAAATTCCCCCCTCCGGTGAATCAATTTTGATGAAATGTTGGCTATCACATCTTTGGCATATACATACATCAAATACCCAGTTTGATCAAAATCTTTAAAGCCGTTTTTGAGTAAATAAAAAAAACACGTGAAAATGATACAAAATTTATTAAGTAAAGTCCCCCCTCCGGTTGGTCAATTTTGGTGAAATGTTGGCTATCACATATTTGGCTTATGCATACATCAAATACCCAGTTTGATCGAAATCGTTAAAGCTTTTTTTGAGTAAATAAAAAAAACACGTGAAAATGTTACAAAATTTATTAAGTAAATTCCCCCCTCCGGTTAATCAATTTTGATGAAATGTTGGCTATCACATCTTTGGCATATACATACATCAAATACCCAGTTTGATCAAAATAGTTAAAGCCGTTTTTGAATAAAAAAAACTCGTGAAAATGATACAAAATTTATTAAGTAAAGTCCCCCCTCCGGTTGGTCAATTTTGGTGAAATGTTGGCTATCACATCTTTGGCTTATGCATACATCAAATACCCAGTTTATTCAAAATCGTGAAAGCCTTTTTTGAGTAAATAAAAAAACACTTGAAAATGTTACAAAATTTATTAAGTAAATTCCCCCCTCCGGTTAATCAATTTTGATGAAATGTTGGCTATCACATCTTTGGCATATACATACATCAAATACCCAGTTTGATCAAAATCTTTAAAGCCGTTTTTGAGTAAATAAAAAAAAACTCGTGAAAATGATACAAAATTTATTAAGTAAAGTCCCCCCTCCGGTTGGTCAATTTTGGTGAAATAATGGCTATCACATATTTGGCTTATGCATACATCAAATACCCAGTTTGATCGAAATCGTTAAAGCTTTTTTTGAGTAAATAAAAAAAACACGTGAAAATGTTACAAAATTTATTAAGTAAATTCCCCCCTCCGGTTAATCAATTTTGATGAAATGTTGGCTATCACATCTTTGGCATATACATACATCAAATACCCAGTTTGATCAAAATCTTTAAAGCCGTTTTTGAGTAAATAAAAAAAAACACGTGAAAATGATACAAAATTTATTAAGTAAAGTCCCCCCTCCGGTTGGTCAATTTTGGTGAAATGTTGGCTATCACATATTTGGCTTATGCATACATCAAATACCCAGTTTGATCGAAATCGTTAAAGCTTTTTTTGAGTAAATAAAAAAAACACCTGAAAATGTTACAAAATTTATTAAGTAAATTCCCCCCTCCGGTTAATCAATTTTGATGAAATGTTGGCTATCACATCTTTGGCATATACATACATCAAATACCCAGTTTGATCAAAATCTTTAAAGCCGTTTTTGAGTAAATAAAAAAAACACGTGAAAATGATACAAAATTTATTAAGTAAAGTCCCCCCTCCGGTTGGTCAATTTTGGTGAAATGTTGGCTATCACATCTTTGGCTTATGCATACATCAAATACCCAGTTTGATCAAAATCGTGAAAGCCTTCTTTGAGTAAATAAAAAAAACACTTGAAAATGTTACAAAATTTATTAAGTAAATTCCCCCCTCCGGTTAATCAATTTTGATGAAATGTTGGCTATCACATATTTGGCTTATGCATACATCAAATACCCAGTTTGATCGAAATCGTTAAAGCTTTTTTTGAGTAAATAAAAAAAACACGTGAAAATGTTACAAAATTTATTAAGTAAATTCCCCCCTCCGGTTAATCAATTTTGATGAAATGTTGGCTATCACATCTTTGGCATATACATACATCAAATACCCAGTTTGATCAAAATCTTTAAAGCCGTTCTTGAGTAAATAAAAAAAAACACGTGAAAATGATACAAAATTTATTAAGTAAAGTCCCCCCTCCGGTTGGTCAATTTTGGTGAAATGTTGGCTATCACATATTTGGCTTATGCATACATCAAATACCCAGTTTGATCGAAACCGTTAAAGCTTTTTTTGAGTAAATAAAAAAAACACCTGAAAATGTTACAAAATTTATTAAGTAAATTCCCCCCTCCGGTTAATCAATTTTGATGAAATGTTGGCTATCACATCTTTGGCATATACATACATAGAATACCCAGTTTGATCAAAATCTTTAAAGCCGTTTTTGAGTAAATAAAAAAAACACGTGAAAATGATACAAAATTTATTAAGTAAAGTCCCCCCTCCGGTTGGTCAATTTTGGTGAAATGTTGGCTATCACATCTTTGGCTTATGCATACATCAAATACCCAGTTTGATCAAAATCGTGAAAGCCTTCTTTGAGTAAATAAAAAAAACACTTGAAAATGTTACAAAATTTATTAAGTAAATTCCCCCCTCCGGTTAATCAATTTTGATGAAATGTTGGCTATCACATCTTTGGCATATACATACATCAAATACCCAGTTTGATCAAAATCTTTAAAGCCGTTTTTGAGTAAATAAAAAAAACTCGTGAAAATGATACAAAATTTATTAAGTAAAGTCCCCCCTCCGGTTGGTCAATTTTGGTGAAATGTTGGCTATCACATCTTTGGCTTATGCATACATCAAATACCCAGTTTGATCAAAATCGTGAAAGCCTTCTTTGAGTAAATAAAAAAAAACACTTGAAAATGTTACAAAATTTATTAAGTAAATTCCCCCCTCCGGTTAATCAATTTTGATGAAATGTTGGCTATCACATCATTGGCATATAAAAAAAAAAAAAAAAAAAACCTGTACCACTACAACCCATAAAGGGTCTTGGGTGCAGTACTATGAAAGGATATATGTATATGTATATTGTATGTATATTGGCATATACATACATCAAATACCCAGTTTGATCAAAATCTTTAAAGCCGTTTTTGAGTAAATAAAAAAAACTCGTGAAAATGATACAAAATTTATTAAGTAAAGTCCCCCCTCCGGTTGGTCAATTTTGGTGAAATGTTGGCTATCACATATTTGGCTTATGCATACATCAAATACCCAGTTTGATCGAAATCGTTAAAGCTTTTTTTGAGTAAATAAAAAAAACACGTGAAAATGTTACAAAATTTATTAAGTAAATTCCCCCTTCCGGTTAATCAATTTTGATGAAATGTTGGCTATCACATCTTTGGCATATACATACATCAAATACCCAGTTTGATCAAAATCTTTAAAGCCGTTCTTGAGTAAATAAAAAAAAACACGTGAAAATGATACAAAATTTATTAAGTAAAGTCCCCCCTCCGGTTGGTCAATTTTGGTGAAATGTTGGCTATCACATATTTGGCTTATGCATACATCAAATACCCAGTTTGATCGAAATCGTTAAAGCTTTTTTTGAGTAAATAAAAAAAACACCTGAAAATGTTACAAAATTTATTAAGTAAATTCCCCCCTCCGGTTAATCAATTTTGATGAAATGTTGGCTATCACATCTTTGGCATATACATACATAGAATACCCAGTTTGATCAAAATCTTTAAAGCCGTTTTTGAGTAAATAAAAAAAACACGTGAAAATGATACAAAATTTATTAAGTAAAGTCCCCCCTCCGGTTGGTCAATTTTGGTGAAATGTTGGCTATCACATATTTGGCTTATGCATACATCAAATACCCAGTTTGATCGAAATCGTTAAAGCTTTTTTTGAGTAAATAAAAAAAACACGTGAAAATGTTACAAAATTTATTAAGTAAATTCCCCCTTCCGGTTAATCAATTTTGATGAAATGTTGGCTATCACATCTTTGGCATATACATACATCAAATACCCAGTTTGATCAAAATCTTTAAAGCCGTTCTTGAGTAAATAAAAAAAAACACGTGAAAATGATACAAAATTTATTAAGTAAAGTCCCCCCTCCGGTTGGTCAATTTTGGTGAAATGTTGGCTATCACATATTTGGCTTATGCATACATCAAATACCCAGTTTGATCGAAATCGTTAAAGCTTTTTTTGAGTAAATAAAAAAAACACCTGAAAATGTTACAAAATTTATTAAGTAAATTCCCCCCTCCGGTTAATCAATTTTGATGAAATGTTGGCTATCACATCTTTGGCATATACATACATAGAATACCCAGTTTGATCAAAATCTTTAAAGCCGTTTTTGAGTAAATAAAAAAAACACGTGAAAATGATACAAAATTTATTAAGTAAAGTCCCCCCTCCGGTTGGTCAATTTTGGTGAAATGTTGGCTATCACATCTTTGGCTTATGCATACATCAAATACCCAGTTTGATCAAAATCGTGAAAGCCTTCTTTGAGTAAATAAAAAAAACACTTGAAAATGTTACAAAATTTATTAAGTAAATTCCCCCCTCCGGTTAATCAATTTTGATGAAATGTTGGCTATCACATCTTTGGCATATACATACATTAAATACCCAGTTTGATCAAAATCTTTAAAGCCGTTTTTGAGTAAATAAAAAAAACACGTGAAAATGATACAAAATTTATTAAGTAAAGTCCCCCCTCCGGTTGGTCAATTTTGGTGAAATGTTGGCTATCACATATTTGGCTTATGCATACATCAAATACCCAGTTTGATCGAAATCGTTAAAGCTTTTTTTGAGTAAATAAAAAAAACACGTGAAAATGTTACAAAATTTATTAAGTAAATTCCCCCCTCCGGTTAATCAATTTTGATGAAATGTTGGCTATCACATCTTTGGCATATACATACATCAAATACTATCAAATACCCAGTTTGATCAAAATCTTTAAAGCCGTTTTTGAGTAAATCGAAAAAAACGTAAAAAGTTATTAAGTAAATTACCCCCTCCCTTTAAGTAATTTTGATGAAATTTATGCTGTCACATAGCGGGCATATACTTACACTAAATACCCAATTTCAGGATCGCACGGTTTATAGTTTTTGAGCTAGTCTGTTCACACACACACACACACACAGACACACAGACACACACACACACACACACACACACACACACACACACACACACACACAGACCATTTCGCGGGACTTGGTCATTTCGACTCAGGGGACCCCAAAACGTGTATTTCCGTTGAAAACCGGAAGTCGACATTTTTTACGATCGCAATACTTCCACTTACTATATATTTCATATATAGGTAAGTGAAAGTAAAAATTTAATATAGCCGGAAAATACAATTTTCATTAATTTAGAAATAATTTAAAATAATTTAAAGTGTGATGGCCACAACAGTAGTGTGTATATTTTCCGAAGGCTTTAGAACCAAGAAGCCTTCGTATGTCCAAAATTCGTTCACATCCTCCACCTCTATACATTCTTTTAATATCAGATCTCATACCTCTAAGGTTTACATCCCTTTCAACCGAACTGCCTCATTAACAAAATCTTAAATCATCCTTATAAAAAAAATTTGGTATTCCTTATCTGTCTCTTCATTCCACTTCTTTTAAAAGCTATCGGTTCCTCTCTATCTATCTGTTCACATTTATATGATAGTGAACAATTTCATAGTGGTAGGAATTGAAGTTGTCACAATTAAAGGGCTATTAAATAGCTACAAAAAAATTAAAACATTCAGAACATTGATTTTAAAAACATTGAGCAGGTGCATTTGGTAATTTTTTTGTTATTGAACGTAAATTGATAACTAATTTCGGCATATTTAATAAATATATATATATATATATATATATATATATATAAATATATATATATATATATATACATATATATTATTATTTTTTTTAAAACTCTCTTATATGTAGGATACGGTATTAAGACATTAGAAAATAAGATTGATGCGACGAAGTCATTTTTACTTTCACTTACCTATATATGAAATATATAATAAGGGAAAGTTTTGAGATCGTGAAAAATTTCGGCTTCCGGTTTTCAACGGAAATATACGTTTTGGGGTCCCCTGAGTCCAAATAAACAAGTCCCACGAAATGGTCAGTGTGTGTGTGTCTGTGAGGATGTGTTTGAACAGACTAGCTCAAAAACTATAAAACGTACGCACCTGAAACTGGGTATTTGGTGTACATATACATATGAGCCCACGATTTGATAGCAAACATTTCGTCAAAATTTTTTAAACGGAGGGGGCACTTTATGTAATAAATGTTGTCTAATGTTCACGTGTTTTTTATTTTTTATTTACTAGTTAAACGGCTTTAACGATTTTGATCAAACTAGGTATTTGATGTATGTAAATGCCAAAGATGAGACAGCCAAAATTTCATATCCCGTTTTATCACTGATGAAAATAAAAACTTTTATTTAACAATAAAAAAAATTATTTTATTTTGAAGAGTAAATATGTGATGGTCAAATTATTTAAGGTGTGGAAAAATATGGTATAAGATAATCTTTACTTAATTATATTTTAGTTTAAAAACTTTGGTTCCATAATAAATTTCTGAAGGCAATAGAAAGTGATTTTAGAGGAACACAAATCGTCCTCGATTTCCAGAAACGCATAAGAGACAAACTTTACTACGAGTCGTTAATACACCTCCTATCGATTCAAGTTCACGATATATTTACAGAAAGCAAATCGCTGTAAAAAATAACCGAGCAGTAAAAAAAAAACCTCGACTGTTGATATTAAAAAAATAAATAAGCAATAATGAATCGACAGTACTGAGAATTTTCAAGTTTTGCATGACTGATACAGTACAACTTATGGAGATGTACAAATATAAGCATATAAATGTGGAAAAGTGTAACGTTTACATATTATCGAAACGCGTCGATTTCTAATCTATGTAAGATCGTTAAGTGAAAGTTGTGTGTTGCGCGCATAGCACCAGAGTTTTTTTTTTTTTTTGTTTGTTTAAGGACAAGTCGACCATTAAGGTCATTATCGTCCAACTCCCACGGTAGTTCTTTGACAATTTAGATTAATACTGTTTAACAATTTAGATTAGTACTGGTTAACAATTTAGATTAATACTAGTTTTTTGACAATTTAAATTAATACTGGATAGATAGATACAATTCAGATTAATACTGGAAGGTAGACAGGATAATACTAGAACGATTTAGGTAGAGTTATTATTATGAGATTATAATTGACTTATAATAAATTATTTTACTTTTCAGACAATATTATCGTCACTACTTTAAGAAGATATTAATATTGTTATAGTATTTTTAAATAATATTAATCAGTTTTGTGGCCCTTAAAAATTGAATTAAATTTGATATGGTAAAAGGATCGTTTCCCAGAAGTTCACACATTTGTTGCGGCAGCCCATGTTCCTCTCTTTATTTTTCATAAATTAAGCATTCATCTAAAACATGATTTACAGTGTTTCTTACTCCACAAGCTTCACATATGGAGGGGGTCTTTCCTTTCATTAAATATTCGTGGCTGAATCTTGCATGTACTATCCGCAGTCGGTTTAGGGCCACTTCTTCCTTTCTGTTTCCAGAAAATGAGGTGCTCCATGGCTGAACGCTTCTTTTTAGTACCCTTAACTTGTTATCGGTTTGAGCATCCCATAATGATTCCCACGATGTCCAAACAGCGTGCTTTAGCACCAGAGTTTTGTATCTATTATTAACTGTATGGTTAATGACAAGTTTCAACTCAATTGAGGTGGTCTTAATGCGCATCTAACCTAACCACAACATAAAATGCCTCCGATAAAGAGTAGGTATACGATTCCTTATCAAAGTTACGACTCTGGTTTGGGTCATGCTAACCTGCTAATTAAGGTAGAAGCTCTTTATTTCTTTTTTTTTTTTTATCCCTTTTCTCTTTCCTTGCTTTTCTCTATTGGAACCTTATAATTAGAGTGATCACTTTGAAAGCGGCCACAGCAAGCTTTATAAAATTGTTTAACAGTGGATCATTTTATACTTTTATACAACAAATAATTCCTCTGAAGCATTCCACTTATTCGGAATATTATATTTTCAGATCGCACAAGTGCTCAAAGATCTACTGAAGCCAGTCGGCCGTACGAGGAAAAGTTTTTTCATTAGCCAACCAACCGAATGAAGAAATTTTTCCCATTACCCAGTCGGCCGAACGAGGAAATACTTTTATTTTAATTCATTTACATGTAACAGCTGTCATCGTCCCTTTCATGCGTCCTCATAACTGTGCAAAAATGACAAATAAATAAAAAACCATTCGAAATAAAATAAAAATAGATAAATAAATAATTTAACACGTAAAGAGAAGTTTGTAAAGTTTTAAATTCTGTTTATCACTAAACAACATCATACTATCTAATTTACATAACACAATTGTTATTATATTTTTAGTGGAGTAATTGGTGGTGCTTAGACGACGGAATAGTACGGTATTAGTACTTCATTTAATTATTTATTGATTAAAATTTTTCGGTTAACCTAATAAAAATATATAGAATATGCACTGTAACTGCTACGATACCTAAGAGATAAGTAAAAAAAAAAAAAAATTAACATGTAAAGAGAAGTTTGTAAAGTTTTGTTTGTACTTTATTGTTAAATTATACACCAGTTTTTGACACTTTTCGGAAACAAAGCTAAAAATTTCAGTTTCTCGTTCTGGGAGCAGCTCGATGAATAATACATCCTGGCAGACTCAAAAAAATTTCTACTTTTCTTACCTATTACGATTTCTGCTTCATTTTTTATATATTTTCTCAGAACTTTTCTTTGTGGCCTCTTTTTTATTTTTATTATTTAGGAGCATTTATTTTTCCAGTATTTTATTGGCACTTGGAAAATTATCATATCCTTTCAAATGTAATTATGTACAGTCAATAATCTCATTAAAAAATCAACTAAATTGAGTGATTCAAGTGTTCGGCCTTATGATTATTTCAGCTGTAATTTTTTTTTTTTTTTGCAAAAACAGTGGAAAAAATAATGTAGAAGGGACGGATTGAGAAAAACAACAGTAAGGTCAAAGATATAATATACGAAACCTTTATGAGAAGGAAACACAATATAATAAAGACTAATTGAAAAAAAAAACACAAGTTAAAAACGCCAGTTTATTTCCTTTCATCTTTTGATTTCTTTAATTTTTCTTTCCTTGTTCTTGTATAATAAAATAATAAGAGAGAAAAAAAATGTATCCCTCACATGGAGCCTGTATGCCTCTGAATTTCTGTACTGTCTGACCACGAAGTTTTAATTTTGAGTAATCTAAGAATCTTGGTACGCTCCGGAAAAATAGTTATATTATCTTATTGCAGAAAATTATTTCCAGATTATTGGATCAATTAAATAATTCATCAGTCCTTGATCCATTTTCAGTTTACGCTATAAAAATTATATAGGCACAATAAATATAATAAAATATTCACACATTGTCCACAGGTACCGTAAAGGTACGTTTTCCGCTAATTGTTAGTAGAACGCAAGCCGGGTAGTTACACGTTCTTTATAAATAATAGGTAGAAGAAAAGTAATTAATAAAGCTAAAGAGGTTACTAATTTTTTTTTTTTTTTTTTTTTTACCTTTATCAAACATTGTGTTACGAAGTAGAGACATACACAATATAATAGATTTTTGTAAGATCAAAATTTTAAATACAAATTTGGTTCATCACTAAACATCATACTATCCAATTTACATAACACAATTGTTATTATATTTTTAGTGGAGTAATTGATGGTGCTTAGACGACGGTATAGTACGATATTATACATAGCAAGCTAGTATTCATTAAATACTTCATTTAATTATTTGAGATTAAAATTTTTCGGTTAGCCTAATCAAAATTAAAACAAATAATAATGGTTGTTTTAGAATATGCATTGTAAATGCTACGATACCTAAGATGTAAGTTAAAAAAAAAGCGGGAATATAGTTTTCGTTCGTGATGGGGCCATATTATTTTTTAATTTATTTTATTAAGCAATAAAAATTTGAATAGTTTTAGTATAATAAAGCCAAGGGCGTGGCCGCCTTGAAAGGGTGGGGCTAGCTCCGAGTAGAAGAAAAGTTTAGGCACACAGGACCCCACTCCAAATAGTTATTAATTATATAAGTGACGAAAGTAGATCACTTTACTACTCGAATGAAACGTTTACGAGAGTTGTAAATTCTACTTTTTTTCACGAGTGTAATATTAATTTTTTTCTGTAATCGTGTAATACATGATCAGATCTAACCAGAATATGAACAAAATTAGGATGTTGTGAAGATTATGGTATGTTGTTGGTAGGTTATAAGCATGGTTGTGAAAGGTTATAAAATGTTATAATAATAAATTGAAAATGTTTAAGTAAATAAAAAATAATATAATAATAATAATATTTTTATCAAACAGTGTTTTTTGAAGTTTTTTAGTAATATCAAAGATGTCTGTTTAAATTAAAATGATTGTGAAGTAGTGCAGTTATAAACAAGTGCAGGTTATAAACAAGGAAGGTAATTATTATTATATTTACATTTTAAAATATATTGATTATTTCCACCAATAATTCATTCACATTTCAATTTATTCTGTTAAAATAAATTCTTACAATGTTAAGAAACATTTAAAAGCATTTAATTTCCAACTTCAAATTATTTTTTAATTTATACTTATTACTAATTAAGAAGGCAATTCACTTTCTTCACTCTATTGCAAAATATTTCACTTTCTTCACTCATTTCAGTTTAGTAATGTTACCATTATTCAACGATTACAGAAAAAAATATTTTCACTAAACCTGCTTCATTTATTACTTAGACTTACTTATTTCATACATAATTCCATAAGTAAATAAGCTTAGTAATAAACTTAGTTCAATTTAAAATATTAAGAAAATATCAGTAAACCCTTGCTTTCAAAGCAATAATCTATATATTTGTATCACTGATCCTTATAATGTTTAAGGTAAAAGTAATTTAGACAATAACTGTACAAATACAAGTGATATGAGGTAATTTTTCAAAAAAGTGACAAGGTGTTAATGATCAATTTTTTTTTTCTATAAAAGACTACAGAATTAATTGATTCTAAAATTTGATAACGCGCTTATAAAAAAAATTACGGAATATAGAACAAAATTTATTTTTCTTCCTTCTTTTTTAAAAATTTAATTAATTTAAAATTTCCTCTTCATGTACTATTTAAGATTCATAAATTTAGATTGATTTTAGTCGATCTATATAATAACATTATTTCGGGATTATTTGTCCATTTTCGGGGTCACCTGTGGTGTAGTGGTTAACATAGAAGCCTACAATACTAAAGGTCGTGGGTTTGCGGTGGCCCTAGGATGTTTCAAAGGGAGTAAACAATCGTTGGCTATGTGTCCCTCGGAAAGGACGTAAAATGGAGGTACCGAGCCTTTGCAATATCAGGTACGCGTTAAAGATCCCTATACTGATTATTCATGGATAGGCAAAATTTAGAACTCCCACTGAAGCATCGTCCGATTAGCCATAATGGCGGCATAAAGTGACGGTTAACAAAGAAAATAAATCTGGTGCGGGCGCGCAACACATAACTTTCACTTACTAACTTACTTACAATTAGAAATTAACGTGTTTTGTTAATTGCCACTTCTCAAAGTCACACATTTTTTCACATTCATTTTTTTTTTTTTTTTTTTTTATATTTGTTCTTTAAAGTACACTATTTTTTTTTTTTTATTAAATAAAAATTTTACTTGCAATAATTCGGTAATGCAAGCATAATACTCCAAGTCGTCTGATTTTATAATTATCTATGTAGTTGTTGAAAACTTCATAGTTACCATGAAACAAATGATTTCCATTAAATGAACAGAACGGCTTTAATTATAAACAATGGTCCGTTTTTGAGTAAATAAAAAAAAAAAAAAAAACGTGAAAATGATACACAATTTATTAAGTAAAGTACCCCCTCCGGTTGATCAATTTTGATGAAATTTTTGCAGTTATATCTCAGGCATATAAATAGAACAAATACACAGTTTAATCAAAATCGTTAGAGCTGTTTTTGTGAAAATCGAAAAAAAAACGTAAGAAGTTACTAAATAAAGTACCCCCTCCGTTAGACCAATTTTGATGAAATTTTTGCTGGCACATTACGGGAATATACATACCCTAAATACCCAATTTCAGGTTCGCACGGTTTATAGTTTTTGAGCTAGTCTGTTCACACACACACACAGACCATTTCGCAGGACTTGTTATTTGGACTCAGGGGACCCCAAAACGTGTATTTCCGTTGAAAACCGGAAGTCGAAATTTTTCACGATCGCAATACTTTCCCTTACTATATATTTCATATATAGGTAAGTGAAAGTAAAAAACGTTGAAACAACTTATTGTTAGAATAGGTCAAAAGCTACAAAAATATTAAATGAATATTTTATATGATATTAATTGAAAATTAAAAAAAAAAAAAATTATGTAAAATGCAGGTAAAAATACTAACCCATTATAATTTAGTCAATTTATGCAATCAGATGAAAAAACATCTTAAATCAAATATGCTATATATCATTAATTAGCATTCAAAAAAATATATCCAAACAAATACTGTTGTACTACTATGCATTCTAGTTGAGCATCTGCAGCGAAATCATGGAGCGATGTTCTGAATTCTGATAGTTGAATTTCTTTTATTTTATTCACGGCGGTCATAGTAAGGTCACATTGTTTACCTGTACTTTAGGGACACAAGTCTTCTTACGGATGAGGTTAGTTCTAGTGGAGAGATGCTACGGATGCTTTTGGTTAATGGAAATTCCATTGTGAAGAAATCATTAATAATTAACAACATTATCCTTAATTGCAAAAAATATGACCAAGACATCTTGTTATAATTCTATTAGCCGGCCTGTTTCCTAATCTTCAATATCCATGCAGGCAATATGAATAAACGAATCCGAAACTTAAATTCTGCTCCGCGAGCGTTCTCCCAAAAACTGCTTCTATTTTATATAAATGCTAGAAGACTAGTTTTTCAGAATTTTGGTCTTAACTGGGTGAAGGAACGAAAAAATTTGACAGTGGAGGTGGGAGATTTGCATGGGCTTATAGGGTAAAGCAGAAACAGAGAAGGAATAGATAAAAAATAAAACACTAATAAGTAATACAAACTAAACTGCCATTGGCTAATTAACAATTATATCTTTAATTATTAAATATAATTTTAATGCCTTTTTCAGGCATTGATTCGTCATACCATTTTCATATAAAACCTACACGTGTTAATGCGGGGATACTTCCAGGGAAACTGGTATTATTCGTCTAAATATGGTTCCTGTCCGGTACCGCCGAAGGATTTCTGAATAAATAAGGTCTTTTGTCGAATTCGTAGAATGCAGGTTAAATATGCCATGAGAGCTATAGAAATCATAAATTGGGTACTCGTGGTGAAATAGAATAGAAATCCCCTATTGACGCGGTGGAGAATTCCTACCTCTAAATTTATACACATGCATGCATCCGAGCTCCAGTTACCAGAATCCCGGAGAACGGGAAATTCTTTTGAGCGATTTCAAGGAAAGTTTATAAATGCCGCTTTTCAAGGGTTTTCAGGGGATTAGACGGTCAAGGGTTCCACAGCAAGGGAATAAAATACCACGAGTTGTTGACTGGAAAACCGACAAGATATCTTACATTTACGTCATTCCAGTAATTATATTAAGTTTTTTTTTTTTTTAAATTGTCATTTTAGCAGAATTCGATGTTGAAGTATGAGCATATTCATCATGCTGAATAAAATATATTAAATACAATAAATTTTTTTTTGTAAAATTTAAAAAAAATGTAAAATATTGATTAGTTTATAAAATTTTACTTTTATAATAATCATAAATGTATATATATATATATATATATATATATATATATATATATATATGTATATATATATATATATATAAAGGGGGAGGTGGGGCACAATGAAACACAAAAGTTCCTTTTACCCATAGCACACCACCTGAGTCTTTATTTTCAATATTTTATGTTTTCCATGTTACATTAGGATCTAATCTATATAAGAAATGCTTTAAAAATTATCTTATGCACAAAGTGTGTCCGCGAGCAGCCATTTTACAAAAAATAAATTTTGTTTCATTGTACCCCATGCCCGGGGTACAATGAAACAGCTGAAAAAAAATAACACCAAGATTAACAAAAATACTTTATTCGGCTTCCAGTCGGTTTTTCGTTCTGCTGCTTTAGGATAGCCACGAAATTCTTCAGGAAAGAGGAATGTTTGACTTGGTTGTCAGTTATCATAAATTAATACAGTTTTTTTGGTGTCCCGCTCTCGATTTCACACCAATCCACAGTGTTTCGCTTAGTAGGAGCTAGATGGACAAAAGTATTTTTCGTAATTTTTTCATCTCTTTCGACTATTTAAGTAATTTAATTATAAAATTATTAAATTTAATTATAAAATGATTATATTTAATTATAAAATTTAATATTATGTATATTTCATAAATTAAATATATTATATTAAATCATAAAATTGTTTTTCGTCATTTATTCATTTATTGAGACCTATTAAGTAATTTAATTACAAAATAAAACATTTTTATTAATTGAAAATTAAATTTAAAGCGATTCCCTTAAGAAGAAAAATAAAAACAAAAGCCTATCTATACAAAATTCTGTACTCTTTATTTTTTTTCTAATCCTCTTTACATGCATTTTTATTTTTTCCTTCTTTTCTTTCTTTTTAGATGATCCTTTTTATTTTATTTTATTTTATTTTTATTTTTTTGCTTAAATTAATATTTGATATTCTCACAGGTGTAGCATGATGGTCAGATATCTATTTTATAGCTGTATAGGGATTTAGCCCCAGAATAAAGGTATTTTTTTGAGAGCTTACTTCTGCCAAGATAAAAACGGATATCATATATTATGGCCCAGGATTCCGCCAAATGACAGTGCTGGTACTGCTAAGTAATCCAATGGGAAAAAAGGAAAAGGCATTTTCTTAAATACCTGTTTGTATAAGATTTTCTTAGACGGTAATGGCAAGAAGTCATGACCTGCCTACATAGACCGCATCCTAGTCTTCTTGTACGAATGCGCTGTAGGCCATGTAACAGGCTAATTCTTCATTTCCACTTAAATACTTAGCATTCCCCAAAGGAATAATTGATGTCTTACACAATTTTTGTGGGTATCATAGTGGTTCCTTGAAATTTGGAAGTTGGCGTTGAGCCTAAAAATGCTGCTTTGATTTTCCCGCAGCAACCCAAAATATGAGAAATTTTTGAGGCAGAGTTAGGCAACCTCATAGTCTCTCCTCTTTACGGTTTTTGAAATTGTTTGCACGAAAGAAATTTTAAGAGAAAAGAGATTTTTTTTCCATAGAGTGGTTCAACGATTATTAAAAAAATATCCATTTTGGAAAGAAAGTACTAAAAAAAAGAATGTTGTACTCGAGTGTGCAGGCTAAAATACATATTATTATTACGTTGAAAGGTGCCCCTATTATATATAGAAAAATCAGCCAGGGTACAAAAGGGTACAAGTCATTAACATCATTTGGAAGTTTCAAAACGATGAAAAAATCAAATGTCAAATGTTTTGCTATGCCTTTAAACCAAATTTACTGAAAATATAAAAATTTACTTACATCTTGTAAAAATCAATCAATGAATCACACTCTTCTCTACACTATTAGCATCGGATTGAAAACTCAGGACAAGAATCCCGAGGTCGAGCGGGTCCCATGGTACAATGGTAGGGCCTTCATAATAGGTGTGAAGGAAACTATAAACCAATGGCCAACCTACCCCCTATGCCAACCAACCCCGCTCTCCCCTATAATTTTTTCGGCTTTTCTCCATTAATATTATTATTTTTGTGTCAATAATTATTACAGATTTTCAGCATATATTATATTGGGAAAAAAAGAAAAAAAAAAAAACATTCTGAAACAATTATTCTCAGAAAAAAAAGGAATAAAAATGTGTTCCTTTTTACCGATATGCTGTTTGGTCCCTAATCCTGTCTCTTGCAAACTACCATCAACATTTTTTCTTGTGCAGGCTTCCTCATCGATTCCTCCGGGCTACATGTCCCACCCTTCGCGCTCTCATTCCCTTCATATCGCAAGCCATGGACGAATCAGTTTTTGCAAGCAGTTCTTTTAGGTCCTCTATGCGTTCGTGTGTCTTAATTTCGAAAGCTCCGGTTACTGTGCGAGAGAGAGAGAGAGAGAGAGAGAGAGAGAGAGAGAGAGAGAGAGAGAGAGAGAGAGAGAGAGTGAGAGAGAGAGAGAGAGAGTGAGAGTGTGTGTGTCTGTGTGCGCGTGTATGTGTGTGTGTGTGTGTGTGTGTGTGTGTGTGTGTGTGTGTGTGTGTGTGTATTTTTCTTATATTTTTCTTTAAATTATCATGAAACCAAGGTTTTAAATAGATAATTATTTTTTACGACAAATCATACTGGCATTATTATCATATTTGATTTTTTAAATTCCAAATAAAAATTTTGATCGGATTTGATTTTTATTTATTAATTTATTTTTTAAATTTTATTATACTTTATTATTGTTAGTATGCTAACCTATTGTTTTATTTTTATTTATTATAGTATCGATCTCAAACCCTGCCTAGAGCTATAATAATATTAAGAAAGAAAGTGGAATTTTATTTTTAAAAATTATTGATAGAGCATTATTGTAGCAATACAGAGTAGATTTTTAATTTTTGTTTTTCTTCTTTTCTGGTTTTAGCTTTGGAACAATATTATACACTTTTCCAACTCAACTAGATTTGTCAGCTGATTTATACGTATGTTCAGAAGTGTGTTCGTGTTGATCTTCTGATATGAGTGAGCATTGACAAATTTAGCCCTATTTCGATTCTTCGTGGAAGTTTATCACATTCAATAGATTCTATATAACTTTAATTAATTAATGAAACAATATTCAGTACAGTTCAAGTCAGAAACCTCATGATCGCATTACTTTAAATTATTATTAATAATTTTATTTTATTTAATTCTTGTTTTCGGAAGGCATGTATAATTATTTTAATATTATAAATAATTATTATTATTATTATATTATAAATAATAATATTCTATAAAATAAAATTGAAGATTAAGGTCGCATTGGCACATATCCTTCTCAGATTGTTATACATTCGCATCCTGTTAGATTATATCCAGTTAATTGTTATTTTAGTGTTCAAAATCTTTTTTCGTGATTATTTCGACCTGATATTTCAGTCCTCAAGTTAAGTCGGATTCCCGTAATCATTGTTTTATCTTAAATGTTGAAAAATGCATTACAATATTTGCTAATTGCTTTCTTTTTTGTATTACATACTGAAGCACACGAACCTCTAAAAAAAAAGAAGCCACATCCCCTAATATGGGATACCCATTACTTCCTATTATGGGATATCCCATATTGAGGTTCTATTTTATCACTGAAATAAAAATAGTTATTAATACATTAAAATGATTGTAATGGAATATTACTTTAAACACTGAGTTTTTAGAAACGTGTATTTTTTTAGATAAAAATTTAGAAAATGAAGAAACTAAAATTAAATGTTCCATGCCATGAGAGCTGTATTGAAAGCTCCTCATCATCCACTAATTTATTTTTTAAGTTTTATTATACTATATTATTGTTAGCATGCTAACCTATTGTTTTATTTTTATTTATAGTAGTATCGATCTCAAACCCTGCCTAGAGCTATAATAATATTAAGAAAGAAAGTGGAATTTGATTTTTAAAAATCATTGATAGAGTATTATTGTAGCAATACAGAGTAGATTTTTAATTTTTTTTTTTCTTCTTTTCTGGTTTAACTTTGGAACAATATTATACACTTTTCCAACTCAACTAGATTTGTCAGCTGATTTATACGTATGTTCAGCAGTGTGTTCGTGTTGATCTTCTGATATGACTGAGCATTGACAAATTTAGCCCTATTTCGATTCTTCGTGGAAGTTTATCACATTCAATAAATTTCTATATAACTTTAATTAATTAATGAAATCATATTAAGTACAGTTCAAGTCAAAAACCTCATGATCGCATTACTTTAAATTATTATTATTAATTTTATTTTATTTAATTCTTGTTTTCGGAAGGCATGTATAATTCAGTGTTAAAAAAGAAAAATACTGCCTATTTTTATTACAGATTCACGTAATCCAGCAAGTGTATACATTCCCAAAATATTAGATTTAATGAATATTAATGAATAATATTCATAACAATAAATTATCATCTAATGTCGCTAAAATAAGTAGACTATATTCTGTATATTCTCTCAATGTAATTTAATTTTGATAAGCAGGCATAATTCAACTGAGATAGTTTTAATATACGATAGTTAATTTATCGAGAAATAAATTAATCTGAAGCAATTGCATATTCATGACGGCAACAAAGCCCAGGTCACAATTTGCATTAGCAGTTTATGCTACTGTGTATGCTAACCCATTAAATAATTATTTGTATAATAAATCATACAACTTGGGAATATTTATGAGTCAGGCAAGTATAATTTATTTATTTTGTTAGCTTTTAATTCTTTAACTAGAAATTAATTGTAACAGGAGATCATTTATTTTACTTATAAATTAAAAATAATTGGCCTAACTAAAACAAATATGAATAATAATAATAATAATAATAATAATAATAAACATAACGAAATAGATGAAAATCATAGATATTTTAATTTAAATTTACTCGTATTCTTTCTCGACTGCTTGTCAATTAATTTTTTTTTCTGCTTTACATAATTTATTATAAATACCAGTTATAATTTCTGCTATAAGTATTTAGTTTCATAACCAATAAATAAAGATAACATTTAAAAAATAAAAATCTATTTTTCTCTAATACGGTTACGGCAGGGGAAATATTTAACAATTAGTTAATGCATCATAGCAGGTTTGCGACCTCACATCGATCAAAAGTATGTAATATAATGTACTAATTATATAGTATTATTTTTACTTATTTATAGTTTAGCTTCTACCGAAAAGGGTCATTGGCATCAAGTTTTTTTCATTCGTATTCTATAATAATAGTTCACTGCTTTTAAGAATTGAAATAAGTTATGGGTTGTAGCTTCTTCATCGTTTATTGTCATTTTTATAATATTTGTAAGTAAGTTTTAACTTTTTTCGAACATCATTATATTGGGAAGAGTATCTAGTAACAGATGATAAACACTAGGAGTTATAATTTTTCGTGCTGTGAATTTACTGATGAATACTCAGAGTTCTCATAGCATCCACCCATCAAAAGTATTATTCTTACATAATATTATATAGTTTTATTATTTATAATATAATATCCTATAAATAGATAGAGAAATGCTTTATTTGAATAATATGCCATGCTGCCCAAATACATTGGGTTGCTACCTTACACAGAGTACCGATCAATACTTGAGTACATGTACTCGTATACTTATAACTAACATACATTTTTACATTTTATTTTATAATTATTGTATCATAATATTTTTCCTTTTTCCTTCCTTCTATATATTTTACAATTATGTTTTTTATCTTTATTTCATTCCTATTTATTCTATTTTATTTTATTTTTTCTTCTTTCTTATTTCTAATCATTACTGCTTTTCTCTTCCTTCCCTCTCTTAGCGCTCACATTACAAATAGGCACACATACAGACTGCTAGAGAAAACCCCCCACAAAATGAGATATTCCAATGAAAACCTCATATCTAATAGATAAATAAATAAATAAATAAAAAGATATGATTATACGTAGTCATACATCAATTTTCATACACATGGATGTGGATGATTCCCAGGGAGTCCAGGATTATGTTTTCGGCCAACACCGCAATCTCTCTCATTTCGACACCTAGGTCTTCAAGAAAAATCCTTGTTCTGTTAGGGATCGTTCCGCGAGATCCAAACCAGAGGCCCCTGACGGAGAACTCTCTCTTACCAAAGGTCTCGCGGAACTTCTCTTTAAGGAAAGGGATGCACTTTTCGTAGATCTCTCTCTTTTCCCTTTTCAATTCACCCGCCTGGTCAAGGTCATTCTTCTCATATCTAACTGTTGGATCCAGGATCAATGCTTTCTTCCCGGTCTTGAGGAATGCGACAAAGTCTGCATACCTCGTGGATCCATCCGTGTCTATACAGTAGACATGCCTCGTCAATGCAGGCAAAGTTCCTCTCTTTCAGGAGTTTTGTAAGTTCATAGTTAACCCTGTGGTGCCGGCGAGTTATGAGGAGAGAGTTGTTGAGGCATTTTCCCAGCACATGGGCTGGTGTTTCAGACTCTCTGCCGCATTTACGACAGAGGGACCCAACTTCTCTCGATTGTCCGCTGACTCCTGGGACTCCACGCAGAGGGGCGTGATTAATGGTCAGTTTCAAGGAATTCGACCATTCTGACCCCGACAGGACCTGTTTATCATAAATGAATCCGTTCGATATAAATATGAAATATAATATAATGTATTGTAATATAGTGTATATAATATAATATATTATAAAATATTATAATTATAAAACTAAATAATTAATGTGTAATTATTTCCGCAATAAAAAGTAAGAGAATAAAAAAAAAAAAAGAATAACAGAAATAAAAAATAATTTATTTTACAAAAAAAAAAAATCTTTAACACGTTCACGCAGGCGTGTACCACCGGTGGCACACATTAGACTGCCGCATCGGACACTTTAGTCAATCACAAAACTTTCCACGACCATGTATAACGAGGTAGGATTGTATTGTTTCTTGTATTAATGCTTGATTGTCAATACTGCATAATGCCATTGAATAACTCCCATCCGAGAGAGCGAAAATCATCAAGGTAAGCCGCCAATGGGCGAGGAGCATGTATTGTATTACAGCCTTGGCGTGAACGTGTTAAAGGAAGTCAGTACTAAGAACAATTTCACGTTTTTATTTCTATAGCTAACCTCAATAAACAAACAATAGACAATCTGTGCAACCAATGGAATAATAATGCAGTCTCAATAGATTATGAAAGAATAAACAATAGCAACTTCAACCCAATGTACAGAACTATAGCAAATTTTGGTTACGGCGACACATATCTCAATAGTAAAATATCAATAAATAAATTAAGAATAATTAGTCAACTTTGGATTACGGGTTTAAATGTAATTAGACTTTACCTAAACGGCAACAACTATAAAATTAATACGGAAGAAACATGCACTCTATGCAAAATGTACATTTTCTCATAAACTGCCCAATATACAAACATGTAAGAACCCATTACTTACAGAAATACGAGTATATTAAGGATCCTAAATCCTAAAGCTGACATAATAGGAGAAGAAAGAATAAAAATGGCAGATAACTTAAATAAATTAAATGATGTATTTAAATATGTAGCTAGCGCCCTAAAATTAAGGTCTTTTATTACAAAGGAATAAGAAAAAATAATATTTAAAAAAGAACTGATGGAAAACCACCTAGTCTATTAGAAAGATATCAGTAATAATCTAATTAGAAAGATTTTTAACAGATGGGTAATAATTATTTTTTATAAGAATTTATTTCTGTTTAAATTGTATAATGTAACTGGTAACTGGCTATACTTAAACGGCTAGTTTAACACTAAAGTGTTTATCAACATGTATACCTCTTGGGCCATGATACGAGTTTTACAGTAGAAAAAATCTGGTGCGTGCGCGCAACACACAACTTTCACTTACCAACTTACTTAGATAAGAAATTAATGCGTTTTGTTAATGCCACTTCTCAAAGTTACACATTTTTCCACATTCATTTCTTATTTTTATTTTCATTTGCTCTATAATCCCCTCAGAACATTTTAATAATGATAACGCCTACATGATATTAAATAACACCTAACATGACATGAGATAATCGAAAAATTGGAAAAAAAGTTATTAAATAAAGTCCCCCCTCCGGTTGATCAATTTTGATGAAATGTTGGCTATCAAATCTTTGGCATATACATACATCAAATACCCAGTTTGATCAAAATCGTGAAAACCGTTTTTGAGTAAATAAAAAAAAAAACACGTGAAAATAATACAAAATTTATAAAGTAAAGTCCCCCCTTCGGTTGATCAATTTTAATGAAATGTTGGCTATCACATCTTTGGCATATACATACATCAAATACCCAGTTTGATCAAAATCGTGAAAGCCGTTTTTGAGTAAATAAAAAAAAACACTTGAAAATGATACAAAATTTATTAAGTAAAGTCCCCCCTCCGGTTGATCAATTTTGATGAAATTATTACAGTCATATCTCGGGCATATAAATAGATCAAATACTCATTTTAATCAAAATCGTTAGAGCCGTTTTTGAGAAAATCGAAAAAAACTTAAAAAGTTATTAAACAAAGTACCCCCTCCCTTTGAGCAATTTTGATGAAATTTTTGCTGTCACATCGCGGGCATATACATACACTAAATACCCAATCTCAGGTTCGCACGGTTTATAGTTTTTGAGCTAGTCTGTTCACACACACACACACACACAGACACACACAGACACACACACACACACACAGACCATTTCGTGGGACTTGGTTAATTGGACTCAGGGGACCACAAAACGTGTATTTCCGTTGAAAACCGGAAGTCGAAATTTTTCACGATCGCAATACTTCCACTTACTATATATTTCATATATAGGTAAGTGAAAGTAAAAATACTATCATTGTTATTTTATTATTTTTATATAGTTGGCAGCACAGCAGACCATTTATGATTGTATTTGTAAATATTTCTTTTGTTTTTTCTCCTTTGTCTATTCTGTAGAATAAAAAAAAAAAAAAAAAAAAAAAAAAAAGAGGAAAACAATATAGATAAGAAGGGAAATGTACAAATATAAATATTGTAAATTTATTTTAAATTTTATTTTACATCGTATTTCATGCAGATTAAGCCAACTCCCTCTAGAAAAAAAAAAATTGTATAGCTAAACAAAAGTGAGCTAATTGTTATTAAGAAAATTGTTTTACGCCGAATAGGCGTTTTTGTATTGGAATAATTGGGACATGAGCAACGTCGTTCTCCTACCAAACAGGTAAAAATTGCGAATTTGTAATCATCGATTTTGTCAAAACGACACAACGGATTTTCACTTTAAGTATGTCATTCGACGCACAATATGATTTTCTTTTGTTCTTTAGAATGCGATGAGGTTTCGAGGTATCAGCAAAAAACTTAAAAAAAGCCTATAGATTTCGTGGCTTTTAAGCCACGGAAACTCCTCCAAAAGGATATATGATTAAAAAAACTTGGTTTTCCATATAGAAGACAGCTGTCTGTTTCTAGCTTGCTTGCGAAACTGTAGTAGCCCTGAAGATGCCTGAATAGGCGAAAATTTGGCATGTAATCTGCATGATTAAGTGAATTATTGAAATAATACGAGACTTTGAGGCCTTGCATTCTATATCTATAATTCAATAGTCTCTTCCTAAAAACTTGTTTACTAAATTATTGTGGAGGTGACCCATGGAGTCCAACTTATTAAAACATCATCTATTAAAGACTTAAATTACAAACTTCTTTATGAAATTCAAACTGTTGTCACTTCGGATACTTTAAGTAATAGAGATATTTGGAATATTATTAATTCATTTACTAAATACGTAAACTCCATTGGAAAAGGTATGTACTTGCAAAGGCATAAATCGAATAACACATTACCAAAGCATTTACTGGATGGCCTTATTAATATAGAGAATTCGTTTAATCACTTATTTTTATCCTCCAAAAAACATATCAACTTTTTCAATAATATAGGTAGCAAATTACTTTCGCTCGATATCAGTCAATCAAAATGGCTCATAAATCGCAATAAACATAATTACGAGAAAAAACTTCAAGAATTATTCAAAGCACAAGATCAAACTAAAGAAAGGATTGAACAGATTTTGAGTAAGTATTTAAAGATCCCAGAATAACGAAGAGGTAGAAATTAGAAAACGGATCATATCGGCAAATCGCTGTTATTTTGGCCTCAAGAAGCAGTTTAGAGGGCGTATCCTATCTAAAGCAACAAAATTGCACCTCTATAAAACATTAATCCGTCCAGTCCTGCTATATGGGTCTGAAACCTGGACCATGACCAAAGCCCATGAAAACGAACTCCTTGTTTTTGAAAGGAAAATTCTACGAAGAATATTTGGAGGTGTCCTTATAGGAGATACCTGGAGAAAAAGGAAAAACAAGGAGATTTATGAACTCTTAAAAGAACCAGATATAGTCCTCAGTATTAAGCTGGGCCGTCTTAGATGGGCCGGTCATGTAGCCCGTATGATGGAAGCAGAGTTGCCGAAGAAATTGTTAACCGAGCCCATTTATGGTACAAGAAGACGAGGACGACTCCGACTTTGATGAAGAGACGGAGTTACATCCGATGCCAGAAATCTTCTGGGCACAGGAAACTGGATGGCAGCCGCACAGAACCGCGACGAGTGGCGGAAGCTGCTGGTGGAGGCCAAGACCCGTCAACGGGTTGTAGAGCCGCATTAAGTAAGTAAGTATTTAAAGATCTACAAGAATGAGATAAAAATAAAAATTGATCGGAAAGTTAATAAAACGCTTGTTTTCACTTTGCACAAACCTTACCAGCATAACCAGCAATTCCCAAATAATAAAACTATGTTTTGACAGTGCAAATATTAATAAAAATCTCAGAATTTTAAACAAAAGTAGTACCATGAGCATTATCAACAAGTATATGGAATTATATAAAGAAAATTTAGTTAAAAAAAAAAAAAAAAAAGCTGTCTGTTTCTAGCTTGCTTGCGAAACTGTACTAGTAGGCCTTGCATTCTATATCTATAATTCAATAGTCTCTTCCTAAAAACTTGTTTACTAAAATATTGGTTTTCCATTTTAAAAAAACGAATCTTTAAAAACCACCATTTGCAAGGTTTAGTTTATATTTTTCCTTAGACTATGAAGTAAGTAATTACCTGAATCCATCAATGAAGATTAATAATAATTATTTATTGATACTCAATCATAGTAATAATAGAGGAAAGTGCCCCATAATGGGATGGTTGCCTAATATGGGATATGAAGTTTCTGGAAATAGTTTGTACTGCAACCCTGCTTTAATTCTATAAAATAATATTCTATAAATAATAATATTTATAAATATTATTTTAATATTATAAATAATTATTATTATTATTATATTATAAATAATAATATTCTATAAAATAAAATTGAAGATTAAGGTCGCATTGGCACATATCCTTCTCACATTGTTATACATTCGCATCCTGTTAGATTATATCCAGTGAATTGTTATTTTAGTGTTCAAAATCTTTTTTCGTGATTATTTCGACCTGATATTTCAGTCCTCAAGTTAAGTCGGATTCCCGTAATCATTGTTTTATCTTAAATGTTGAAAAATGCATTACAATATTTGCTAATTGCTTTCTTTTTTTTTTATTACATACTGAAGCACACGAACCTCTAAAAAAAAAGAAGCCACATCCCCTAACATGGGATACCCATTACTTCCTATTATGGGATATCCCATATTGAGGTTCTATTTTATCACTGAAATAAAAATAGTCATTAATACATTAAAATGATTGTAATGGAATATTACTTTAAACACTGAGTTTTTAGAAACGTGTATTTTTTTAGATAAAAATTTAGAAAATGAAGAAACTAAAATTAAATGTTCCATGCCATGAGAGCTGTATTGAAAGCTCCTCATCATCCACTAATTTTTTTTTTAATTTGTGCAAAAAATCTTTCAAATAAAGGTCTTGCCTCTTATAATATTTGAATATTATTTGAAAATGATAAAAAAAATTTGATTTTTTTTTGTAACATAATAAATATGTATTTATTTACAATATTTATTTTTTTGAATATCTTCTGTATAATTACAGAATATATAAAAATACTTTCCTTCCGAAACTTACGTATGGTAGTGAATGAACCCTCACCACAAAACACAAAAGTCAGATCCAAGCAATGGAGATGAGGTACCTCAGAAAAATCGAGGGAAAGACAAGGCGGGACCGTGTGAGGAACACTACGATCAGAGCGAGCCTGGATGTCAGGCCAGCAGAGGATATTCTAGAAGAACATCGCCTGAGGTGGTTCGGACACGTGTCTCGAATGACGGAGAATCGCATTCCTCGAGCAACATACGAGGCTATCGCCGATGGAAGGAGACCGCAAGGAAGACCTAGGAAGACATGGAATGAAGGACTGAAGGAGGCCTTTGACAGGAGAGGTCTGGACTGGAGGAGAAGGAGACAGTTGGTTCTGGACCGGGATACATGGATCAGGCTGTATCGAAAGGCACCTCACACTGCGCTGCGGTAGAAGAGGGATGATCAAGAAGAATAAGAATATCTTCTGTATAATTAACAAATTTTCCTTTATATATTTCATTTTATATCATGGTCCCTTATACAGGATATGTATCCCATATTAAGAGCCTATTTTCAAAAGATACAAATTTTACTTTTCTCACATTAATCATGATTACAAATTTCAAAAAGGAGATATGGGATGTTTTTCATTTTTGATGTTGTCTACTACTACTGCTAAATGTATAACAACATTTTTTGAATCGTCTAAGAAATTTAGAGCCAACCATTAAAATATTACAAAAAAGTATCCCATAATAGGGCACTTTCCCCTAAAGTTTATATTTTCCCTTGGACTATGAAGTAAGTAATTACTTGAATCCATGAATGAAGATTAATAATAATTATTTATTGATACTCACTTTTTTTTTATTAACAACTTTTACAACTTATGCCATATGTCCCCAAGAATAATAGTTGGCCACCTTCCTCTGTCTTCCCAGTCTCCCTCACGCAGTCCCCTGTTCATCATTGCTTCTTCGATGTTCTCCATCCAGTGTCTCCTTGGGCGACCCCTCTTCCTTCTCCTTTCTGGTCTCCATTTCAACATTCTTTTTGGCCAACTATTCATTTCCGTCCTCATAACATGGCCATACTATTTTAGCCTCATTGTTTCTATTGTATAGAGGATGTTTTCCATTTGATTGACTCGCTGTCTAATCTCTAAATTTGGTACTTTTTGAAGACGGGAGACCCCACATGATCGCCTCCAGAAGTCCATTTCCAGTGCTAAGAGTCTCTTTGATTGACTCTCCTTAGTCGTCCATGATTCGGCTGCATAAAGAGTGACACTTTCAAGGAACGATTTATATATTATTTTTTTGGTTCTCAAGGACACTGTCTTGCTCCATAACACCGAGTTCAAGAGTCTAATTACGATCTTTCCATCGCTTATACTTCGTTCGATTTCCGTATCAGCTGTTCCTACAGCGTTCACCCAGCTCCCTAGATATTTAAATTGCGCTTCGGGATTCAGGATCCATGAATCTATATCAAGACATTCATGATACTCACTCATAGTAATAATAAATGTTCAGATCCAAAAAAAAACTTGAACCATAAAATATTATTTCTTAACCATTACAAGTTCATCTGTCTGTATATAAAAAAAAAGATGTCTTCGTAGAGCTTCATAATATTCCTTGTTAGCGCGGTAAATGAAGCCGGAGGGTAACGGATGGTTGAGCTGAAGCCATTTTCAGTAATTTTCCTCGGGCTTTCTTTTTTCATCCAACCTCACTACTCCCACTCCTTATGAATAAATGAATACCGAATGGCGAAGCCTAACTCTTTGATGAGAGTCTAATAGCATTGGACAGTAGTGGGATGGACGATTGCTCTTCATGTTTAAGCTAAAAAAAATTAATATATTTACAATAATAATAATAATAATAATGCAGTCGATATACAGTAGGACCTCCATTATCCGGGCTTCGATTAACCGGGGATCCAATTGACCGGGGTCCCGAGGAGCCAATTTTTTTTTTATTAAGGTTTTTTTTAATTTGTATTACATTTATTTTGTATGTATAATATTTAAAAAAATGTATACGTAAATATTTAACGATTACACAATGGTTAACTATCTATTATGAAATAAAACAATAAATGGAAAAACACAGAAAGCGAGTATTGTACTCGAATTATGAGATGTTTCCGGTATCTAATACTACAATTCATAATCTAGGAACGGTATTGTTTTCAAGTCTTTCCAGGAAACTCCTACTCTGGTCTGTTTGGCTACAAAAGAAAATATTGTCAGTTGTGATTTAGTCTCGATTTAAATACATACGAAGTAGCAAAATGTCAGAAAAAAGAAAACGTGTCGTTTTAACGCTTGGAGAGAAATTAACGATTATAAACAGATTAGAAAAGGGTGAAAGTGTTAAAAAATTGTCCGGTGAACTAGGAATCGGCGAACAAACTGTACGGGATATTTTGAAGAAGAAAAAAGACATTTTTGTCTTCGTAACGTCGTCGGCCCATAATATATAAAAACATAGACTTACTTTTTTTGTTATTTTTGAATATTATAATTTAATTTATATAAAACGTTCGTTAATAAAAGTGATTATACCTTACAAGTGATTTTTTAACCTTTTTTTCTATCACATTAAGTCAATAAAATGTTTTAATTCGATTATCCGGGGTTTCCGATTATCCGTGGACCCCCATACCCATCATTACCCCGTATAATGGAGGTTCTATTGTATATAACATTTTCTAATTAATCGATTGTTTTTGTTTTCACTTCATTGTTCTCCTACTCTATTCAAAACATAACATTCGGTGTTGCTGTATCCTACAATTTCGTAAAATATGTACAAATTCGTAAAATTCGTAAAAATCGTAAAAGGAATACTATGAAATAATAAATACATTTAAATACGTATTTTATGCAGCGATGCTATTATTGATTACAAGGGATCGGGTTTTACCATATCCTCTATTATCGGCACACCAGGCGCGTGTAGCTAGCTACCTTTTGCCTGCTCAACATTCTCCAGCCAACTCCCTCTACTTCTTTCATCGGCAGCAGAGATCTTCAGTTGCCGTAGGTCCTGGATCACTCCACCCCTTCCATCAGCTCTTCTGCCTAACCCGAGGGCGCACTCCATTCGGAACATTCGTGTACACCCTATTGGCCACTCTCTCCAGTGGCCACTCTCTCGCTGTTTTTTTCCCCCGTTGTATGTGAGCTGCGTTGAAAAGCTTTATAAAAGATACCTTAAATTATTCATACCCAATCAGTGAAAGCCTATAATCATTCCTATTTAGCACCCCCACCCCTCTCATAGAATACAATAGTAATCCCATCCAACTGAGACAGTTGCGGCAGTTATTACTATGTATGACAGATGGGTAAATATAATTTTTCATCAATTTATAGCAAATAACCTTTCTAAACACAACCAAAGATAATTTTATTTACGAGTTTTTTATATCTTGAAATGACGCCTCCAGCAACAAGTTTTTTTATTTACACCCTTAAAAATATTTTTATTCTAAATCACCGTAAGAACAATCTCAAAGTATGATGCATGGTAGGTACAAAATACAAAAAAGCTAAATGTTATAAAAGAAAAAATTTCTATGTTATTGTTATAAAATTATAAATTAATAATTTATGTAAATGTACTTACAGGCTTGAAAATGTCTCTAGAAGCCGAAACGTCAAAATAAATTTTACTATTGTTTTTTGGTGAATATTGGCCTTTTTTTATTTATCGAAATGTATTTCAGCCTTTGTATTTTGATTACGAAGAAAAACAGAGTTCTTAAAGGAGCCGAAACAATTCGCTGTTTTTCTTATGTCTCTATTGACCATTCCCACATACGGGTCAGAGAATTCTCCTCAATGTAGCCCTTTCAAATCTGTCCAGCAGGTTGATATCATTTTTCTTGAGGGTCCAAGTTTCCCCATTATATGTGACTACTGGTCTATTAATGGTTTTGTACAATATAAACTTCGTGGCACGGCTTAAAAGCTTGATTCTGAGTATTTTTGAGATGGCAAAATATGCTCTTTTGCCTGCTCATATTTTACTTCTGACCTCTTCTTCCTCAAGAGGTTTTCATTGATAATAGAACCCAGGTATCAAAAGCTTTTGACCGATTCAATGATATGTCATGTCATACTTATTCTGCTTCTGAGATTGCCGTTTTTTGGAGACTATCATGATCTTGGTTTTTTCCTCATTAATATGTAGTCATTAATATCTCCTTTGCCTTAATATCCAAAGCTTCAAAGGTAGTCCGTATGCTGTGGAGAAGTCTTCCAAAGTTGACGACGTATCTGCAAATGGTAGAACGTGGGTTCGAGGGTGGTGTTAGGGTAAATGTATCCCACCGGTTGTAATTTGTTTCATCGTTGTATAAAATCGATGATAGAGTTTGTTTTTTTATAAATATTAGCCTTGTAACAGTAGGGAGAAGATTGAAAACCTCTGAGTTTTTTTTTCATTAATCGAGTAGGGAGTAGGATAATGAAAAAAAAAATTGATGGATATTGGATTTAAATTGAAACGAATGTTCTGGATCCGGGAAGAATAACTTTATTACCAGGAACAGAACTGCACTCACTGTGGCTTAAAACGAATAGACTATTTTATCCTGCGAAACCTTTCCACGTGCAGTTAATCAGGAAACTCAACTGAAAATAATATCTGTATTTTTTTTTCTCTGATGTATTGCTTCCTCATACTAGTTACATTTTTCAATATACTATAGAATGTACCAAGAAAAAAAAAATATATATATATGTATATATATATATATACATATATATATATATATATATATATATATATATATATATATATAAGCATTTAATAAATTAAAAAAAATAAACATATAAGCGTATAACATATATAAGCATTTCTTAAAATCAAATTTAGAATAAAAAAATGAGGGAAGTACAAGAGCAGTTTCTTAGTTATCAACTTGTTTTAATAGTTTGTTAGAGCATACCTTATGTTATATATGTCATATGTTTTTTCAATAAGTAAATATTTTGAGCGAAAATTAAATGATTATTTTCATGTTTTTTTTTCACAATAACTTCTTAAATGAATTAGGAACCCAAAAAAGTTTGTAATGGGACCGCCTCGTGGAAATAATCTACAAGATGCAAAAGGTTTCGTTCCAATTGGTCCGTCTATCTCGGAGTAATTGGGGAACACATATAGATAGAACATGCACAAGTATATATGAGGCGTTTGGTTTCAAAACCAGGTACATCCATTTTCAACATTTTTTCAAGATTAATCCAAAAGGGATCAATTGGAACCGCTTTTGATAAGAAATGGAATCTTTTAGTATTGATTTTCGATGGAGCTAGACGTTTTTGAAACAAACACATTTTTTTTTTACCATGAAAAACTTGAAAACAATGAAGAAAAAATTATTTAAAAAAAAAAAACATTTTATAAAAAAAAAATTAAACCGACAAAACCTAGGAAACAGTAAAAATAAATGCACTGAAAAGTATGAAATAAATACCTTCTGATTTTTATGAATACACAGCAAAATTTAAAATGGTATAAAAAGCGGAGAAATGCATGAACAAACTAATATTGAAATTATTTCATAACTGGCATGCCCCTTATATTTTTTCGAGCCACATTTGAGCTTAGATAGCAGATTTCCGTCTTCTCAAAATAAATGATTTGTCACTGACAGCCTTTCTAATTTATTCTAGTTGCAGAAACCAAATTAGCAACCTATAGTAGTAATCCGGAAAACATAACAGAAGTGTCGCTCCATGAAGAATCGGCACAAGATTTCATGATTACATCGTATATTAATATGACCGAGTGATTCCGGAAGAAGACAGAGGTTCCTGAATGTTAAGGCCCCCAAATCAGCTGAAAATAAGCTTTTCCAGGAATTATTTTATTCCTTTTTAACGTGCATAGCGAGTGAAAGTCGGAAATTCTTCGGAAATTCAAAATCTAATTTAAATCAATAATGGCAACGATTTTAAATTTAAACGAACCTTGGGGAACTTGAAGAAGTCTTAAATTCTGCTTTAAAACGGTTATCAATACTAAGTCTTTCTTGGAATTCCACGAATTTCGTGGTTTTATCTTTATGGTGTCCAACCGTCGACTAGATCTAAATTAGGAAGGTTTACTGTTATCGGTGAATATATATATCTATCTAATATATGGTATATACTAATATCGCTACAGAAAACGACAGCGATATTATATTTTGCGGATATTAAATATCTTTATTGAAATCTACTGTAGAAAAATTAGTTAAGGTTATGTATACGTTGGTTCCAACAAGCACTTAAAACACGTCGAAAACCAACAGACTGCTCATGTTCTCCCCCACTCTTTTAATTCCAAATGTGATTGGTTAGTTTTCCCACATGATTCATCCAGCATTAAAACAATATTGAGATTTGTTAGTTACCAATGAGTTTACTAGCTTGTTGGAGCATACTTTATGTTATATATGCCATATGTTTTTCCAATAAGTAAAAATTTTTAGTGGTAATTAAATATTTATTTTCATGTTTTTTTCCGAATAACTTCTTAAATAAATTAAGAACCCAAAAAAGGTTTTAATGGGACCAACTTGGGAAAATACTCTACAAGATGCAAAAGGTTTCGTTCCAATTGGTCCATACATCTCGGAGTATTCGGTGGACATTCATAGAAAAAAAAAAAGAAAAAAAAAAAAAGAAAAAAAAAAGGCGCTTACGTATCGAATTGAGTAACCTCCTCTTTCGATCGAAGTCGGTTAAAAAATGGATGTAGCTGGTTTTGAAACCAAACGCCTCATATAGTATATTTTTATGAGAATTTGGTTCTTTTTTCTGTTTGTAAGAAATGTTTATCGTTCCAAATCATTTTTTAAAAATGACCAAGATTATGTAAATATTTTGGTAGTATGTATGTATGTAGTATTTGGTAGTAGTATGGTAGTATTTTTTGGTACCTTGAAAACTTCAAATATGGACCCTTCTAATTGAAAATTCACAACAAATTATTAGTGTTCAAGATTATCATGAAAAATAAATTTTTAACAAATTTTACACGTCCTATCTTGATTAAACAAATGTAACGATATATATGAAATTAAAAAGTGGGGCTAAATTATTTTTCATTTTTGACCCCTTGGGGTCAATAAAAAAAAAAAAAAAAAAAAAAAAAAAAAAAAAAAAAAAAAAAATAGGGCCCCAGAAGTATAATATTTCTAATTTATCATTTAATTTTAATATTATCATATATGTTGACATATGTTAACATTGAAATAGAAAGGAACGCTAATAAATCATTTATCTACCCTTGGGTAGAAATGGGTTAATAAATGATAATGATAAATTGTAAAAGGAAAAGCCATGAAGTAAGAGGAGATGCCGGGGCTTAAATCAACAGGTGAACAAGACAAGAAAAATGGAAATTAAAAAAAAAAAAAAATCAGAAGTGTATAATCGGCTCCGAAGGTGGGTGGCTGGCTTCATCATTTTAAAGGGATTTGACCATAGCCTCTAGTTAGTGACTTGCGTAAAGATCAGAAATTCCATTAAAAAAAAAAAAAAAAATGATCTGGGATAAAGGGAGCTTAAGGATGGAATAAGAAACAAGATTTGGAAGAGACCAGGGAAAATAAATTAAATCCATCAGGGAAAAGAGGGTATTATGTACAAGGAACCTTACTTCGGAAAACGAAAAGGATGAATACCAAGAATGGTTTGATTATTCCAGGATTTACTGAATAGATCCCTGTCCACAGTTATTTCCTAACCCTCCCAAAAAAATCAACTTAGCAACGGCGGCTCCTGGGATCTGGCTTTTATATTAGCCAAACCCCATCGCGTTCTTTTCAGTATAAAAATGCTTTGATTTATTTAATCCTTTTATGTCTTCTATCCCCGCATTCCTCCCACCTCCCCGACCCTATATACTTAAGCACTATGATTGGTAACACAAAATACAATGTATGTAGTGGCGATAATATATTTTTATGGAGTCATTAATTAATTATAAGTCATTTAATTTATAATTATGCGCCGGATCTTTTTTCTCGTGGATTCAGGCCATTTGAGAATAATTTTTCATGACGATGACGATTCCTAAATATATCAAGCAGTTCCCGCATTTTCCACACGCTAGACACCTGTAAATCCCAGCTTTCTACTGCCGAAAATGAATTTTTTTAGTCATTGGAACTTAGGTTTTTATATATATATTAAATATATATACACATATACACACACATATATATATATATATATATATGTGTGTGTGTGTGTGTGTGTGTGTGTGTGTGTGTGTGTGTGTGTGTGTGTGTGTGTGTGTGTGTGTTATAATAGGTTTGTTGAGGTTCAGTCAATAATAAACAATGGCAACAACAAATATAATGTGTTTTTTTTGTAACATAATAAATATGTATTTATTTATTACATATATATATTTGTTCTCCCCCTTCCTCGCCTCCTAGGCTATACGGGGTTTACCGGCCAAGGGAGAAGGTGGGGGATTAATGCCCAGTAATATTATTAAATATCCCCTGGCTCCGGATTTTGAACTTGCTATCTTCGGGTTTCCGATCATACGTTGCCATGGGTATTTACAACATATTTTTTTGTGAATGTCTTGTGTTTAATAAACCAATTTTCCTTTATATATTTCAGTTTATATCATGGTCTCTAATACGGGATATGTATCCCATATTAGGACACCCCCCCCCCCATCCCATATTAAGAGCCTATTTTCATAAAGTACAAATTTGACTTATTTCACATAAACCATGATTACAAAGTTCAAAAAGGAGATGTGGGATGTTTTCAATTTTTGATGCGTTCTATTACTACTGCTAAATGTATAACAACATTTTTTGAATCGTCTAAGCAATTTAGAGTCAACCAATTAAATATCTAAAAAATCTGGTGCATGCGCGCAACACACAACTTTCACTTACCAACTTACTTAGATTAGAAATTAATGTGATTTGTTAATTGCCACTACCTGAAGTTACACATTTTTCCTCATTCATTTCTTATTTTTGTTTACATTTTCTCAAAAAAAAAAATACAATTTTTTTTTATTATTGATTAAAAGTATTTACTTGTGATAATTCGGCAATGCCAGCATACTACTCCAAGTCTATTCTCTATTTACTTAAGAAATATTCTCAATTTACTTGTTGAATATTTCATTTAGTTACTATGAAACTAATAATTTCCATTAAATGAACAGAACGGCTTTTATTATAAACAATGGTCTGTCATTAAAGGCGTACTCCGCATGCGTGGGCTCAACGTGTTTTATGAGTTGACTGAATATTTTTCTTTTTTTCTCCTCTCTATGTTTACTTGATTTTTATCATATCTCATATTTAGCCATTTCTTATTTTTAGGCGAAACGAGAGACAGATAATTTACTATATATTTCATATATAGGTAAGTGAAAGTAAAAAAACTATCCCATAATAGGGCACTTTCCCCTATATATATATATATATATATATATATATATATATATATATATATATATATGTATATGCATATATACTTTTTTAGATGTAAAATATGAAACACATTTGAGTTTGGATATTTTCGAAATAGATTAGCAATTACTCTTCTTTTCTAAAATAGTCCACTTTATACCAGTGTTAAAGAGAAATTTTATATTTTGTTTAACTAAAGTAAGTTTAGTATTATCAACAATCCAGTTCCTAACTAAATAGACTATTAAGAGTAAACTTTTGCCACCACACAGAAAATTCTATATTACAATACATGCTCTGAACTCCAATAGTTGCTAACCACGTGTGCGGCACGAGTTATTACGAACAATTGATCTTAAACTACTTCAGGACAATATGTTTCAACAGTTTTAGTCATCATTTTACATAAAATGTCTCTTATATTCCTAGAATTCAGAATGTATTTTTGCTTTAGTTGTAAATCGAATCTGTAATAGGCATACCAGACATATCAAACGTATTCAAGCGAACTTCCTATGAGATTTGGAGAAAAAAAATTGTATCGTTAATATAAATTCAAATTAGATGCATAAAAACAAATAAAACTAAAAACTGGGTATTTGATGTATCTATATGCCCTCGAAATGACAGCAATAATTTTATCAAAATCGATCAAACGTAGGGGGCAGTTTATTTCAAAACATTTCTTTCTCCGTTTGTACGTTTTTTTTCTCAAACATAGCTTTAACGATTTTGATTAAACTCGTCATGTTTAATGAGAATCAAGTTTTCTTTAATATTAGGTAAGCTTCATCATTACTAAAATGTCCTGAGGGGGCTTAAATGTGGAAGGGGCCTTTTTTGTTTTCCTATAAAGTACCTTTGATTTTGTTTACATCGAGATATTATCTGTCTCTCGTTTCGCCTAAACATAAGAGATGGCTAAATATGAAATATGAAAAAAATCAAGTAAACATATACAGGAGAAAAAAAAGAATAATATTCCGTCAACTCATAAAACACGTTGAGCCCACTTATACGCAGTAGGTGACAGACGATTGTTTATAATTAAAGATGTTGTCTTAAATGAAAATTATTTTTAGTTTATTATATATTATACAAGCTAGGGTGCCCGGCTTCGCTCCGGTAGTTGTGTGGTAGTTATAATAACAGAAAAACTTTAAAATTAAAGGAAATAGGGAACAAAATCAGCACCTTCTTGAAAATTCGGTTTTAACTTGGTATCAATATTCTGCAGACTTGAGATATGCAGAGTCCGCCCAAATAAGGAACCCTGTATAATTTAAGGGAGTTGAAAATGGTAAATGAACAATTAATTTTGCTGCAACTTTGTTGAGTTATGCATCGTTTTTGATGGTTTCTGTGATTCTGAATCCTATAAGCCCATTCCAAGTAGTCAGCAGATAATAAGTTATTAGATTATAGTTGAAAAATCTGGTATCTCAGTTAAAAAAATTATATTTTGAGTAAAACTTAAGCGCCGACTACATGATGGTCCTATTTGATCCAGAAGTATAGAAACTACCGAAGATTCATGGAAACTTTTTTTTAAGACCTTTCTTCCATTTCAACCTCCCTTAGGATATCCCCCCGTAATTTGAACAGTTTCTGCATATCTCGAATCTTACTACTATTACAAAGTGAAAACCAAAATTTCTTGAAGGCACAATTTTTTCATCATATTTATTTTTATCTTGAACTATTAGGGATGATAAAATCTTGAATGCTGTTATAGGAGTTAGTCGTTTTGTCAACTCGAATGCTCATCATACATAGTAACCAAACCAACTTCTTTTTCATAAATACAATAAGAACACTTCAAACTTTTTATTTTCGATTTATATTCAGTCAATCCATCTCTTTTTTATGTCTGATTTTATTCTCTAACTGTACTACTAAGAAATGTTCACTCATATTGCATTAAATTTACTTAAGTATATATTATTTATAGATTAAATGTAATGTGCTAATCATATATTAGCCTTCTTATGAGAAAACTAATTTTTTAAGGTTTTCCAATAGATTGCAGAGATATAGAATCATTATTTTATTTTGAAAGCGTAGGATAAATCAAGGTGAATAGATACCTTTGGGATAAAATATTATCGCTGAATTTTTTAGTAATTTAAAAAGAACAGCTGAAAAAATATATAACCTTTACAAACTGAACTGAATGAATGAACAATAAACATTGAGTGAAACGCACCCTAGCGCTTCCTGGTAGCCTGCAGCTCGAACTAAATTTTTCATTCATAAACTCGTATCTCAATCTCAGAGAGGCTAATTAAATGGTGCGAGAGGCTTAAAATTCCAGTCCTTTTCTCTTCAATTTCACCCTCTTAAGAGAAAAACGGAAACCTTCTCCGTTAGGGGTTATATGGCTAAACAACGACATAACTTCCTTAATCCTACGAGGAGTCGTTTTTGAGCCTTTTCGGCACGCACATTGTACACTTTGCTTTATAATATATATTGATTAGTTTTCAACAAATAAATAGAGAATTATAAAATCAGACGACTTGGAGTATTAGGCTTGTATTGCCGAATTATCATTGGTAAAAACTTTTATTTAATAATAAAAAAATTTAATGTACGTTAAATTTCTACGTCAATTACGAATCTAAGTAAGTTGGTAAGTGAAAGTTGTGTGTTCCGCGCATCGAACCAGATTTTATTCTTTTGTTTTAGATACCTTTAAAAAAAACTATCCTCTGGGGGTTCCTTTAAAGAGTTAAATTCCGGAGCTCGGATCTGGCTTTGTCACCGTGGGTATAGTTAGCAACCTTTTCTAGTCGTTGGGAAAGGGTGAGGGGGGGAGGGGGGGGGGGGGAGGGGAGGGAGGGGGGGAGGGGGGATAGGGCCCTGGCAGATTTATTTCACGAGGCAGTCACTAAATAAAGTTCAACCGACCGGGGCGAAAATCGACCAGCAACGAGATTTGCCTTCCAATAGTCTAGTATAACGCAGATCTAAAAGACAGATCCGTACGTTCTGTGCTACTAAAATAGGTACAATATGGTAGGTCATGTTATTATTCATTTTTAAATCAATAAACATGTAAATTAACAAACAAATATATATATATATATATATATATATATATATATATATATATATATATATATATATATATATATATATATATATATATATATATATATATATACTAGCTGTATATCCCGGTTTCACCCGGGGAATTTAATTTTTCTAATAAACTTGAACAAATTTAAAGTGAGATCATAACGATTTTTATAACAATAAATAATATACCCAGAGACTGGCTGAAGTTAAGAAATTTTAATATGGACAGGTTTTCGCACCTAGTAAGAAAGATCCACTGAGCGAAATTTGGGGAATTTAGGACAAACGGTATGGATTTTCATTAAGAAAAAACAAACTAACAGAAATTCATCTTTAAGCTGTATAACCCGGTTTGATCGGGAAATTTCATTTTTCTAATGAAACGGTTGATTTCGTAAAAAAAACATTGTAAAGTGAGTTCATTACGATTTCTATAACAATAAAGAATATCAGCTGAAGATCGGCTGAAGTTATGCAATTTTAATATGGACAGGTGTTCGCACCTGGTATGAAAGAACTACTGACGAAATTTGGAGAATTTAGGATAAACGGTATGGATTTCTATAAAGAACAAACAAACAAACAGAAATATTGGCCTGCAGTTTCAGCTTCTCGCAAATCGGCTTGCCTAAGCCTTTGTGGCGCAAAGCGGGCCTCGTATTCCTGGGCAGACTCAGTTTCCCGCGATTCTGCGTATCTAACTAAGCTTCTGTTCTTCAATCCGATTTTGATGTTCGCCGAGAGGTTCAGCTGCTCGTATTTGACGTTGTTTTTTAGCTTTTGACCTCACTACTCCTATTGAAGCTCGCTTCTTAGGAACAGTTTTCACTTTTTTGATTGTCGAATCGTTCCTGTTAATATAATCCCGAAAGGGCTGATACCACTGTTACTCCAAGTACTAGAGTCTTTCAAGTATTTTTTTCACCACACAATATTTAATACTAAGATTAGACAAACTTGAAGAATTCGTCATTCCAGAGTATGCCAATTAACCCCCTATTTGGGGCAGGTTGGCCTAGAAGGTAGGGTTGTTATAGCCATCTCATTCAAATACTGCCTGACACATATTATGGTTATTAAAAGCTGCACGCACTATAATGGTATGATTATTTTTCGGTTTTAACCAGCTTTTAAGGGAAAATAGAATGACAATAGAATAAGATAAAAGTTTGCACTGTCCTCACTTTCTGCATAAGAAAAATTGCTCTCATCCTCCTTGCTGGAACTAAAGACAATTGATAGTTTCACCTTCGTATACGTTAGCTTGCTTTTGTGAATTGCTACGGCGCAAACAAACCCCAGTTGAAGAGAGCCAACTAACCCCACAGGAGAGATCAAATGAAAGATGACTGCCAGGACATGGGAGAACAATCAAAAAAGAAACTGGCTAGTCGAAAGGTTAGGTTTTTCAATGGATTTAGGGGCTATGTGAACAGAATCGGAGTCAAATGTTTTGCCATTCCTTTAAACCAAATTTACTGACACATACAAAAATTTACTTACATGTTGTAAAATCAATCAATGAAGCACACTCTTCTCTACACTGTTAGCATCGGATTGAAAACTCAGGAAAAGACTCCCCAGGTCGTGCTGATGACATGGTACAATGGTGAGGCCTTCACAACAGGTGTGACCGAAAGCCAATGGCCAACCTGGCCTCCATGCCAACCAACCCCGCTCTCCCCTACCTTTTTTTAATATTTGAATTTTCCAATATTTTCGGAATACAACCTTACGAGAAACTTTAAGTAGTTCAATATTAAGTGTTTAGCAAGCACGAAGGATAATACTTAAATGTAGATCAAATTATATAGTTTGAAAAAAATATTTATGTGCCTGAGTGTACTGCGTAGTACAAGTGTATGCGCGCACAGGTTATAAATATATGCTTTTTTGTTGCTACTCTATTTTATTTTATTAGACCCTTTGGAGCTTTTTGCGTATTAGAGTTACGAACGTGAACATATTAGTTTTTATACCAGGGAGTAAATCAGTAGTTGCCGTGTGATTCCTTCATATCCCCCCTCCCGCATAGAGAGAAAAAAAAATTACTTATGAATTAATAGGAGTAAACACTAAATATAAAATAGTGGCTACAACTTATTCTTATAAAGTTATTATATTCTTATTAAAGTTACCTTACTCACCCTTAGTTTTGTAAAATTACGAAATTGACAACATATCATTTATTTAACAGCATAAAAAATAAAATTATATTATTATTTTATTTATAATTTGATTGTTTGTTTCTTTAACGTCCCTTTATACTACTAAAGCTAATCGGACGATGATACAGTGGGAGTCCTAAATTTTCCCTATCCAGGTATAATAAGGATAGGGATCTTTAACGAGTGCCTGACATCGTACAGGCTCGGGACCTCCATTTTACGCCCTATCCGAGGGACGGCATAGCCAAGGATTTTTTACTCCCATTAAAAAATCTTAGGGCCACCCCTGGACGCGAACCCGTGACTTTTAGTATGGTAGGTTACTGTGCTAAGCACTACACAAGTTACCCATATTTATAATTTTATTCTAAACTTAATCATATAAATGTTCAAATGTTATGAGTTAATGATGGTGAACTATATCCGACATATTCTCTAGAGTTATAATTATTTTATTAAACTTGAAGATTGTGAATTAAATACAAGTGAGTCTAAACTTTTGACCGGTACTGTACCTCTGGTTGATTATTTTTAATTTTAAACTAGGTACATGCAAGAATATTCCAGGCTGCACAAAGCAATCGCTCTTTCAATCATTACGATATTTGTATTTTCAAAATTAATGACAGAGAAGAACTCAGAAATTTGACTGAAAGAAAAAAAAAATATGCAATGTAAAGTCGAATAACAAATTTCGGATGATTTTGTTTTTCTAAAAATAATAAATTTTTCAAATAAATTCATTTTAGAATTTTTAAAAAACACCACTTTTTATTTTTACTCATGAACATTAACTCATGAAAATTAAATCAATTTTCGGTGACATCACAATCCCTTTTGCGAGAAATGAGGGAAGTTTTATTTTTAAATTGAAAAAAGCTGAAGTTATATTTAAATTTTTTTCAAATTAAATTAATAGAAATTACTGCAAACGGTCAATCCGATTTTGTGATCTCCTTAAAGGATTGGAATATGATGTACGATGGTGACCATTTTGTGTCGTAATATACTAGCCTCTTACAGTTTAGTAGGGATGGGTATCGATGTATGCATCAAACGAAAAAAATCGATGTTTTGAAACATTTAAATACATTGAAACAATGTGTGTTTCTTTCTAATAGATAAAAAACCAATAGAAATTGGTGGAAAAAAAAAACATTTGAGAGATAAGGAATAGGATCTACACGACAAATCTAGATTTTCTTGTTCTGTTACTGATATTCCATTATAATCATATCTGTGAGGAATTTCACCTTGCTACCCCGCCCTGAAATAGTTATTTATTATACAAGTGACGAAAGTAGATCATTTTACAACTCGAGTGAAACGTTTACCCACACGAGCGAAGCGAGTGTGGTAATTTCACGAGAGTTGTAAATTCTACTTTTTTCACGAGTGTAATACTAAATTTTTTCTGTAATCGTGTAATACATGATCAGATCTAACCAGAATATGAACAAAATTAGGATGTTGTGAAGATTATGGTATGTTGTTGGTAGGTTATAAGCATGGTTGTGAAAGGTTATAAGCATAGTTATAAAACAACTAGTATTAATAATAATAATATTTAATCAAAAAGTGTTTTTTGAAGTTTTTCAGTAATATCAAAGATGTCTGTTTAAATTAAAATGATTGTGAAGTAGTGCAGTTATAAAGAAGTGCAGGTTATAAACAAGGAAGGTAATTATTATTATATTTAAATTTTAAAATATATTGATTATTTCCACCAATAATTCATTCACATTTCAATTTATTTTGTTAAAATAAATTCTTACAATGATAAGAAACATTTAAAAGCATTTAATTTCCAACTTCAAATTATTTTTTAATTTATACTTATTACTAATTAAGAAGGCAATTCACTTTCTTCACTCTATTGCAAAATGTTTCACTTTATTCACTCATTTCAGTTTAGTAATGTTACCATTATTCAACGATTACAGAAAAACGTTTTTTTTTTTCCCCCAATGAATTTTCAGAATTCTTTTCAGGTATTAATTTTGAAAGGGGTAATATGTCGGTTAATATTTAATTGTTGATTCTTAATTTGAAAAATATTTTGAAGAATGTAAGAGTGATCGGGGGAAGAAAATGTATTTTATTTCTCTTGTTCCTTCCGACTTAAGGATCAAGCAAAGTAACGATTAAGCAAGGAAAGAAAAGAATGGTGGAAGATATTGAGAGACGGTGAAATGATTGAGAACCACTAACCACCCAATACAGGGAGAGCTGTAGTCGGAGTTAATAGCCGTTTACTAATCCTCTGTTGCCTGTATTAATTAGTCTTCCTAAGCAGATCCTACACGTGGAACAGCATCCTTCTGTTCGGATTATTAGACACATCAACACCAAGCCCCTCTACTACATCCGGCCATTTAAGCAAATCAATCCGGCACTTGAACATCAGCGGAAGTATCAGGGATATATTTGCATTATCATTATACATTATCTACACTAATATGTCCTAATCAAGTCAATCGATGAATTGAAATAAGCGACTAAAAACAAAAAAATTATAATCTAGCTTTTTAGCTAGTAAGTCTGGGCTATATACACTGAAAAAATCCCTCCCGGATTAATAGGGCAAAAGATAAGGCCGATGAACTGAAGACTTCATTACGCGAATTACTTTTCTTTATTTTCAGTACCTATGTTTTTGTGTATTTCAACAATATAATACGCCATAATAAGATTTTTTAATAAAAATAATCTATTTATTTATTTAAAAATAATATAAAATAAAAATATTAAAGAAATATAGTAAGAAGTTTCTCGCTCAAATAAATACTTTCTAAAGTATAGATAATAAAATAATTGATTTCGCTATAGTGCATTTGTGACCAGAACAACCATCCCCCTTCGAACCCGCCGAGCAAATTAAAAGTTAACAAGAGAGATGTAAAGCCGTGGGGAACATATACAATTTTTATAGAAATATTTTATCTTTTTCAATTTCCATCCGTTTCCTGATGCTATGAAACGTGTGCTATATCAAATAAATTATCTATATTGTTCTTAAAGTCCTCCACACGGCGCTTATAAATATCTTGTATTTTATTTTTAGAATTTTTTTGCAACTCCCTCCAAGCATGGTGAAAATCCACAAGTTTTTATACACAGTTAGGTATAACTCTGGTAGGGATTCTAGCTTTTCCCCAAAATTTAAAACATTCCTGAATGACGAGATTAGCGCTTTCACTAACAGTCAAATTAACTTCGCGAATGTTATAAAACAGTACTGCAAGAACTTGAAGATTAGACAGTAACTTTGCGCCTGTTATTTGATAACTTCAAGGTCACCAACTAAGAAAACACATTTTTTATTGCTTCTTAATTCCACTTCCATCTTTTAAATGTTAAACACGTGTTAATCTCGAGAGTAACGGAGACCAAATGACAAATGCCGTGAATACGCACCGCTACTGCCGTGCAACATGTATGAAAATGATTCGATGCAAGTCTGCACGGGTCATCGTACTCCGAATAAGGTAAAAATTTATTTCCGGGTGGTTTAGAGGTAAATGAACAAAACTAAGACCTATACGTTAGAAATTTAAAACTTTAAAAAATAAGGGACACCCTAATGTACATCTACAAAATGCCGTAGAGAGGAGGTCGTGCTGACCCGGCTTAGGATCGGTCATACAAGACTTACACACTCATACTTCAAAAATTGCAATGGTACCATCTCAATACAACAAATCTTCCAGGAATGGCCATACTACACATCAAAACTAAATAGATATGGATTGAAATGTTACCTGAAATAGAACAAGTTCTTAAGGATGATAATAAGAAAATAGAATTCGCTTTCCAATGTTTAAAATTTTTCAACATACTAAAGGGAAAATGACATATATGATCATCTGGAAAAAAATATTGGTTAATAAAAAAAAGTAGGGGAGAGCGGGGTTGGTTGGCATAGGGGGTACGTTGGCCATTGGCTTATAGTTTCCGTCACACCTATTGTGAAGGCCCCACTATTGTACCATGTGACCCGCTCGACCTCGAGAGTCTGGTCCTGAGTTTTCAATCCGATTCTAACATTGTAGAGAAGAGCGTGCTTCATTGATTGATTTTACAACATGTAAGTAAACTTTTATATTTCCAGTAAATTTGGTTTAAAGGCATTACAATACATTTGACTCCGATTCTGTTCACATAGCCCCTAAATCCATTGAAAACACTAACCTTTCGACTAGCCAGTTTCTTTTTTGATTGTTCTCCCATGTCCTGGCAGTCATCTTTCATATGATCTCTCCTGTGGGGTTAGTTGGCTCTCTTCAACTGGGGTTTGGTTGCGCCGTAGCAATTCACAAAAGCAAGGTAAACATAAACATATGTGAAACTACCAATTGTCTTTAGTTCCAGCAAGGAGGATGAGAGCAATTTTTCTTATGCAGAAAGTTACGGCAGTCTAAACTTCTATTTTTTATTGTCATTCTATTTTCCCTTAAAAGGTGTTAAAAACCAATTCATAATTATTATTCCATTATGGTGCAGCTTTTAATAACAATAATATCTGTCAGGCAGTACTTGAATTAGGTAACTCAACAATCCCACCTTCTAGGGCAACCAGCCCCACATAGGGGGTTAATTGGCATACTCTGGATTGACGAATTCTTCAATTTTCTATGATCTTAGTATTAAATATTATGTGGTGAAAAAAATACTTAAAGTACTCTAATACTTGGAGTTTACAGTGGTATCAGCCCTATTGGGATTATATTAACAGGAACGACTCAACAATAAATAAACAATAAAAGTGAAAACTGTTGCCAACCAACCCCGCTCTCCCCTATTCATAAGAATATAATAATAAAAAAAAAGAGGAAAAAAAAGTTCACTTGGCTTTGGTGAACAGTTCGGTTTTACGCCATGAAGCTCCAACAAACAAACATCCTCCGTTCATCCTATCTCTCTCTTACCTATCGTGGGAAAAAGTCTGGAAAAACTGATTCCTATACGCCTTTATCCTATCCTAGACTCAAATCATTTAATCCTAGACCACCAATATGGATTTCGAAAATCCCACTCCACTGTGCAGCAATGTCACCTTGTGGTGGACGTTGTTTCGTTTTCTGAAGCGCGGATTGTACTGCGCTGGAGTCTTTCTCGATGGGGACAGGCATTTGATCGAGTCAAGCACCCGAGGCTACTGGACAAACTCCGTAAATTATTAGATTATTCAAAGTAAATCACAATAATGGCTACTCTTCTCATTTCTCCTAGTTAGATGGTGTTCCTCAAGGTAGTATTCTCCTTTACAAAGTTATACAGCTGATTTCCCAACCCATCCCAACATTGCAATTACCACATTTGTTGGTGATATATGCGTGCTATTAGTTGATAATGATCCATTTATTACATCACAAGCTTTGAAACATAGTGTCAAAAACGGAAAATCAAAATTGACCCCAACATATCCATTGAAATTACCTTTACTCTCCGTCATAAACTAACGACCTCCTATTCTAATGTATCCTTCAATAATACCACACTTGCCTCCGTAGAACAGATTCGTTTCTTAGGATTCCACCTCGAAAAACGTCATACTCTGAATCCCCATATAAGATTGAAACGACAAGAAACCGCTCGAAGCTAACCTATACAACGGCACTTACTGGACAAACGCTCAAACCTATACGTCTTATTAAAAGGCTCCTTTACATGACAGTAATAAGGCATACATGGACTTACGGAATTGAGATTTGGGGCTCCACCATCGATTACTCTCGTATCCAATCCATACAAACCAAAATTCTAAATGTTCCTTGTCTTGAAACAAATAAAATAATGCACAAAGACCTTAATATTCCATGTGTCGCCGATTTAGCCCGATCCAGATACCAGTCATTTTAGAATAACTCCTGACCCATCCGAACCTAATCGTATCCACCCTCGCTTCCTCCTCGACTCCAGACAATCCCCAAGGCGTCTGAAAAGAAGATGGCCTAGAGATCTTTTAAGTTAGATAAAATTAGTTGATTGCTATCAATGGATACTTTCTGCATGTTTATTCTGTATATTATTTTTCTTTTTATCACATTTACCTAATGTATTATTCTTAAAAAAAGTTGTACATTTCAACAAATATCAATTTGTGTTCGTCCCAACGTCAATACAAGATCTTAAGGTCAATACGTTAATTACTTGCCTTCTCTTATTAAAAAAATATTTTTTTTAGGCCTGGTGTTTTGAAGTAATTGCTTTTTACGTAGCCGGATAAACATACCCTTATTTGTCCATACCAAACTACCTCTTTTTTTATTTGATCTTATTTATTTATTAGACGAATAGGATCACAATATAATAGAAACAAAAATAAAACATTTTTAAATTATATATATATATATATACTCGAATGGTATTGCCATTTCAACCAAATAAGTAAAGTGGAAGAGGGAAGTAAAATGTTTTCCCGGTCAGTATTGGGAAGAGGAAAATTAATGAGGGAACTTTTAGCGAAGAGTATAGAAGTCAAACAGAGGGAACCGAGAAATGCTCATTGTTCGGTTAAACCGCAAAAACCAGTCTATTATTCCGCAAATGTACTAGCGTTAAAACCGCCCATGGCTACTGGTTATTTTCGCTCGAAAGTGGGTAGTTTTAGAAATGAAAACAATAAACATAACACTGCTATTGCTTGTTTTCTAGTCGAATGATCACCAGGTTTTCTAATACACGTTAGTTCATAAAAAAAAAAAAAAAAAAAAAAATAAATATATAGGGTAACTGTACCAATAGTTGACAGTTTAAGAAAAAAAATTATATTATTGACACTGTTTACCAATATATTGATGTTAGCATAATCTTTGTTATAAATTTAGTTAGGCCAATCCCTCTAGAAAACTAGGAATACAATATCCTATCGTCTACATTTACGGTTTTTATAAAAAATGGTTTCTTAGAAACTTCTAAAATGAACCCATAGTTGACACATCAAAATGTCAAGGTTTGGAAAGTTTACATTTTTGGTTTTAAAGTTGACTTATGCATATTTTTTTTATTTATAAACTAGTAAATTCACAATGTAAACAAAATAAAATTTCCAGAATTTAATTATTTTATTCACAAAAAGCTTAAATGAGACTAAAAAACAAAACAAAACATACTTAAACGAAAAATGAGATTAAGTATGATAAGTAGATTTTAGTAATGGCCAAAGTTTCGTTTTTTTAATGTAGGGTTTGCACAATTTTTGACTGAATCCTCTTTCAGTGCTCTTTTAGACAATTAAAGAATGCCACATTCATTGGTTTGATGAAATGTGTAGCACTTTGATAGAATGAGACTAATAGCAAGTATCACATGTTCTTTGCAGAATCGGGAAGTGGGGAGAGTAAGATGAGACGCTTGTCCATATAGGAATAGAATTATTGGCAATGCAATTTCGCTCTCAACGATCCATGGATAGAGCACACTAGCTATAAATCCATAAAATAAGACACCTGTCATCCATACAGACTCAGACTTTCATAAACCACCCCCCCCCCCCGATAGAACACTATTCGCTAATTCTGGTGGTAGTTGACATCGATGTCAACTATAGACATTATGGATTAATATCTGTTCTAATAGTTGACACCTTAATTTAAGCCCTAAAAAATTGTATGAATATATTAAAAAGGACATCAAATGATTCTCATGAACTTAATGAATACCATAGAAGTAATTAAAACATAATTGAACTCAAATCTAAAAAGCATATTTAACTTGGCTTCCATGTTAATGAAACAGGGTAGCAGAAACAAAGTTTTCAGGCAACTAGAAAATTCGCCATTACAACCTCTCACAAATAAGCTTGAGTTGTCATCAAACTAAAGTCGATGGCAGCACAGCTAACTAGTATAACTTGGCAAATTACTGCCAAATTTTGAACCAAAATAATCAACCCTTAATCTTATTATTCACACTTTTTGTGCGAAATGTCAACTATTGGAGCACTGTAAACTTATGGTACAGTTACCATATATATATATATATTGACCTCACTATTCAAATTAATATAGGACCATATTATTCCTTAATCAACCTTACAGTAATTTAAATGTACAATGTTTGGTACTAATTTCAAGATAAGATAGTATTCGGTACTATGTTTGTATTAAATGTAAAATTTCCGCCTATACCGGTATCTTCAGGACATCATTCTATATATATGTAACATGTCAAACAGACGCTTCTTAAAAAGAAGATATTCGCTACCATATCAAAACTAACCAGTGGTATTCTTTGGATAATATTTCAAACATGTTTTTTCAATTTTATAAAAAAATGTTTGGTTATTTTTAATTTTAGGAAGGAAAACAATTTTGGCCACAGATGGCACTATAGCGAGAGGACTCCTCAATTTCGACCGTTCATTCTTCTTGGGCACAATCAGTTCATTACATTCCTCCTCTTCTGTCCCTTTGTTCGCTTTCTTTTGAAATATCTCTTCCTTCTTTAGCGAAATCGTCAATTTCATCGAGGAAAAATTACTTGCGGGGATGCTATAGTAAATTGGGTGGAGGGTATACTTTCTTAAAAAAATCTCCTTCTCTCTAATAATCAATCATGTTCTTAGCATCATCATTAGTAACATCATTATAATTTATATTACGAAATAAAAAAAAAAAATAATATATCAAACTTTCTTTATTATTCATTCATTATGGAGATAAATAAATAAATACAAATAAAGCACGGGCGTAATAATCTAGTTATTTATCGCCCTAAAACTCCCATATTATCCTATCCTATAAATAAAGCGATATTCAGTCCATTAGAAAAGTAATTTAGTAGATAGCTTTCAACTTATTATAAGAGGATAGTAAAGTTTAAATTTTAATTAAAATTGAAAATTAATTAAAAAGAAAATTATATACAATAGTAATTAATTAAAATAAAATTATAATTATGAGGATTGTAGATGATTTAGAATATTGAAGCCAACCCTTCTGAAGTTATGGATCTTTACTATGAAAAAAATATCTATTATTGGCACAAGTACAAACGGCCACTTTCTTCATAACTTTTATAAGTCAAATGTTTTTTTTTGTTCTTTTTTTTTTTTTTCTTGAAGAAATACAAGGAGAATATTTTTCCTTTCACGAAAAGCACAATTAACACATTTATCTATTAATTCTTCATCAAAAGTATCGATTATATCATACATCCTATCAAAATAATTTAATTATTCAATTGATTCTTCCTCGGTAAAATCACTTTTTCTTTTTATTTGAAAATAATAATAAATTTAAAAAAACGAGCAGGAAAAATTATAGTGCTATAAAACTTGGAAAAGATACTTAAACTAATAAATAAATGCTTGCTCGTGTACTAATCGACTAAAGAGGCACTCGTTTCCAGAAGGGATATTAAAGTTTTACGATCTATAAGACAGCACCTAATCAACGTATTTCTATCGATTTATTTTTAAATTATATGGAATGGTGGTTCGCTTATGATAAAAACAGATGTTTATCCGTTTCATTAATAATTTCTTTTTTTAATGGTTTTTAACATTAGGGATAATGAAGACCAAATTTTACCCATAAAATAAAAATATATGGAAAGTAGTTTTTCTATGATTACTTGATCATATAATTATTTATGTCATTTATTACTTTGATACGTTCACGCCGGCGTGGACCACCGGTGGCTCACGCTTGACTGCCTCATTGGCCTCAGTGGTTGAGAATTGAATATTTTCGGAAAAAACCTTGTCAAACCTGATCTGTAAGCCGCAAAAAAATAATAAATTTGATATTAGCATTACCACGATTGAATTTCCAATAAAATTTATACGTTCGAGCCCCGCTTAACCGGCTATTCGGATTAACCGGCAGTGTAAGGAAAATAGAAAAAAAATTATACATCAATTTTCGACTCGAAATCGGCTAGTTTTAATCAATAATTAAACACTTTTCCTGTTTTATGCTAATAATATCCTTGATAGTACATGCAGTATAATTTTATTTTATGAAAACATTCAAGTTAGGTAAAACAAAAAAAAAAAAAAATCATACATAGGAACTATCAATTATTTTTGTCGTTATGTTTTAATTCTTAACTATTAAATATATATCATATTAAAATATAAGATTGGAGTCATCCGACTTTAATATAATTTTGATAGGAGATGGTGGGATAGACTGTTCAATATAGATTTAATAACTGCAACTCTATCTGTGAAAATTCAGATCCCTAATTCACGCTAAATAATAGCTGAACCATTTTTTAATAACAATCTTCTAACAACAACTGGATGCTTAAAAATGAGAAGTGCCGAAGCTTTTAAGTTATCGGAGGTCATGTTAATAAACTTATTATTAATAATTTCCAAATTCATTCTAAAATCACGGTAGGTGAAAAAGTTGATTTATTATCGACCTAATAACGATTCAGACAGACTTTACAAATAATGCTACAGACCTGGTAAGTAAGGCATGATGTTTTACTAAACGATTAGTAATAACCTAATTCGAAGTACAAGCTCCGTAGCGAATAAACTGCACGAAATTGCATAGGTATTTCAAATAAAAAAAAAATCCCACATGTACAGACGCAGGTGGACGCAGCTAGAATATGTTTTAATATTTCCTTGAATGTATCTTCTTCTTAAAAAAATGGATTTTATAACTGCGCTCGGCTGCGCTTGAAAAATAAGGATTACCAAAAAATGTTTGTCTTAATTTTATTGCATTTATTCGGGATTTTATTTCTGGGTTAAAACATAGACCAAATAGCATCATTCTTATGCTAGTGTAATATGTGAGATCGCTTTTCATGATTATGGAGGAAAATCGCTCTAAGAAACAAAAATGCGAGTTTTAAAGATTATTATAGTGTTATAAATTTTCCGTTGAAAAATTAACTTTTTCAATGGTCGATTTTCAAAGGGTCCTAACAAGTTTAAAAATCAGAAAATCTCCGAATAAATTGATGGAATGTGTCAGGTAACTATTCTATTAATTAATAATGAAAAGAAAAAGAATATTCCGATACCTTCAAAAAATAGGTTTTTTCCACCTTTCAACCACTGTGCGGCGTGTACCACTGGTGGCTCACTCTAGAATGCAGCCTCTGCCAAATAACTAGATCTTTGACTAACACTTTGACTGCAGAAAAAAAAATACCTAAGAGGCACGCTCTCGTTTCTACACAATTTTAATATTTAATTCTCTGACAAGAGAACAGTTACTCGATTTGAGGTGACATGGCAGCCAAAGTGTTAAGAAAGAAGAAATCATTTCTATATACCTGGAAATTAAAATAATGAAGATTTAAAGTAAATTTACTTATTTATATTTATATACTTATAAACGTATAAAGATTGATTTTTTTAATATCAATTTAAAAAGAATATAATATCAATTTTTATTTTTTTTTATTCATTCATGTTAGGGCAAAAGGGCTTAAGTCTAAAAACTTTTTTTTTTGTCTCGTCTTCGTAAAATTCACAATTGACTATTATTTATTCGTTATTCATAATTTATTAGTCTCTTTTGAACGTATATAGTTTCATTTATTATTCTGGAATAACGAAATACAATCAGAAAGAATTTATAATGAGTTTCAATAGCTTAGTAAATCGTTGTTTAAGCTTCACATTCCATGAATCCCTTATTAACAAATTAATACCGTATTATAAACATTATTGGTAGGATACTATTTTTTATTGTTTATTTTATTATTGTTGGATTGCCAACACTGCATAATGCCCTGGAATAACTCCCGCCCCATAGAGCGTAAAACGTTAAACAGTCCCGGCGTGAACGAGTTAAATATTATTATAAATGATTTTTGCTAAAAATTATCTCATAAAATTGAGTGAGCTTTTGCCTTATTAAATCCAATTCTTCTCTTTTGGGCCAGAAGATAGTTTCCTAGGGATCATTAGATTATATCTTAGGTAATGTATCATATTGGGTTTGGTGGATCCCAATTAATTAATTCATTTGCGTGAATAAACATCTTAGGTCCGATTAACAGATCTTGGCTCCTTCATCTTATTGCATATTTGTTTTTTTATATCGAACGCTTATTTACTTTTACTTCTTGCAGAAGAACCTAATCAGAAAAAATGGGAGGAACAGAGCTGAACTCGCTGTGTTAGCTATCTACACAAAGCACTACGATGTCCTGATGATAAATTTTCTCAACGCACTGGATTGTCAGACGTCCTACTAGTTATTAGTATTTAAATTTCAAAAATTATATGATTGTTTCGAATACAACCTATATAAATAAAGATGAAATTCTGTTTGTCTGTTTTTTTGTTTGTTCTTTATAGAAATCAATACCGTTTGTAATAAATTCTCCGAATTTCGCTTAGGGGTTCTTTCATACCAGGTGCAAACACCTGATGATATTAAAATTGCATAACTTCAGCCTATCTCTGGGTATATTCTTTATTTTTAGAAAAATCGTTATGATCTCGATTTACATTAGATATTTAACGAAATCAACCGTTGGAGTCGAAAAAAATCTCACTTCTGTCCTAACGAACTTTTCTTGAGCCACGGCTTTTCTCATTTTTTTCCAAATACCCTGGGTGAAACCGGGATATACAGCTAGTTATAAATAAATTAAAAATAAGATTATAGTTGTTATGTTGTTCATTAAATAAAATTTTGTTATTTATTTATTTTATTTACAAAATCTAAGGGTGAGTCTAAACTTTTGACTGGTCCTGTATTCATAAATATCCAGCCAAAAAGTTTCTATATCAAGAACAAAAACAAACTCAATCGATTTGAGGTTTTCCTGTAGCATTGACTGATTAAAGTTGATATCAGATTCTGTCCAATGTAGGTGTATATGTTTGTTTATAAAGGGACCCTGGGATGTACAGTACTGTATATAGGAACAAACAAATGTCCAACTCCCCATTCAATCGCGTGAGTACATGTGTATCTCAAACAAGAAATCCAGTTACATTATTTCTGCTGAATTTTTTAACACCCAAGTCAGAGATTATCCCCCATCAACTGAATAAACCTGTTTCCGCTCAAGTTGAAGTATAGTATGGCAGTAGTATATTTACTTAATGTGTGTTGAAGAGAATAATAAAACTTAAAATAATAACACTGGTCGACAAAATTTAACTTTTTTTCTTTCACAAGAATTAAAATAACAGATTCTAAAAGTATTTTTCGTGCTGAATTCAAATATAATTACAGTTTTTCCCCATCGGGCAGGAGTTTTGTGTGATATTCATTTGAATTTTTTATAATATTCCAAAAAATCCGTAACTAGCTATCTAACTCAAAATTATGACTACTGATTCTGACTTACCTAGAAAGTGGTAGATAGTGATTTTCAGGTATATTTTGCATCTGGAACGTCTCTCATTTTAGTCCAACAGTAGTCAGCCAGCATATTGGAACTCCACTTGCCTTGGTACCTCTTCTCTTTTTATTGTAAAAAAAGAGAGCAGTATTAAAAACACAGCATGTATTTGGGGCCCAGCTCTTATCAAAATCACCAAATTGACAGCCAAAGTAAAGTTTATAGCACTTCTTTACAAGTGGGGTCAAATTTCGCCTCAGAGACTTGAAGGCCAGCTCACCACAAATATAGCAGAAATTATCTGCATGATTTACACAATTTCTTGGCATGATGAAAAAATAAAGCACAGAAATACAACATACACAATACACTTCTAAACAGAAAGGAAGGAAATATTTCACTACTCAACAATCTCACAGTCAGCTCAATACTGACACATCACAATGCCAAAGAGGTCTAAACATGTCTAAACAACAACAATGAACCTGCACAGTCATGTTTTATTGCGCTTCAGCATGACATTGCAAATAATTTCAATAATACAGCTTGAGTAAAATAGCTACATATGAGGTAACGGTTCTTATGACAGGTCAAAGAAAACGCTAAAATCATATTTTGAAAAGTAGCTTTTACAGAAAAACTATGCCTGATGGGAAAATTCTGACTACATATCTGAATTCATGATGGAAAATGCCACTAGATTCACTATTCAGATCTCTTGTGAAAAAAACCTTGTCGACCAGTGTAATTTGTGTTTTAGATAGTAGTCCAGGCAAACCAGTGTAAATTATACTCCAGCCATATCTTCTGGTTACTTCTCTTTTAATTTATCTAAGTACACTTTTAAATACTCTGTTAATTGATATCACAAGTAGGCAAATAATGTTGTACATTTATTATTCTTTCAGGTAAGCTTTTCTGTTTATTTTGCTTATTCTGTTTCTTATTCAAATAATTTCAGAACAAGAACATTAATTCTCGTCGTTTGATATTCTACCTACGAATTAATTTACAACATTATTCAACAAAAGGGATCATGCCTAAATATGATGATAGATTATTTGTAGGGGAGAGCGGGGTTGGTTGGCATAGGGGGTAGGTTGGCCATTGGCTTATAATTTCCGTCACACCTGTTGTGAAGGCCCCACCATGTGACCCGCTCGACCTTGGGAGTCTTGTCCTGAGTTTTCAATCCCATGCTAACAGTGTAGAGCGAATTGTGCTTCATTGATTGATTTTACAACATGTAAGTAAATTTTTATATTTTCAGTAAATTTGGTTTAAAGGCATGGCAAAATATTTGACTCTGATTCTGTTCACATAGCCCCTAACTCCTTTGAAAAACCTAACTTTTTGACTAACCAGTTTCTTGTTTGAATGTTCTCCCCTATCCTGGCAGCCATCTTTCATATGATCTCTCCTGTGGGGTTAGTTGGCTCTCTTCAACTGGGCTTGTTAGCGCAGTGGCAATTCACAAAAGCAAGGTAAACATAAACAAAGGTGAAACTACCAATTGTCTTTAGATCCAGCAAAGAGGATGAGAACAATTTTTCTTATGCAGAAAGTGACGACAGTCTAAACTTCTACCTTCTTCTGTTGTCATTCTATTTTCCCTTAAAAAACCGATTCAAAATTATTATACCATTATAGTGCAGCTTTTAATAACAATAATTTGTGTCAGGCAGTACTTGAATGAGATGGCTAAACAACCCCACCTTCTAGGCCAACCTGCCCCACATAGGGGATCTATCTTAGTATTAAATATTATGCGGTGAAAAAAATACTTAAAGTACTCTAATACTTTAAGTTCACAGTGGTATAAATCCTATTGGGAATATATTAATAGGAATGACTCAACAATAAAAAAAGTGAAAACTGTTGCCAACCAACCCCGCTCTCCCCTACATATTGTTAAGATAACCGAAAAGGATTTCATTATAGTAGTTTTATCAGAGGACAAGGAACTGTGGTGCAAGTTGACGGAGGAGAAAAAAAATTTAAAAGACCACAAGGTACTGTACATTAAATCAACTATTTATAGAGCTATTGCTGCAATAAAACCCATTAATGGTTTATGGCCCATTAATTTAAAAAAAGAATATTTTGATGAGGACAACAATATTAGTTATAAGGGAATTCTCTTAGAGGAAAATTCTGAAGTTTTCCTTGCTCATACTACTCCAGTTCTTCAAAATTCTGAAGAGGAAAAATGTTTAATAAAAAAAATAAAAAAATATGGAGTATAACTGACGCCAGTAAAAAAAAAAAAAAAGAAAGAACAGTGAATGTGGGAAATAATTTATGAAGACCGAAATGCAATATAATAACTTACTAAATTAAATAACATTCTAACAACTTTAAGGAATGAAAATTATTCATGCTTTTTCAGTTAAGGGAGGAGTAAATAAGTATGCTAGAAAAGTGGGGAAATCATTTAATATCAAAGACTGCACAGAGGTGTTGAAGAATGAATTTAATAATAATTTCTGATTAATTAGCACGATGGCGCTAGGGGAGGATTGATATTGATATATAAAAGTAATATTAATAAACAAAAAATTGTAAGACAAATGAGCCTGTATGCTCAAAATCTTATAAAATTGTATATCAATGTTGTTAAATATGCGAAAGATACTAATACAGTAAGCAATTTAAACCAGCATATTTTGATCTATTGTCCACTATATATAATCTAGCTAGATATCATTACCTCCAAATATAAATTGGAAGTTCTATGTAGTAGTACTGAAAATACTTTTGTAAATATTCTCTTTAACAAAAAACCATTGGGAGTAATGGGACAATGCTTACTAATTATCTTAATAATACTGAAGGTCGCGGGTTCGCATCTAATGTCTATGCCGTCCTTCGGATATTGTCAATATATATATTGTCAATGAAGTATTGTTGCTATAACTCCTATATGGTAATGACTATTTGAAGAATTAAAACATATATTTTTTGGTTGTTTATTTCTATTAAATTAAGTTTATTTTCACATTGTTTATGGATATCAAGGAAACTATTTTAGTATTCAGTTTTCAATTCATACACTAAATTTTTGTATTTTAATAAAAGATAGGTGCTATGAAATCGCGGTGCTATGAAATAAAATGCGGTATTCATGACATAAATTATGTAAAATTAGTATTGTAATACGGAGATTATGTAAAAATAATTATCCCTATCAACAACTCGAAATGGAATCCATAAAACGCTTATCGGAACTGCCCCGGAAACACGAGACTTCTTCTGCGATTTTTTTTTTCAAAGCATTGGCGTCCAATCAAAAAGAGAATGTTTGAAATAACGACTCTGTTGGATGCCATCATCACGTTGTCAAAGAGAATAACGTGTTGGAAATGGATGCGATCATAAGGATATCAAAGGAACAAGATTTACATTGATGGTCCTCGTTGAAGACCTTTCTAAAGGTTCTATATTTTAATCCTTCATACGGGTTTCTTTACGCAAACAGTAATAATATGTTATGGAACATACATTAATTATTCTTTGAGTGTAGCTTTGAAATAATTTACAGAAACTAATAAAAAAAGTTCGGCTTGAATCAGTAAGCAACCTTGTATAGCAGTCGTATGAGAATGGGTTTACAGATTGGAAGTGTGTTGTAAATATGTCTAGGCATATTATCCAGAAAATGGAAGCAGGAAAAATGATTTTGCTTACTACATACATAGCTATTATTTCATATAGAATAAGATAATTTAAAAAGCATTTAAACAAAATAATTGGCTAATTGTTTCCAAATAGGATATGTTTCCAAATAAAAATAATTTTAGAAAGACATTTCGGTAATGTTAATGTGAATATAAGGCCACTGTAGGGATATTATCCCGAAGATGGAAGTAGGAATAACTGGGGTGAAGTTACCCCCCCCCCCCTGGGCTGGCAGAGGCCCAACGATTTATACTATCCCCACCCCACCCCCTTCCCTGCTCAAAATGTACACCCATTTTCCCAGGGGTCCACAGTAACTTCCTTGTTAGGGCTCTTGCAAATTCAGCCTATGGCGAATAAGGAACCGTACTAATCCTAACTATACTTTTAAAATAATAGGACTATAACTTTTTTTTTAACTTCATAATATAATTATTTCAAAACATTCTTTTGAAAGTTTTTATAAATCTTTGGATGCAGCGTAAAGAGTCTTAATTTCAAACTAAAACTTGATTTAATTAATTGTTTATTACGACTTTGAATATTTATAAAACTTTGTAGGCGACACCTTGATATATAAATTTAAAAATTCAGGATGTTGCTAACAGTGAAAAGTGCTAAATAAACTAATAAATTTGTGAAGCATCTGCGATGTCATTTGCACATATAATTAAGATATTGTTTTCTAAGTTGGAAATCTTTTCTCAGTCTGCTGGTGTTCCCCGAGGTAGCATCCTAGGTCCATACTCTACACAGTTTATACAGCTTACATTCCAACCCATCCCAATATTGTTATCACCACCTACGCCGATTACACAGCTGTGCTATCAGTTAATAATGACCCAGACCTTGCGTCCCAAACTCTCCAATCCCACATCACAATCCTCGAAGAATGGTGTCAAAACTTGAAAATCGAAATCAATCCCAACAAATCCCATCAAATCACTTTTACACTTCGTCGTAAACCTACGACCTCCTGTCCTGTAGTATCCTTTAATAACAGTCCAATTATCCCTTTCGAACAGATCTGTTACTTAGCACTTCACTTGGACAAACGCCTTACTTGGAATCCTCACAAAAGACTGAAACGACAAGAAACTGCTCGTCGCTTCCGACTACTTCAACACTTACTTGACAAACGCTCGAAACTACCAATTAATTATAAAAGGCTAATTTACATGACATTAATAAGACCTATTTGGACTTATAGCATCGAGCTTTAGGGCTCCACCAAACTATCAAACTCCTCTCGAATCCAATCCTTGCAATCCAAAATCCTTCGTAAAATCCTTAACGCTCCTTATTTCGTCACAAATAAAGTCATCCACAAAGACCTTAATGTTCCATGTATCGCCGATTTGGCCGGATCCTTTCAGAATAAACTCCCGACCTACTCGAACCCTCTTGTTTCCAGCCTCGCTTCCTCCTCTATTCCAGACAATCCTCCTAGGCGTCTGAAAATGAGATGACCTCGGGACCATCTATGTTAAGTGTATCAGTTGAGAGCTACCAATGGGTAGCTTCCCTTCGTTGAATTGCAAATATTGGATCTGATTAAATTTAAAAATTAAGTACCGCGTAGAATATTTCGAGCGAAGAGGGATGAACTAACCGGAGAATTTAGACGCTTACACAACGCCGAACTGAAAGAACTATAAACGAATTCCGAAAAGATTAATGAACGCGGTGCCGAAGGGGAACCGTCCGAGGGATAGACAGAAACGTAGGTGGGAGGATTGCGTTAGAACAGATCTGTAGAATCTGGATCCGAATCTGTCAATTTGGATGGCAAACTATGTATAATAGATTCATTGCTATTAAATTACCTTAACATTAGATACTTTTCAAAACGTATCGTGTTACCAATTTAGTCCACTTTGATGTTAGCACTTGCCAGCCTATGGCAATAAATATCAAATATTAAATGAAAACATTTCTCTTTAATTATATAGTATTTCAACAATTAATAAGATATTTTATTTGAGAAACTTTAAATATATTTTGCCTATATCAGTAAGAATCTATTTTTATTGAGCTTTGAAATTAGAGAAGGATATATTTAACCTATTTTGTCCCAAAGACGTTTGCACATCATTAATATTAATTTTTTTTTTCAGTATATTATAACAGGAATATAAAATAAGTGTGGATATTTATTCAACATCTGCAGATGTTGATGGCTATGCTGTATGTGATTAGTAGGGCAGCAATACTTTAATTTTTTTTAATTAAGTATTTATCTCTTGTATTAATTTAATCATTATCGTGGATGACCACTCTTGTTTTTAAATTATTTTAAATAATTTATTCATGAAGAGAAAAGATTTGGCTCCGCCGGGAATCGAACCCGGGTCTTCCGCGTGACATGCGCGGGATGCTTATCCATTACACCACGGAGTCGCTTCCAAACGGTGCCAAATCCTTCCTCTTCACTGACACCTCTCCCACGATCTCACAAGTTTTGCGAGTGAGGTGGACAATTTTTGTCCAACTTTTCGGCATCTCTTGACACTAATGAGTGGTCATCCACGATAATGATTAAATTAATATAAAATAATTTAAAAAATTGACGAAAGTCAAGAGAGTAAATAAGAGTTAAATAATTTATTTATGAAGAGAAAAGATTTGGCTCCGCCGGGAATCGAACCCGGGTCTTCCGCGTGACATGCGCGGGATGCTTATCCATTACACCACGGAGTCGCTTCCAAACGGTGCCAAATCCTTCCTCTTCACTGACACCTCTCCCACGATCTCACAAGTTTTGCGAGTGAGGTGGACAATTTTTGTCCAACTTTTCGGCATCTCTTGACACTAATGAGTGGTCATCCACGATAATGATTAAATTAATATAAAATAATTTAAAAAATTGACGAAAGTCAAGAGATGCCGAAAAGTTGGACAAAAATTGTCCACCTCCCGTAAATACTCGCAAAACTTGTGAGATCGTGGGAGAGGTGTCAGTGAAGAGGAAGGATTTGGCACCGTTTGGAAGCGACTCCGTGGTGTAATGGATAAACATCCCGCGCATGTCACGCGGAAGACCCGGGTTCGATTCCCGGCGGAGCCAAATCTTTTCTCTTCATAAATAAATTATTTAAAATATTTATCTCTTGTTAATCTACAGTAAGTTCTTGTTGCTAAATGATTTAAATACGTGACATTTTAATTCGGTATCTACTTATGTGTTGTTATTTAAAAGAACGAGTCGTCTAATATATTCAGCGTAGGTATGACCGACACATGCTCTAACTTCTAGTTATTTTTCTGAAGACGGGGACCCAAAAGGCCTATTGTGTACCAGCCGATATCACATTACTTGGTCACCAAGCAGCCTTCATCCATCTGTAAGCTAAGACATCAACCAAGGTCTTTACTAGCGGTGTTTAATAATGTTTATTAAAAAAAAAAGGAGAGAGTTATTTATAGATAACTGAAAAAAAAAGAAATGAAGTTGTAACGGGTCGCGAGTGAACGACTAACTTTTTAATTATTTTAAAGGCCACTTCGATAATTTGCCTGATTACAGTTTTATATGTATATTTCTATTATTACTTTATTATTTAATCTTATTATTTTATTAAAGCATAATTATTTTTGTTACTCTAGTTTTTATGAAAACGATTTTAATCATTGGCAAACATGTCTTAGCAAACATATGAATAGTTAACGTTGTTGGTTAAAATTTTTATTGCGTGTGATTCGTCTTTAGTAAAGGGTTTTCTTGTATATCGGAATCAATAGTTGTCATTGACCTGGACTTTGTATATGGTCTTGCGTTTTGGATTTACTATCTAGTTCTGTTGCCTAGCGTATTTAAATAAATTGTTCTCGTGCAATATGTTTAAATCTCGTTTCTCCTTAATAAAACTGAATAAAATAAGACAAATCAATCATTAATAAAATTATCCATAAAATATATAATCTGTTGGATAAAATTGGATTTAATGACTAATTTTATTCAACTAAATTTTGAATTAGGTAATTATTATAAAAGTAATACTTATAATATTACAAAGGAATATATAATACATAATACTATTGATTTAGAGTATGAAACACTTTATAGACCCGTTAAAGATCCCTATCCTAATTATAACTGGATAGGCCAAGGACTCCCACTGTAACATCGTCCGATTAGCCTTAGAGGCATAAAGTTACGTTAAACAAACACACTTAATAAGGCATCACTTATTTCAAAAATCATAACCCTTAAAGTGGACGAATATAATAGAATTTAGCCGGTATGAATCCGTCGGGATGCGAAATGCCGGCCAGAAATTGGACGAAAAACTAGCCAACAAGAAATTGGTTCAAAAACAAAACATGAACCCTCTAAAATATTTTTTCGAAATTTAGATGAAGCAGTCAAAATTTAATTTTCCTTAATCCTTGAAATAAAACATTTTGAAAAGGAGTACCTTTTTTTGAGTAATTAATCAATAATACGAAATTTTTCCAATCTAATCTATCAGCTTATTATTCTAGCATTGCTAAGATTTTTTTCAAATAGATATAGTGTATGGCTTATTATTTTAATTTTTTTTTCTTTCGTCTAATTGTGTAGGAATATGAAGTACTAGTTTTAAAAACAATAGAGCAATAGGTCATTATTTTTAACGAATTATGTATAAAATTTGGATAGGTGAGGAAATTAATTCACTGATGTAAAAAAAATTATTTGTTAAATAATAATGGCTTTTTTATTTTTTAATCATTATTGGTTAGTTAAATCTGAATAGAAAATATTGGCCATGGCCGCAGTTCGAACACTGGTATCCACAATAGCGTCACCCACTGCGGAAACTCGGGATCGAATCCCGTTCATAGCCAATCATTTCTATTCAGATTAAATTATTAAATAAATAAAAATATTATTTAAAATGTGGTTATTATTTCTTATGACAGAGATAGATGTACATGTCATATACATCTAAAATGAGTCAGAATGCCAACAAGTTTATTATCTCGTTTATTTCAGTTCAATGGTACATTAAAACCATAAAGAAGGGTTTTATGACAGCAGAAGCGTAAAATTTACACTTTACGCCTTTACAATCTGCTCAAGAGAAGTTTTAAAATAAAAAAAATAAACAAAAGTTTCCTAGCACGTCTCTTGAGGAAGTTGCTCGAAACTAATTTTAAAGTTTCTCACTCATTCGGTAGGTATATATCCTTCGAATGTAAAGATTTAACAAGATCACTCAGTTTAGCTCAGGAAGGGAAGTGGTGTACCTATAGCCAGGCAGCCCTTCTCTCTAAAAGGCTAACTTAATCAAACTGTACTTGTTTTCATCGAGTTAAAGTTCCTTCAATTATATGTTTGTGCGTATGTCCAAACAAATATTAAAAAAAAAAGTCGTGAAAGTTAAGCTCAAAAGCGAAACATTATTAACTTTAATTCTCTGCAATGGATGTAACAAAAAAAGACGTACATTGTGAAGAAATAAAACTTTAAAAAACAAAAAAAATAAAAAGAAGAAAAATGTTTAATTAAAACTATAATGGACATTGTTATATAATAATATGATTTTTGTACTTCAAGATATCAGAAAAAATCAACTCTGTAAATTAATGTATATTAATTGTAAAAAATTAAATTTAATTATTTTTAATTTAATTAAATTAAAAAAAATATATTCATTTTTATTTCATGCCTATATAAATAAAGATGAAATTCTATTTGTTCTTTATAGGAATCCACACCGTTTATCCTAAATTCTCCAAATTTCGCTCAGTGGTCCTTTCAGACTAGGTGAGAACCCCTGTCCATATTAAAATTGCACAACTTCAGCCGATTTTCAGCTGATATTCTTTATTGTCATAAAAATCATAATGATCTCGCTTTACAATGTTTTTTTTACGAAATCGACCGTTTCCTTAGAACAATGAAATTCCCCGTGTGAAAGCTATAATATATGTATATAAAGATGAAATTCTGTTTGTTCTTTATAGAAATCCATACCGTTTGTCCTAAATCCTCCAAATTTCGCTTAGTGTTTTTTCATACCAGGTGCGAACACCTGTCTATATTAAAATTGCATAACTTCAACCAATCTCTGGGAATATTCTTTATTGTTATAAAAATCGTTTTGATCTCGCTTTACATTCGTTTTTATGAAATCGACCGTTTGAGTCGATAAAAGTCTCAGTTTATAGATTTAAAAAATGAAATCCTCCGGGTAAAACCGGTATATACAGCTAGTATTTCAATATTAGGGTTATTATTTTTAACTTTTAATGTATTTTTAATCCTAATGTGTTAGTAGTAGTAAGAATTTTATATTTTAAAAATTAAAAAAGAAAAATATATATGTAAACAATGTGTATTTGCATGTAAATATATTGTTTTTTTTTTTTTTTTTTTAAGTTAGCATGAGATCTTTGGTCGCACGGTTTTATCTTCTTACAGACATTTATGTCGCTTGCGGAAGCACAAACAGCCTACAGGTGTAGCCCTTACCTTACGTAGATGCAAACCGAGGTCTCCAGCGGCAGGATGCCCAGAGCTCCACAATCGATTCCAATAAGACCAATTAGGTCTCAATATCAAGCAACTCTTCTGGGTTCAAGGGCAGTGAGAAATGGGTCTTGGTTAGGTGGATAATGGCGGGTCATCCATCCAAGTACTAACCATGATTGGCGTTGCTTAACGTTGGTGATCCGCGAATGGGATTTTAACACTTTTCTATAGATTGTTATGACGACAGAACTTTAGCATTAGATAGATACCAGAATGATTTTATGATTAAAATTGGGCATGGGGCCATGCGTGTATTCCATAAATGTACGAATATTTCTTTGAAAATTAATAACGGAGCTTAGGGACAAGAGAAGTATCCAACTCGGCTTCATGTTGACTGCAATAAGCTCCAGTTTCATTATGTTAGGATTTAAATCAAAGAGCTTCTCTCTCTCTCTCTCTCTCTCTGTGCTCGCGTCTATGGTAAATGTATTCATTCATCCCTGCAATAGAGAAGGCCTCATACAGTAAGGTAAATATCCCTTTGAATACACAGCCATCCCATCCCTCAAACCAAAATTGTGTGTATGGAATCCCGAGGACTTGGCAAACAAGATTCAAATAATCCATTAATTCCCTTCGTTACGAATCTATAGAGTTTCAGTGATGGAAACTAGCGAGTATTATGAAAGGGTATGAACTTCTACATCATATACAGTACCAGTCAAAAGTTTAGACTTACCCTTAGATTTTGTAAAATAAATAAATATCAACACTTTATTTATTGGACAACATGGCAACTATAATTTTATTTTTAATTTATTTGTAACTAGCTGTATATCCCGGTTTCACCCAGGGAATTTGGAAAACAATGAGAAAAGCCTTGGGTCAAGAAAAGTTCGTTAGAACAGAAATGAGATTTTTTTTTACTCCAACGGTTGATTTCGTAAAAATCTAATGTAAAGCGAGATCATAACGATTTTTATAATAAACAATATACCCAGAGATTGGCTGAAGTTATGAAATTTTAATATGGACAGGTGTTCGCACCCGGTATGAAAAAACCACTGAGCGAAATTTGGATAATTTAGGACAAACGGTATGGATTTCTATAAAGAACAAACTAAAAAACAAACAAAAAGAATTTCATCTTTATTTATATAGATAGTATTCGAAACAGTCATATAATTTTTGAAATGTTAATAAAAAAACGTTATCTCTTGAGATATAATTATTTTTTTAAACTTGAAGACTGTGAATTAAATACAAGTGAGCCTCAACTTTTGACTGGAACTGTAGCTAGAGCGGCTTTAGATATATTCCCCTCCGAATTTCCTAAAAATCCCTATAAAAGTAAGTCTATCACACTCTCGTTTTTAATTAATAGATTTCTTTCGACTTTTCTAATTATTGAGATAAAAAAAAAATAGAAAATGTCTGTTCTTATCTAACACTTTTTTCTATAGTAACCACTAATTATGTTGTAATTAAGTATGTAAGCAATTAATATATTTTAATTATAATATTAGTCTCTCTCATTATCATAGAAATGGTTTTAAGAGAGTTTTATGATCTTATGGTACTTTACAAATTAAATGCTGAAGTGATTAACATTTTAGAAGTTTTGAAAAAAAAATTGCTCGTCCAAGGCCGGGCGTAAGTTGGGGCCGTGTCGTGACTTGAGGTGAGGTAAGGTGATACTGGAAAGCAGGGATCAAGCCGACTGCGCGAAGGTGGTGCGAAAGTTGGGACCTCATTCTATTGAAAACTGCGGACCCGTAAGGCAGAGTTCGTAAATGTGCAAGATTTACATATATTAGAGTTCCGATGTTAATTAATAATAATAAATTAATAAACACATCATTGCAAGAAATACTTCCTTAAAGTTGCTATTAAACACATTCAACACCAACCCCATATTCTCTAGCTGAGCCAGGTAGCCGGAGGTTTTCGGGTCATCATTGAGCCGGTACGTCCCCAGGACGTAGATTGGCTATCAGCGTCGCCAAAGAGTTTGTTAACCAGCAACACACCAGTTTAAAGCGCTGTTACTTTTAATTTTCGTTATTATTTTTATTTATGTTTCATATTACTGTTAGAAAAATAAATTAAGAATTTGTAAGAATGACCTAGTTAATTTATAACTAAACATTTCTGAATGAATTTGAAGTAAAAAAAGTGAAGAGTAGTTCCTTTGAAAGTGAAACTAATAGTGGGAATAGGAATTTTCAGTTAAAAAATCAATATCAAATTACTGCAATACATTATTATTTTTTTTCTTTATAAATTTTATTTTTAAAAAGCATTACTTATAACAAAAAACAACAAGTAATATTAACTAATGAGATTATTAACAAGATTTTAATTAATTACACAATTGTAATCCTATACCTAATTATTTTAATACTAACTATAATTAACACTATTTACATTTGGTTTGTGACATGAAATTCAAATAAATTAGTATATAAAAAACCAAACAAAAAAATATTCAGCTTGTGGTTGCCAAAGCGCAGTTTCGGCATCGACAAATCTTGTTCTTGTCACCAAAAATTGTAATATATGGTTTTTTGTTCTTTTACTAATCCACTGTAACTGGATAATGCAATATAATAATAAAATGTAATATAAGTAGTGAGAATAATTTTAAAATTAAACAAAAATTGAGTGAAAACTTTAAAAATCCACCACTTCGGCTATAAAGCAGCTAGGAGGAAACAAAAAACGCAGAAATGACCGCCTTGAACCAGTGCAGGTGGTTGCCTAACTAAATTCAAAACTTTCCTACCTGGCCATCGCTTTTAAGTGGATAGGATAGAAGATACCTGAGTACGTCCCTGAGACGTAGTTGGCCACCTGGGCTTGACGAGCGGTACATCCCTGGGACGTACGTGGCGTTGAATGTGTTAAAGTAAGGGAAGAAAAACGGACAATTCATCCTCGAGTTTTATAATTTTTATTTCTATTTGACTCTTAAATAGTGAGGATGTGATGTATCGTATAAAACCCCTCGGTCCCTAACTGCTTCAATTAATTTTTCTTCCATTTTTCACTTCACCTGCGTGATGCAGGCCGTGACAAACTGTGGCAGGAACAGAAACCTCCGCAGCTCACGGTGACTCTAAAATTGCGCCACTTCGCCTCACGCTTAACGTTCGCCTCTACTTTCTATTCTACTGAACACAAAAACTCACTACACGACATGTCACGGAGCTGCGCCCCAACTTACCTGCCCGGCCCAATGACTTAAGAAAAACGACTGTTTAAGACAGCCAATTAAAGTTTCTTATTTTCCCTTCATTTGATATCCGTTGATTGCTTTATGCACGTTCAGTGACTGATACAGCACGAAGACTGATGGGGGGAGGCATGACCCCAGTCTCAAACTCGTGTGATGGATTTATACTTTATAGCAATTTAGTTTTCAAATATATTAAAGGGATGATTTCCTTGCAGCAGGAAGGGATGCGGTCTAAAGTTTTCCCTACCTAAAATATTTGGGGAGGGGTCATGACACTCAGGATCCGCCCTCGATCAAGGTCTTACAGCGGTTTTGCACCGAGATAGTAGAGGAAAGTTGAAAAATAATTCTGAGAAAAAGTTTTTTGAATGTTAATTATTTTTAATCATTATATAATTGTTTTATTTGAAAGTCACGGCCGGGAATCAAAGCCGGTTCTTGTGCATTCCGCTCAAGAGAGAAGGTTGACTAGGCTAGGATCGGCCCCACTGCCGAAAACCTGGGTTCGATTCATGAACGTGCGCAAGCTGTTTTCTTCAAATAATATAATTGTAAAAAATGATATTTTAAGTTAGATTAGTCTTGCATTGGACGAGTTATATGTTCCATACTCTCAAAAAAAATAGTCTTATTGGAGATAATTATGCAGACATATAAAATTTAATTTTTTTATTTTTTATTTTTGGAAACAGTAAAGAGTTGGGTTCTAAAGTTTGGAGTGGGTGTTGGTTCGATTCCCATCTTAGTAAGTTAAATATTTCTTTTCTATTAGTCACAAGAATAGAATCAAGACAATTTTACTCCGACTTGAACAGGCTGACGATCTTAGTGAAACAGAGTTAAATTGAAACAGTAACAGTTTTTAATGTTCTTTTTCTTTCTTTTTTTTTTTTTTTTTTAGTTACTTTACTGATAATATAGATCTTTAGCCCCCTGAATCAGCCTTCTAAACCACTGCTTATATTGGGCTTCTTTTTTACAGTTTCTTACAGTCGTCTATTTACAGGTATTACACAGGTATTACAATGCCAATACTGTAAATAAAAAATAAAGCAATGACAATAAAATAAATTAAATACTTAGCTAATATAGATTATTCCTTAAATTTAAACTTTCTATTTTGAAGGTTACCAACACTAAGGTTTTTTTTAAATAGGTCAGTTTTAATTTACAAACTCATTTAGATTTTTAGTTAAATGTTTTATTTAGGGAGCCGCTTATTTTATTGATTTATATGAAAATATTTAGTTAATATCCAAAGAAGAATCATTTCATAAGTCCAGGATATCTTTCATAAAGCCTCACGATAGTCAGCTTTTATTTTTCATATTCGAAAAATTGTATTGTCCCCTTAACTACAAGGCTTCTTCGATCACGTTTCAATGGCTTCTTTCTTTGAACTTATTTTTTTTTTTTTTTTAGTTTTTCAACATGTTTACTTACTCATGGAGACAACTAAAAAAAAAAAAACTATTTATAAAACTTACATAGGGGTCACCTGTGGTATACTGGTTAGCATGGCAACCTACAATACCAAAGATCGCAGGTTCGCCCCCCTAGGATTTTTTAATGGGAGTAAAAAATCCTTGGCCATGCCGTCCCTCAGATAGGACGTAGAATAAAGGTCCCGAGCCTGTACGATGTCAGGTACTCGTTAAAGATCCCTATCCTAATTATACCTGTATATGCAAAATTTTTATCTCCCACTATAGCATCGTCCGATTAGCCTTAGTGGCAAAAAGTGACGTTAAACAAACAAACAAAACTTACGTAATATTTTTTAAAGTAAAAATTGATAACCAGAAATTATAGAGATTTTTGTTTGGTCTTCGGTATTCCTTTCCATAATAACTCTATGCTAGGGTCGTGTATTTCTAAATATTACAGGGTCCATGCCCTGAGGCAAACTATCCGTGTGGATCTTTACAATTTTTTTGTACATAAATATGATGCAATCCCTTTTAATATATAATTTCAATGGAACTAATATCTAAAACTAATACATAAAAGAAAGAAAAGAAAAAAAAGTCTAAATCATAACTGGGTGGGAATTGAGGTCTAGGTGTTTCAGTTTGTATCTTCTGTTTCTGCTGGGTAAATTATGAGTGAAGGTTTTTTACACTAAAAAAAAAAATAAAAATTAAAATTAAATATTCAATTAAGTGAAAAGAAACTAGTTCTATACAGCAAATAATACGTAAATATTTACACACCTATTTACATATAATCTAAGGAGTATTCATATTTTCTAATAACACAAAAAAATAAAAAATAAAATAAAAGCTTCCATCCGATGGAAAATGTTATAATAAACAAAAAGTGTTAATTTACAATTTTTTTTAAGGGACGCTGAGTGGATATGAAGAGATGATACAGGCGGGATTTAAAGGTGGGGAGGGTATTGGAATTACGGATGAAAGGGGGAATAGAATTCCACAGTGATGAGGACCGGATAATGAAATATCTATAAAAAAAAAGCTGACGTTCAATTTAGGGTGGAATGTTCCGTAATATTTTTTTTATTAATTTAAAATATATTGATAGTTATACATAAACAATATTACAACCGACATAATATAACCTTCAGTCGAAAATAATTCTGAAGGCATCCTTGATGAATAAAAAGTAAAATATAAATGGATAATTTATATTATTTTAGTAAACTGCTTCATTTACTTGAAATTATTAAATTGAGTGCATCCTGTTGCAGTCTCAGGTTACATTTATTTATATCTTTTTAGTTATAATATTTTGTATTTTGTTAATTCTCGTGTTTTAAATTGAATAACTTAACATGCTTATACATCAAGTTTTTAAATTTATTTAGAACAAGCTCTATATCCCGGTTTCACCCGGGGAATTTCATTGACTTTTTTCGACTCAAGCGAACAACAATAAATTCTATAGCAATAAAGAATATAACCAGAGATTGGCTGAAGTTATGCAATTTTAATATGGACAGGTGTTCGCACCTGGTATCAAAAAACCACAGGGAGAAATTTGGAGAATTTAGGACAAACGGTATGAATTTCTATAAGGAACAAACAAAAAAACAAACAGAATTTCTTCTTCATTTATATAGATTATTTTTTTTTTGTATAATAATCGTTATACATATTTATTATTTATATTTGTTTGTATAATTTACTATTATCAAGATAACTACCAGGTCTGCAAGTTTAAAATGTCGTTTATTTCTTAAAATATATACACAGTAATTTACAAAAAAAGTATAATATATTTTATTCAAAGTACTGGCCCTCGCTTTCTACACATTTTGTCCATCTCTCGGGCAATTTATGGA